>JBAIAC010000369.1:0-532163 GCA_037349315.1 Chelydra serpentina
AACCAGGCCTTGTCACCGTCTCTCTGCAGATTCGCCTGAGCGGGGCCCGGAGCCGCTTCGAGGGGCGGGGTGGAGGTGGCGCTGGGCACTGGGAGCAATGGGCGCCCCGCCTGGGGCCTGATCTGTGGCGATGGCTGGGGAACCCTGGAGGCCATGGTGGCTTGTCGCCAGCTGGGCCTGGGATTCGCTAACCATGGCTTACAAGTAGGTGTTAGCGCTGGCTCAGCTCAGCGCCTCAGGCAGGGCCCAGGGCTCCTCCCCGGCCCCTGGCAGGGCGAGGGCAGCATGCTGCGTTGGCGGGCCGGCTGGCTGTGGGGCGGGGCTGCATGCTCACGGCCCACAGGGCTTCTCCACAGATCCGCATAGTAGGAGGAAGGACCCCAACCGAGGGCCGTGTGGAGGTGAAGCCAGGCAGTAAGTGGGGAACGGTCTGCAGTGAGGGCTGGACCACCCCAGGAAGCCATGGTGGCATGTCGCCAGCTCGGGCTGGGCTACTCCTTGCATGCAGTGACGGTAGGTGCTGGAGGGGCCCAGGGCCAGGCCCGCCCCGCTGGGAGTGTGGGGGGCAGGGCTTCGCCCCCGGGACCTGCTGGGGCTGCTCGCAGGGCCCAGGCAGTGGGGGGAGGATGCTTGGGGGCTTGGTCTCTGGGAGCTGCTGGCGGGGTTAAACACACAGGTCTGGCCGGGGGAGGGGGAAGGGCACGGGCGCGGCACACGCACGTGTGGGGCGGGAGGGGGCACGCCTGGGGCCTGGCTTGCCGTGCAGGGGGGCAGGGGGCACACGGGTCTCTGACCAGCCCAGCGTCTCCCCCAGGAGACGTGGTACTGGGACGCCAGCAACGTGACCGAGATGGTGCTGAGCGGCGTGAGGTGCGCTGGCCACGAGATGGCGCTGAGCCACTGCCAGCACCACGGCAGCAGCCTCAACTGCACCCGCTTCGCCGCCGGGGTCATCTGCTCCGAGAGTGAGTGGGGGGGTCTCGGTTCCCTGGCCCCGGCTGCCAGCAATTCCTCTCAGCCAGTGCTTGCGGCTCACACTGTGTGACGAGAACCCCAGCGCCCCCCACCAATACCTGCCCACAGTCCCCTGTGCCCAGCGCCCTCGCCCAGCACCGGGCCAGGAGCGGAGCCTTGGGCGTGGGCCAGGCACCAGAACCCAAATCCTGCTGCCGTGCACCCCAGCACCGGGCCAGGAGCGGAGCCTTGGGCGTGGGCCAGGCACCGGAACCCAAATCCTGCTGCCGTGCACCCCAGCACCGGGCCAGGAGCGGAGCGCCGGGGGGCCAGGAGTGGACCCCACGTAAAACCTGGGGCAAACCCTAGTTCCAAGAGACCCCCCCCCCCAGACCCACTCTCCCGCCCGCTGCCGCGCTCGCCAGCCCCTGCTGGCAGGAGCGCTGGTGCAGGCTGCAAACCCTGTCTGCCCGTTAGCCAGCTCCATCCCCGCGGGGCCAGACCAGAGCAGCAACTTGGAGCTTTTTTTAGCAGGGCTGGGCCACAGCTGTGTGCTGACTGGCCGCACCCCCTTGCTGAGAACTGCTGCTCTGAGCAGCCTTTCAGCCGGGCCCTGGGCTCTGAGTCGCTGCTCTCGGGCCCCTGCTTTGATTGGCTCAGACCTCGTCATCCCTGCACGTCAACCAAATATGGCCTTGACCTCCTCTGTCCCCCCCAGCACTGAGCAGGCCCCTCCTCCCCTCCCCTCCCCCCAGCACCGAGCAGGCACCCCCTGTCCCCCCAGAAAGGAGCAGGTGCCCCTCACAGCCTCCTGCCCCCCAGCACTGAGCAGGCCTCTCCCCCAGCTGCCTCGGACCTGCTGCTGCACGCCCCGCTGGTCCAGGAGACGGCCTACATCGAGGACCGGCCCCTGCACATGCTGTACTGTGCAGCGGAGGAGAACTGCCTCTCCAGCACCGCCCGCAACGCCAACTGGCCCTACGGGCACCGCCGCCTGCTGCGCTTCTCCTCCCAGATCCACAACAACGGCCGCGCCGACTTCCGCCCCAAGGCCGGGCGCCACTCCTGGGTCTGGCATGAATGCCATAGGTAAATGGGGGCTCGCCATGGCTCAGGCAGGGAGGGGCGCGGGCCAGGGCCAAGCTGGGAGGGAAGCTCAGTTGGGCCTAGATGGGACTAATGGAGGCTGATGTCTGACGTGGGGGTGGGGTGGGCAGGGTCCGGGGGGGGAGGGGGAGGCGGGGAGGAGGCTGGGCAGGGTCCAGGGGAGGCTGAGGGGGGAGGAGGCTGGGCAGGGGCTGGGGGGGGAGGCCGAGCGGGGAGGAGGCTGGACAGGGTCCGGGGGAGGCTGAGGGGGGAGGAGGCTGGGCAGGGTCCGGGGGGGAGGAGGCCGAGGGGGGAGGAGGCTGGGCAGGATCCGGGGAGTCAGGGGTGTGTGAGGGGCCGCGCTCTGGGGAGTCCATGCTGGGCCATGCTGGAGGCTGAGGTCTGATGGGGGTGGGGTGGGCAGGGTACAGGGGAGGCCGAGCAGGGAGGAGGCTGGGCAGGGTCCGGGGGGGAGGCCGAAGGGGGGGGGAGGCTGGGCAGGGTCTGTGGGAGGCTGAGGGGGGAGGAGGCTGGGCAGGGGCTGCGGGGGGGAGGCTGGACAGGGTCCAGGGGAGGCTGAGGGGGGAGGAGGCTGGGCAGGGTCTGGGGGGGAGGCTGAGGGGGGAGGAGGCTGGGCAGGGTCCGGGGGGGGGGAGGCCGAGCGGGGAGGAGGCTGGGCAGGGTCCAGGGGAGGCTGAGGGGGGAGGAGGCTGGGCAGGGGCTGGGGGGGGGAGGCCGAGCGGGGAGGAGGCTGGGCAGGGTCCCGGGGGAGGCTGAGGGGGGAGGAGGCTGGGCAGGGTCCGGGGGGGAGGAGGCCGAGGGGGGAGAGGGCTGGGCAAGATCCGGGGAGTCAGGGGTGTGTGAGGGGCCGCGCTCTGGGGAGTCCATGCTGGGCCATGCTGGAGGCTGAGGTCTGATGGGGGTGGGGTGGGCAGGGTACAGGGGAGGCCGAGCAGGGAGGAGGCTGGGCAGGGGCTGCGGGGGGGAGGCCAAGCAGGGAGGAGGCTGGACAGGGTCCAGGGGAGGCTGAGGGGGAGGAGGCTGGCAGGGTCTGGGGGGGAGGCCGAGGGGGGAGGAGGCTGGGCAGGGTCCAGGGGAGGCTGAGGGGGGAGGAGGCTGGGCAGGGTCTGGGGGGGGAGGAGGCTGGGCAGGGTCTGGGGGGAGGCCGAGGGGGGAGGAGGCTGGGCAGGGTCCAGGGGAGGCTGAGGGGGGAGGAGGATGGGCAGGGTCCAGCGGGGGGGAGGCCGAGCGGGGAGGAGGCTGGGCAGGTCCGGCGGGGGAGGCCGAGGGGGGAGGAGGCTGGGCAGGATCCGGGTGGGGAGGCCGAGCGGGGAGGAGGCTGGGCAGGGTCCGGCGGGGGAGGCCGAGGGGGGAGGAGGCTGGGCAGGGTCCGGGGGAGGCTGAGGGGGGAGGTGGCTGGGCAGGGTCCGGCGGGGGGAGGCCGAGCAGGGAGGAGGCTGGGCAGGTCCGGCGGGGGAGGCCGAGGGGGGAGGAGGCTGGGCAGGGTCCGGGGGTGGGGGAGGCTGAGGGAGGAGGCTGGGCAGGGTCTGGGGGCGGAGGTCGAGCGGGGAGGAGGCTGGGCAGGGTCCAGGGGAGGCTGAGGGGGGAGGAGGTTGGGCAGGGTCCGGGGGGGGGGGGGGGCCGAGCGGGGAGGAGGCTGGGCAGGGTCCGGGGGAGTCAGGGGGGTGTGAGGGGAGTTCATGCTGGAGGCTGTCTGATGCGGGGGGTGGGCAGGGTACAGGGGAGGCCCAGGTGGGGGTGGTGGAGGGCCAGCTGCTCAGTCACTGCCTGGTCTGCCACAGGGTGAGGTCGGGGGGGCTGTAGGAGTGGGCAGTCCCGTCTCTGGGCAGCCTGTGTCTAGGGTGGTGTGGGGGGAGCCCTGCAGTCACTGAAGGAGGTGGACGTGAGGGGTGGATTCTTGCCACCGCGTGACCCCTTGAACTCACAGCAGCCCCAGGCGGTCCTGGCTCCAGGCCTTGGTGCCCGGGTCATCCTGTCCAAGCTGTGGCGAGTCTCCTGTTTGCTCCATGGAGTTCAGTCCTGCTCCGGGGGGGCTCCCAGCCTGGCAGGGGTCGGGGAGCTCTCAGGGGAAGGGCTGGGGGTGGGGAGGAGGCTGGGCTTGGAGATGGGATGGGGGAGCCCTGGGGGAGGCTGCTGTAGGGCAGGTTATGGGTCCCCAGAGGGAGGGGATCTGTGGGCACCAGTGGCACAAACTCGCATGGGGACGCAGTGGGGCTGTGAGCACTAACGTAGGGGAGCAGGGTCCCCTGTGACCACCCGGTCTGGGGGCTTTTCCTTGTTCCCCTCCTGACGATGCAATCGCAGCAGGTGCGGGGCCCGGGGTGAAAGCGCTCGTGGGTGTGATGGGCCCCACTGGGTGTGTGTCTGGGCTGCCTCCCAGGGGCCTGTCTGGGACGGACAGACAGATACGTGCCCCGCCTCCCCTCCCCCTCCGGGCTGCCCCTTTCCCCACCCCCCGCAGCACATCTCTGGGATCCCCCCGTCTCTCGACCTGCCCACTGTGTGTGTCTCTGGGCTCCCCCCCACCGCAGCACATCTCTGGGATCCCCCCATCTCTCAACCCGCCCACTGTGTGTGTCTCTGGGCACCCCCCCACCGCAGCACATCTCTGGGATCCCCCCGTCTCTCGACCCGCCCACTGTGTGTGTGTCTGGGGGCTTCCCCCCCTCCCCCGCAGCACATCTCTGGGATCCCCCCGTCTCTCGACCTGTCCACTGTGTGTGTCTCTGGGCTCCCCCCCACCGCAGCACATCTCTGGGATCCCCCCGTCTCTCGACCCGCCCACTGTGTGTGTGTCTGGGGGCTTCTCCCCCCTCCCCCGCAGCACATCTCTGGGATCCCCCCGTCTCTCGACCCGCCCACTGTGTGTGTGTCTGGGGGCTTCCCCCCCCCCACCGCAGCACATCTCTGGGATCCCCCCATCTCTCGGCCCGCCCACTGTGTGTCTGTCTGGGATCCCCCCGTCTCTCGACCCGCCCACTGTGTGTGTGTCTGGGGGCTTCCCCCCTCCCCCGCAGCACATCTCTGGATCCCCCCGTCTCTCGACCCGCCCACTGTGTGTGTGTCTGGGGCTTCCCCCCTCCCCCACAGCACATCTCTGGGATCCCCCCATTTCTCGACCCGCCCAGTGTGTGTCTGTGGGTGCAGCGCCTTCGGTTTGTGTCTCTTCCCAGGCACTATCACAGCATGGACATCTTCACCCACTACGACCTCCTGTCCCCAACGGCACCAAGGTGGCCGAGGGCCACAAGGCCAGCTTCTGCCTGGAGGACACGGAGTGCCAGGAAGGTGGGTGCCGCGGCTTGGCACTGCCATGAGTTGTGCGGGGGGGGGGTGTCTCTGCCCACTGGGGAGCTGCTGCCTGTCTCGGGCTGGGCTCGCTGTGGGGCGGAGGGAGGGCCAGGGGCAGTGACCTCACCCCCCCGTTCCAGATGTGCCAAGCGGTACGAGTGCGCGAACTTCGGCGAGCAGGGCATCACCGTGGGCTGCTGGGACCTGTACAGGCACGACATCGACTGCCAGTGGATCGACATCACCGACGTCCGGCCCGGCAACTACATCCTGCAGGTACCTGGGGGCAGAGGCTGCTGCGCCCGCCCCACGTGTGCGTGGGCAGCTGCCGGGTCCCTGGAGCCCCAGCCGCTGGCGCCTTCTGCCCATCAGAGCTTGCTTTCCAGAGTGTGTGTGTGCGCACGCGCACGGGGTCGGGGGCATGTGTGGGGGGAGTGTGTGAGGGGGTGCGTGAGTGGGGTCGGGGGTGCACCTGGTGTGAGGGGAGGGGGTCGGGGGTGTGTGTGTGTGTGTGGGGGGTCGGGTGTGCACCTGGTGGGAGGGGAGGGGGTCGGGTGTGTGTGTGTGTGGGGGGTCAGGTGGGCACCTGGTGTGAGGGGAGGGGGTCGGGGATGTGTGTGTGTGGGGTGGGTCGGGTGTGCACCGTGGTGGGAGGGGAGGGGGTCGTGTGTGTGTGCGCGGGGTTGGGGGTGTGTGTGTGTGGGGAGTGCGTGGGGGGTGTGTCAGTGAGTCGGGTGTGCACCTGGTGTGAGGGGATGGGGTTGGGTGTGTGGGTGTGGGTGCGGGGGTTGGGTGTGCACCTGGTGGGAGGGGAGGGGGTTGGGTGTGTGTGTGTGGGGGGGGTCGGTGTGCACCTGGTGTGAGGGGAGGGGGTCGTGTGTGTGTGTGTGTGGGGGGTCGGGTGTGCACCTGGTGTGAGGGAGGGGGTCGTGTGTATGTGTGTGTGGGGGTCAGGTGTGCACCTGGTGTGAGGGGAGGGGGTCGTGTGTGTGGGGAGTGTATGGGGGGGTGCATGAGTGGGGTCGGGTGTGCACCTGGTGTGAGGGGGGAGGGTGTGTGTGGGGGGAGGGGTTTGGGTGTGCACCCTGGTGTGAGGGGAGGGGGTCTGTGTGTGTGTGTGGGGGGTCGGGTGTGCACCTGGTGTGAGGGAGGGGGGTCACGTGTGTGTGTGGGGTCGGGTGTGCACCTGGTGTGAGGGGAGGGGGTCGTGTGTGGGGTGTCGGGTGTGCACCTGGTGTGAGGGGAGGGGGTCGGATGGTGTGTGTGTGGGGGGGGGTGTCGGGGGTGCACCTGCTGTGAGGGGAGGGGGTCGGGTGTGTGTGGGGTGTCGGGGGTGCACCTGGTGTGAGGGGAGGGGGTCGTGTGTGTGGGGGGAGGGGTTTGGGTGTGCACCTGGTGTGAGGGGAGGGGGTCGTGTGTGTGTGTGTGTGGGGTCGGGTGTGCACCTGGTGTGAGGGGAGGGGGTCGTGTGTGTGGGGGGGGTCGGGTGTGTACCTGGTGTGAGGGGAGGGGGGTCACGTGTGTGTGTGTGGGGTCGGGTGTGCACCTGGTGTGAGGGGAGGGGGTCGTGTGTGGGGTGTCGGGTGTGCACCTGGTGTGAGGGGAGGGGGTCGGATGTGTGTGTGTGTGTGGGGGGGTGTCGGGGGTGCACCTGGGTGTGAGGGGAGGGGTCGGGTGTGTGTGGGGTGTCGGGGGTGCACCTGGTGTGAGGGGAGGGGTGGCGTCTGGCTAGGACGGGCGGTCTCGGGGATGAGTTTGACTGGTAGGTGCTGCCCTAGAGCTGAGGTTGCACTTAGTGTGGGGGCATGATGGGGCCCCGTCTCCTCTCCTGGGGGCAGTGAGTTCCCAAGTCCAGGCCTGGCCTCCAGGACACTTCTGTCTCGCACTCCCGCCCTTGCGCTGCCCGGGCCGGTGTCCCTGCGAGGTAGCGGTCACAGAGGCGTTTCTCAGGGAGGGATTCCCGGGGCGTGGCCAGCAGCCCAGAGGCCTGGAGCTGGGCTCTACTCAGGGGTGAGGCTGTGCAGAGCCGGGCCCGGCGCCCGGTGATGCTGGGTGTGTACCAGGTGGAGCTTTCTCAGGCCAGGGGCTTTGTGGGTAGCTGGGCCAGCTGCTATGGCCCCGCCTGGGAGTGTGTGTGTGTGTGTGTGGGGGGCAACTCACATAATCCAGGGAATTAGCATTTAAATCGCCAGCTTCTTAACCGTGTATTTAAAATCCAGGCTGGGCAAGAACTGGGGCTGCTGCCGTTCTAGCCAGAGAGGGACATGGGGCACAGGGAGCCTGCCTGGGGAGGGGGGGGTTGGAGGAGGGGACACGGGGGCACAGGGAGCCCTGGCCTGGGGGGGGGTTGGAGGAGGGGACACGGGGGCACAGGGAGCCCTGGCCTGGGGGGGGGGGGTTGGAGGAGAGGACATGGGGGCACAGGGAGCCCTGGCCTGGGGGGGGGGGTGGAGGAGGGGACACGGGGGCACATGGAGCCCTGGCCGGCGGGGGGGGGGGCGATGGAGGAGTGGACACGGGGGCACAGGGAGCCCTGGCCTGGGGGGGGGATGGAGGAGGGGACACGGGGGCACAGGGAGCCCTGGCCTGGGGGGGGGGGGGGGGTTGAGGAGGGGACACGGGGGCACATGGAGCCCTGGCCGGTGGGGGTGGGGGCGATGGAGGAGTGGACATGGGGGCACAGGGAGCCCTGCCTGGGGGGGGGATGGAGGAGGGGACACGGGGGCACAGGGAGCCCTGGCCTGGGCGGGGGGGATGGAGGAGGGGACACGGGGGCACAGGAGCCCTGGCCTGTGGGGGGGATGGAGGAGGGGACACGGGGGCACAGGGAGCCCTGGCCTGGGTGGGGGGATGGAGGAGGGGACACGGGGGCACAGGGAGCCCTGGCCTGGGCGGGGGGATGGAGGAGGGGACACGGGGCACAGGAGCCCTGGCCTGGGCGGGGGGTGATGGAGGAGGGGACACGGGGCACAGGGAGCCCTGGCTGTGGGAGGGATGGAGGAGGGGACACGGGGGCACAGGGAGCCCTGGCCTGTGGGGGGATGGAGGAGGGGACACGGGGGCACAGGGAGCCCTGGCCTGCGGGGGGATGGAGGAGGGGACACGGGGGCACAGGGAGCCCTGGCCTGCGGGGGGGGATGGAGGAGGGGACACGGGGGCACAGGGAGCCCTGGCCTGGGGGGTGGAGTCGGGGGACACGGGTGCAGGTGCCAGGCAGTCCCTCAGCCCCACGTTGGTGCCTTGGCAGGTGGTGATTAACCCCAACTACGAGGTGGCCGAGAGCGACTTCACCAACAACGCCATGAAGTGCAACTGCAAATACGACGGGCATCGCATCTGGGTGCACAACTGCCACATCGGTACGGGGGCCGCGGCCGAGCCCTGGGGAAATGGGGGCAGCGCTCCCCCCCAGCACAGTGCGGTCGTTTGCTTTGGGGGCCGGGCAGCGCTGGGCAGGGGGGTGCCAGGGGGCAGGGAGATCGGTGGGAGCGGAGGTGGCATTGGGGGCCGGGCAGCGCTGGGGCAGGGGGGTGCCAGGGGCGGGGAATCGGTGGGAGCGGAGCGGCTTTGGGGGCCGGGCAGCCCTGGGGCAGGGGGGTGCCAGGGGGCAGGAGATCGGTGGGAGCGGAGGCGGCTTTGGGGGCCGGGCAGCGCTGGGGCAGGGGGGTGCCAGGGCGGGGAGATCGGTGGGAGCGGAGGCGGCTTTGGGGGCCGGGCAGGCGCTGGGGAAGGGGGGTGCCAGGGGCGGGAGATCGGTGGGAGCGGAGGCGGCTTGGGGGCAGTGCTGGGGCAGGGGGGTGCCAGGGGCGGGGAGATCGGTGGGAGCGGAGGCGGCTTTGGGGGCCGGGCAGCGCTGGGGCAGGGGATGCCAGGGGCGGGGAGATCGGTGGGAGCAGAGGTGGCTTTGGGGGCCAGGCAGCGCTGGGGCAGGGGGGGTGCCAGGGGCGGGGAGATCGGAGGGAGCGGAGGTGGCATTGGGGGCGCGGCAGCGCTGGGGCAGGGGGTGCCAGGGGCGGGGAGATCGGTGGGAGCGGAGGCGGCTTTGGGGGCCGGGCAGCGCTGGGCAGGGGGGTGCCAGGGCGGGGAGATCGGGTGGGAGCGGAGGCGGCTTTGGGGCCGGGCAGGGCTGGGGCACGGGGGTGCCAGGGGCGGGGAGATCGGTGGGAGCGGAGGCGGCTTTGGGGGCCGGGCAGCGCTGGGGCCGGGCAGCGCTGGGCGGGGAGATCGGTGGGAGCGGAGGTGGCTTTGGGGGCCGGGCAGCCCTGGGGCAGGGGGGTGGCAGGGCGGGGAGATCGGTGGGAGCGGAGGTGCTTTGGGGGCCGGGCAGCGCTGGGGCCGGGCAGTGCTGGGGCAGGGGGGTGCCAGGGGCCGGGAGATCGGTGGGAGCGGAGGTGGCTTTGGGGGCCGGGCAGCCCTGGGGCAGGGGGTGGCAGGGGCGGGGAGATCGGTGGGAGTGGAGGTGGCTTTGGGGGCCGGGCAGCGCTGGGGCAGGGGGTGCCAGGGGCGGGGGAGTCGGTGGGAGCGGAGGCGGCTTTGGGGGCCGGGCAGCGCTGGGGCAGGGGGGTGGCAGGGGCGGGGAGATCGGTGGGAGCGGAGGCGGCTTTGGGGGCCGGGCAGCCCTGGGGCAGGGGGTGCCAGGGGCGGGGAGATCAGTGGGAGTGGAGGCGGCTTTGGGGGCCGGGCAGCGCTGGGGCCGGGCAGCGCTGGGCGGGGAGATCGGTGGGAGCGGAGGTGGCATTGGGGGCCGGGCAGCGCTGGGGCAGGGGGGTGCCAGGGGCGGGGAGATCGGTGGGAGCGGAGGTGGCATTGGGGCCGGCAGTGCTGAGGCAGGGGGTGCCAGGGGCGGGGAGATCGGTGGGAGTGGAGGGGCTTTGGGGGCTGGGGCAGCGCTGGGGCGGGGAGATCGGAGGGAGCGGAGGCGGCCTTTGGGGGCCGGGCAGCGCTGGGGCAGGGGGGTGCCAGGGGTGGGGAGATCGGTGGGAGCGGAGGTGGCTTTGGGGGCCGGGCAGCGCTGGGGCAGGGGGGTGCCAGGGGCGGGGAGATCGGTGGGAGCGGAGGCGGCTTGGGGGCCGGGCAGCGCTGGGGCCGGGCAGCGCTGGGGCGGGAGATCGGTGGGAGCGGAGGCGGCTTTGGGGGCCGGGCAGCGCTGGGGCAGGGGGGTGCCAGGGGCGGGGAGATCAGTGGGAGCGGAGGTGGCTTTGGGGCCGGGCAGCGCTGGGGCAGGGGGTGCCAGGGGCGGGGAGATCGGTGGAGTGGAGGTGGCTTTGGGGGCCGGGCAGCGCTGGGGCAGGGGGGTGCCAGGGGCGGGGAGATCAGTGGGAGTGGAGGTGGCTTTGGGGGGCGGGCAGCGCTGGGGCAGGGGGTGCAGGGGCGGGGAGATCGGTGGGAGTGGAGGTGGCTTTGGGGGCCGGGCAGTGCTGGGCAGGGGGGTGCCAGGGGCGGGGAGATCAGTGGGAGCGGAGGTGGCATTGGGGGCTGGGCAGCGCTGGGGCAGGGGGGTGCCAGGGGCGGGGAGATCAGTGGGAGCGGAGGTGGCTTTGGGGGCCGGGCAGCGCTGGGGCAGGGGGGGTGCCAGGGGCGGGGAGATCGGTGGGAGCGGAGGTGGCTTTGGGGGCCAGGCAGCGCTGGGGCAGGGGGTGCCAGGGGCGGGGAGATCGGTGGGAGCGGAGGCGGCTTTGGGGGCCGGGCAGCGCTGGCAGGGCGGGGCCAGGGGCGGGGAGATCGGAGGGAGTGGAGGTGGCTTTGGGGGCCGGGCAGCGCTGGGGCGGGGAGATCGGTGGGAGCGGAGGCGGCTTTGGGGGCCGGGCAGCGCTGGGGCAGGGGGGTGCCAGGGGCGGGGAGATCAGTGGGAGCGGAGGTGGCTTTGGGGGC
The DNA here is from genome assembly GCA_037349315.1 of Chelydra serpentina. Lineage (NCBI taxonomy): Eukaryota > Metazoa > Chordata > Testudines > Chelydridae > Chelydra > Chelydra serpentina. The sequence continues at coordinate 11,224 of JBAIAC010000369.1, forward strand.
CGGGCAGCGCTGGGCAGGGGGGTGCCAGGGGCGGGGAGATCGGAGGGAGTGGAGGTGGCTTTGGGGGCCGGGCAGCGCTGGGGCGGGGAGATCGGTGGGAGCGGAGGCGGGCTTTGGGGGCCGGGCAGCGCTGGGCAGGGCGGTGCCAGGGCGGGGAGATCGGAGGGAGTGGAGGTGGCTTTGGGGGCCGGGCAGCGCTGGGGCGGGGAGATCGGTGGGAGGCGGAGGCGGCTTTGGGGCCGGGCAGCGCTGGGGCAGGGGGGTGCCAGGGGCGGGGAGATCGGTGGGAGCGGAGGCGGCTTGGGGGCCGGGCAGCGCTGGGGCAGGGCGGTGCCAGGGGCGGGGAGATCGGTGGGAGTGGAGGGTGGCTTTGGGGGCCGGGCAGCGCTGGGGCAGGGGGGTGCCAGGGGCGGGGAGATCAGTGGAGCGGAGGTGGCTTTGGGGCCGGGCAGCGCTGGGGCAGGGGGGTGGCCAGGGGCGGGGAGATCGGTGGGAGCGGAGGCGGCTTTGGGGGCCAGGCAGCGCTGGGGCAGGGGGTGCCAGGGGCGGGGAGATCGGTGGGAGCGGAGGCGGCTTTGGGGGCCGGGCAGCGCTGGGGCAGGGCGGTGCCAGGGGCGGGGAGATCGGAGGGAGTGGAGGTGGCTTTGGGGCCGGGCAGCGCTGGGCGGGGAGATCGGTGGAGCGGAGGCGGCTTTGGGGCCGGGCAGCACTGGGGCAGGGGGGTGCCAGGGGCAGTGAGGGGGTAGGTTGGGAGAGTGGGGGGAGGGTGTTGAGGGCATGGGGTGGGATAGGTTTTGGGGGCCAGGCAGCGCTGGGGCAGGGGGGTGCCAGGGGCGGGGAGATCGGAGGGAGCGGAGGCGGCTTTGGGGGCCGGGCAGCGCTGGGGCAGGGGGGTGCCAGGGGCGGGGAGATCGGGGGAGGGGAGGCGGCTTTGGGGCCGGGCAGCGCTGGGGCAGGGGGGTGCCAGGGGCGGGGAGATCGGTGGGAGCGGAGGCGGCTTTGGGGGCCGGGCAGCGCTGGGGCAGGGGGTGCCAGGGCTGGGAGATCGGTGGGAGGGGAGGCGGCTTTGGGGGCCAGGCAGCGCTGGGGCCGGGCAGCGCTGGGGCGGGAGATCGGTGGGAGCGGAGGTGGCTTTGGGGGCCGGGCAGCGCTGGGGCAGGGGGGTGCTAGGGGCGGGGAGATCAGTGGGAGCGGAGGTGGCATTGGGGGCTGGGCAGCGCTGGGGCAGGGGGGTGCCAGGGGCGGGGAGATCAGTGGGAGCGGAGGTGGCTTTGGGGGCCGGGCAGCGCTGGGGCAGGGGGGTGCCAGGGGCGGGGAGATCGGTGGGAGCGGAGGCGCTTTGGGGGCCAGGCAGGCTGGGGCAGGGGTGCAGGGGCGGGGAGATCGGTGGGAGCGGAGGCGGCTTTGGGGGCCGGGCAGCGCTGGGGCAGGGCGGTGCCAGGGGCGGGGAGATCGGAGGGAGTGGAGGTGGCTTTGGGGGCCGGGCAGCGCTGGGGCGGGAGATCGGTGGGAGCGGAGGCGGCTTGGGGGCCGGGCAGCACTGGGGCAGGGGGTGCCAGGCAGTGAGGGGGTAGGTTGGAGAGTGGGGGAGGGGTGTTGAGGGCATGGGGGTGGGATAGGTTTTGGGGGCCAGGCAGCGCTGGGGCAGGGGGGTGCCAGGGGCGGGGAGATCGGAGGGAGCGGAGGCGGCTTTGGGGGCCGGGCAGCGCTGGGGGCAGGGGGGTGCCAGGGCGGGGAGATCGGTGGGAGGGGAGGCGGCTTTGGGGGCCGGGCAGCGCTGGGGCAGGGGGGTGCCAGGGGCGGGGAGATCGGTGGGAGCGGAGGCGGCTTTGGGGGCCGGGCAGCGCTGGGCAGGGGGGTGCCAGGGGCGGGGAGATCGGTGGGAGGGGAGGCGGCTTTGGGGGCCAGGCAGCGCTGGGGCCGGGCAGCGCTGGGGGCGGGGAGATCGGTGGGAGCGGAGGTGGCTTTGGGGGCCGGGCAGCGCTGGGGCAGGGGGGTGCTAGGGGCGGGGAGATCGGTGGGAGCGGAGGTGGCTTTGGGGGCCGGGCAGCGCTGGGGCAGGGGGGGTGCCAGGGGCAGTGAGGGGGTAGGTTGGGAGAGTGGGGGGAGGGGTGTTGAGGGCATGGGGGTGGGATAGGTTTTGGGGGCCGGGCTGTGCTGGGGCAGGGGGGTGCAGGGCGGGGAGATCGGTGGGAGCGGAGGCGGCTTTGGGGGCCGGGCAGCGCTGGGGCGGGGAGATCGGTGGAGCGGAGGCGCTTGGGGGCCGGGCAGCGCTGGGGCGGGGAGATCGGTGGGAGCGGAGGCGGCTTTGGGGCCGGGCAGCGCTGGGGCAGGGGGTGCCAGGGCGGGGAGATCGGTGGGAGCGGAGGCGGCTTTGGGGGCCGGGCAGTGCTGGGCAGGGGGGGGTGCCAGGGGCGGGGAGATCGGTGGGAGTGGAGGTGGCTTTGGGGCCAGGCAGCGCTGGGGCAGGGGGGTGCCAGGGGCGGGGAGATCGGTGGGAGCGGAGGTGGCATTGGGGGCCGGGGGCTGCTGGGGGTTTTCTGCCCTCACTGGTGCCTACGTCTCACCTCGTGTTTCAGGTGACGCCTTCAGTGAAAGAGGCCACAAGCGGTTTGAACAGTACCCAGGACAGCTCAACAACCAGATTGTATAGTGACCCGCTCCCACCCCCCTCCCCACCCCCGGGTTCTCCGAGGAGGAAGCCGTTTGTCCCGGGGCAGCATCATATCCCAGGCTGGCAGGAGGCTGGCTTGCGGGGCTCTGCGGTGAGAGGATCCATGACCAGCAGCGTCTCTGACTCTCGGGCAGGATTTTCTGGGGCTGACGTGGCCACCACGTTCTTGTCTGGCTGTGCAGGGCCCGACAGGAGGTAGGCTCTGGGCACTGCACCCAGCCCTGCTCAGGGAGAACTGTGGACTTCTACCACCCGGCAGGATGGGGGCTTCCCCACCTCCTTGTGGGGCTGAGGTGCAGCATGAGAACAAGCAGGGCAGGGTTACAGCTGGGCAAATCTGGTGGCTTCTCTCCCGGGAGGGTTGGAGAGGTGTGTGGATGGCCATCTGCTGCTCCAGCTCCTGCCCCCCATCGTCTCCCACCACCGCCACACTCATCCTGCCCCTCGGCCTCCTCCCCAGTTCCCAACCCTTCTCCTGCCCAGCGGACACAGGAACCTCATGGAGGAGCTAGCAACAGCTCCAGGCACCTTACGCAGCGTCCCTAGGCCCATGCCAGGTGCAGGGCTGGCCGGGTCTGGGCCTGTCACGCCTTCTCTGTACAGCAGCACGTCTATGTACACGAAGAGCTAAACCACGGCAGGCTGCCCTGCAGGCCCCCGGGCCTGGGACGCTCCGGTTTCTTACTTGTCGTTTTATTGTCTGTATAAAAGTGATGGTCTGTTTCCTCGAGTGCTGCTGGCTGGTTTTCACCGAGCTACATGTGGGGCCTCCTGCCTGGCCCTGAGACAAAGCAGGGCAGCACCGGCCTGGTGCTCATGGCCACAGGTCCCAGCAGGGGTCGGTGCCTGTCCAGAGAACATGGGGATGGGAGCCCAGCGGCAGGCACCAGCGGTGAAGGGGAGAATGGCTTTGCCCTGCCACCCACAGGGAAAGGCCGAGCAGACTCAGGAGGGGGAGGCCAGTGCTCCCTGGGCCACAGGCTGGGCAGCTGCTCCTGCAAAGGGTGCGGTAGGGCTGCCCACAGCCTGGGGGTGGGAAGGCCACCCAGGGAATCTGAGGCAAGTCCCCTGAGGGTTCCTGCGTGGCTGGGGGAGCTGTGCCTGCAAGCTGGGATCGGGGGTGGGGTTGGCTGGTAGGAGATACAGGAAGCTCAGGCCCAGGGGCAGAGCTGGGCTGTCCCCCAGGAGTGGGGGTTGCTAGTGTGACAGGAGGGGGGAAGATGGTGATAGGGCTGAGCCTGGGGACAAACTGTCCTGGGCTGACACCCCCCCCGGCTTTGGCACACGCCCCTGGCTCAGGCACTTGGCCTTTGGCCCCGCCGGACACTGCAGCGGCCTGGGAGCTGCTGCCCCCTCCCCCCCGGACAAGGCGCAGCAGCAAGAGCAGCTGGAGCAGTGCATGGGGCTGCTGCCGGCCCTGGCCCCTAACACACCGCTGAGGCAACGGCCCAGCGTGCCGTGGCTGCGGGAGGAGCGCAGGCAGGCTGAGCCGCAGGGCCATGAGATGCAAGCGCATGGCAGCTCAGCACCTGACCCCAGCGGACCCAGAACCCACCTGGACAGGGCAGCAGGTGGCATGGCCCAGCATCCTCCCCCCGGACTAGGCACCATGTCCCACCTGGGCTTGATCAGGCAGGGAGCCTGAGGAGAAGTAGCAGCAGGTGCCACTGCAGAGGCCCAGAGCCAGGAATAGGGCGACACCCGTGACCAGGGCAGGAAGAATCAGAGGCAAGTAGGTTGGGCTGGGAGGCAGGGCCCGAGGTGGGTAGCCCAGGTGCCACCACGCAGGCTGGACCGGGGGAAGCCAGACCGGCTTAGCGGAGATCACCCAGCAGGAGGTGAGGGCAATTGGGGGGAGGCAGGTGCTGGCTCCCGGCTCTGGAAAGAGCCATGGCAGGGTGGCCACCACAGCTTCTCCCCCCCCAAGCAAGAGCCCCTCCTCCCTGGCTGGGGTTTGGTGTAGAATAAATGCCACTGGAGGGGCCAGGACCGGCCATGAAAGGAGGCCTCTATGCCGGGCTGTTTCCCTCAGTCTGGGAGGGAGCCGCACTTCAGAGCCGCTCCCGCCCAGCACTGAGCTCCTTTCATACATGAAAACAGCCGCTGCCAGGGCCCAGCCCAGCCCGGCAGCTGCACGCTCAGGCCAGCATTTCCCACCGCGGGCCCAGGAATTCAGGAATTGGGGAAGAGCGTGGAGCTGCTGGTTCCCAGCGTGCCACGCGGGCGCTCCGCAGCAGGGCGTGAGAGGCAAGCCGGTCCCTCCTCCCTAGCCAGTGCATGCAGGAGACCAAGGCAACCCTGCAGCTGTCACTAGGGCAGGCAGGGAGTCTCAGCCCCACAGCTAAGGGGAGCATGTCCAGGGGGCCAGCCCCTCACTGCCCAGCAGCCCCTGCACCAAGTGGGGCAGGGTCTCCCTGTATGGGGAGCACTCCAGACCCCAGGGCTCAGGCAGCTGGGCTCGAGGCTCTCGGACAGGTCTAGGCCCAGGGAAAGAGGCTGCCCAGGATTGACGCAGAGGCCAGGGCTTGGTTCAGAGCCGGTACCGTAGCCCCTCTCACCGTGACCTGAGAGCAGCTGCAGAGCCCGGAGCCCATGCAGGGACTGGACGTGATTTCGGCAGAACGCTGCCTGCCAAGGCCAAGGCACGAACTCCCTCCACCCCACAGAACCAGCAGCAGCTGCAAGCAGTGCTGGGCAGGCTCCGTCTGGGTGCACGAAGTGCTGCCCCCTGGTGCCACACAGCAGCCATGTGGCCCTAATCCTGTGATGACAGGAGCCCCCGCAGCCCAGAAGGGAGATGCCGTGCTGGTGAGACCACAAACCCCACCGTGATCCCCGAGGGGGCCCAGAGCCCAGCCTGTCCCCCCAGTGCATGGCTGGAGGGGGCAGACCAGCTGCTGGGGGGCTGCATCTCCAGGATGCCCTAGGCAAAGCTCCGTCACCTGCCCTTGGCTGGCTCTGACCGACTGCAAGGGGAGAGCCCCCACCCTGCCACAGCTGGGGGGCTGCCCAGCCCAGGAATGGCCCTGCCTCGCTGCAGCTGGACGCAGGCTCCCTCAGCCTCAGGAGGAAGCAAGGGCCAGGGCCGAGGGTTCCCCAGGAGAGGTTTAATGGGGACGAGGGAAGCAGGACAGCAGCCACCCCCCCGCCCCATGAGCCAGTTCCAGGACCAGCCCCGCTGGCTGGGGCATTTCAGGCTCTTGCAAAGGCCGAGTCTCCCCTGCGCCGCCCCGTCTGGCAGCACGGGGCCTCCAGCCTGTCACCCCGAGCCTCTGGCTCGGCTCGTGTGCTTCAAGCCAAGGCCCCGTGCACAGGCCAAGTCCATGGGCCCTGCCAGCTGGGCAGCTCTCTACTCCGTGACCTCGGCTGACGTTCACCAGCAGCATGTCATGGCCCCGCCGCACCAGCAGGGCCAGGCTGTTCTGCGTCCGCACAGCCTCGTAGACGTCCTCTGCGCGCCGCACCGCTTGCCCATTGATCTCCTGCACCACGTCACCCGCCTTCAGGCCCGCCCTGTTGAGAGAGCAGACAGCAGCGTGCTGGGGGTCCGGCAGTGAGGTAGGCAGACCCGCTCTCCCCAGAGCCCTGCCCCAGGCACAGGGGGATGGGGGGCCTGGCCCCACCTAGAGCAGCTGGCTGGCTCTGGGTCGTGGCTCCGCTGGGAAAGCTGCAGCGTATTGACCCAGTGCGGACAGGGTTAACCCCGTCAGGAACACACTGCCTGCTGGTGCGGGCTGCCTAGGGGCAGGGGATGGGCACTGAGTCCACAGTGGGCACCCCGCGTTCTGGGCCCCAACCCAGCAGCTATCGCCAGGACCCTCCCTGTAAGCAGCACTTACTGATGGGCTGGGGAGCCAATGATCACCTTGTGGATCAGGACCCCATAGGAGACATCAGGGAAGCTGGAGTCTCGCAGCTTCAGCTCAGCCAGGATACTGCAGAGAGAGAGAGAGAGAGAGAGAGAGAGAGAGAGAGCACGTCACTGAAACACCACCCGGCCAGAGGGCCCCAGCCAGGGGCCGAGGACACCGTGTCCCAGCACTGGAGAGCGCTGGAGCAGCCTCACTGGGCAGTCAGCTCCTCATGGGGAACAGAGCACGAAGCCCCCAGGGGGGACTTTGCCCGGCCCTATGACCTGAGTGAGACCCCAGCAGCCAGCCACACCGAGGGGACAAGGAAGCAGAGCCCCTGCCCATCCCTGTGTGCCCCTGACACCCAGCAGCAAACCAGTCCCCCAAAGACAAGGCTGCCGGAAAAGAACGTGGGAGATGCCAGGCAGCACCAGAGCCAGCCTGCAGCCGCCCAGCCCTGAGAACGGCCAGCAGCAGCCCTGCCATAGGGGGGCCAGGTTAACCTGCCCCAGGGAAGTTCCCTCCTGACCTGGCAGCAGATGGGGGGGGTCTAGCTCTGCCACACTCAGCGTGTGCTATTCTAAGGCTGAGCTGGGCCTCGCCCCCAGCCCTGCTCCCCGGAGGAAAAGCAGACTCGCCAGCACACCGGCACCATCTCCTGGACACCAAGAGATGCAGTTTAAGACATCAACCACCACCATCAACCCTGTTTCAGCGGCATCTTCCCTTCCAGCACCCCAAGAAGGGAAGATGCTTCCCTTCCAGCACCCCAAGAAGGGGATGTAAAAGGCCAAGGGCACCAAGCACGGGATCCTCAGGCCTACCTGGAAGCAGGACTCAAGAGCAGAGCATAAGCTCACAGCACCTGTCCCCGTCCCCAGAGAGTGCTCGGGGGAAGATGCCTGCTGCTTCATGCCATGACATTGTTTTGTTGGACCACCACACTACTAACCCCACTAGCAGACTGAGCTTTGAGAGTCAACTAAAGGTACATCCCAAGGCCCAGCCAGCCGGGCAGCAAGAGACCCACAAAGTCCCCCTTGGCAGCTGAGCCTGAAAGCTCCGGCCTGCCAAGACACTGAAAGGCTCAGCGGGTGCGCACAGATGTTCCAGCGCCACCCTTTGGAGCAGTGCCAGGGACGGCCTGCCTATGGCATCCCGGGGCATGTCGTAGAGCGGTGCATGGGGAACACAGAAGCCTGGCCACCTGCCATGGAACACGAGCTGACTTTTGTCACTGTTGCCTGGCCATTTCCCATGATCCCAAATGGGCCATTTGCATCCCTCCGGAATGACACAACTTCTCCTTAATTGTTGTGCAAGACCATGGCGGCCTGTGGCGGCAGAGTAAATCTAGAGACACCTGGTGTTGGGCAGAGATGAGACTAGCTCTCTCTGTCCAGCTCAGCTAAGAGACGGCTGGTGGGGTGTAACGGGGTGACGATGGGAGGCTGAATCTCCCTGGCAACTCATCTGCCAGGGCGAGGACTGGGCTGGGCGCCCTGCCCCTAGGGATGCTCCCCTAGACCGCAGCAAGCACAAGTCAACTAATCGGCTTGGGGGGAGGTGGGAGCCACGGGGGCTTTCCCAACTGCAGAGACTCTCTGAGTGGGCTCCTGGAGTGGGGGGGTGACAGGCTCCCCTCTCCAGCTTGCTTTCCTGAGAGACTCTGGCCCCCGGGAAAGCCCTGGAAGCATCATCTGGCCCCAGACTCAGGACACATACCTGGGGGTCAGTGTTAGCATCATCACCCCAATGTAGCGGCGCTTCATCTCCGTGCTGCCGAACCAGGAGCCTGCAAGAGGAAAGGGAACCAGGTCTAGGAGGCCCAGGAAGGGACCTGTGTGAGCACCCTCCCTCACCCTCTATAGCACAAGGCCAGTCCAGCTAGGTCACCCCTCAACAGAGGGAGGGGTCCGGCCCAGGAGAACACCATTCTCCGCCCCCAGGCTGCAGCCTGCCAGTTCCATCTCACGCATCCACCCCCTACAGGCCAAGTATCACGTGGGGAAACAGCGGCTGGAAGAACAGGGACACCCCAGATCATTGCCAACATCCTAACTGCAGCTGCTTTGCCACCCGTACCCACCACACAGAGACTGGGGCTGCCGTTGTGTAGCGAGCCTGGATTCTGATCAAGGCCCTCAGTGGATCCCCAGAGCACCCTGCCAACCCATAGGCAGAGAGAGGCCCAAAGTCAGAGTTTAAGGCCAGAAGGGACTGTTGGCTCCATCTAGTCTGACCTCCTGTACATCACAGGCCACTAAATGTCACCCAGAAAGCCCTGCATTGAGCCCAAGAGCCCGTACAACTGAACACCTACTGAGCCAGACCACGATTCATCTAGCTCAGTATCCTGGGTTCTTCTTCGAGTGGTTGCTCATATCTATTCCAGTTAGGTGTGCGCGCGCGCGCGTGCACGGACGTCGGAAACTTTTACCCTAGCAGCTACCCGTCGGGCCGGCTGGGGAGCCCCCTGGAGTGGCGCCGAAATGGCGCTCTATATAGTCCCCTGCCGGCCCAACCCCCCTCCAGTTCCTTCTTACCGCCCGTGACGGTCGTTGGAACAGTGGTTCTCTTGCTCGCAAGTGCTCCACTACTCCCTAGCTATCCGTTTGTTCTCATTGTATTTAGTGTAAATAGTGGATCCTGTAACAAGCCCATGCCCACCGGAGACCCCCATGACTCCTGTCTTCGTTGTCTGGGTGAGTCTCACACAGCGGACAAGTGCAAGCTGTGTAAGTCCTTCAAGCCCCGCACCAGGAAGGACAGAGAGATCCGCTTAAGACAGTTGCTGATGGAGGCGGCACTCTGCCCCTCTCAAGGTGCGGGCTCTAGCGTCTCGGTGCGCAGCGCACCGCCATCGGCGCCGGCTGCGGCACCGCACAAGGACTCCCGCCCGCCTCGGGGCCGGGCGCCGTCGGGAACCCGGGGCCGTCCCTGACACCGCTCCCTCTCTTCCGGACGCAAGGCACCGGACGTCGCTGCGGCACCACCCGGCACCGCTGTCCCGGAGCAGAGGAGCGTCAGTCCGCGCCCACAGACACCCCTGTGCCCAGTCGTCTTGGTCGCACCCACGACGCCGGACACGTTCGAGGCTGCCAGGGGCTTGATCGAGATGACCGCGTCTCCCATGCCGGCACCAACCCAGGCACGGCCCCCGGTCATCTCCAGAGGCAAGCCGACGTTCCTCGGAGCATCGGCTCAGATACAGCCTCCTTCACGCCGCTCGGAGTCCCGGCGCCGTTCGGAGTCCCGGCACCGGCTGGTGTATCGGTCTGACTCACGGCGCCGGTCGGACTCGCAGCGCGGGTCTCGCAGCTTGGAACCTCGGAGCCGCTCACGCTCGAGGTCCTCCTGGTCTGCCAGATCATGGTCCCGCTCGGTCCCAAACAGAACTTAGAGCCATGGCTGACGAGGGCAAGTTGGTGGCCCGTACCTCCCTACAGGGTGCCCTGGACTCGGCTGATGCGGCAGCCCGAACGCTGGCAACGGGCATCTCCATGAGGAGGAGCGCATGGCTGCAGTCATCGGGTTTGCCAGCGGAGGTCCAGAACACCATCCAGGACCTCCCCTTTGACGGCAAGGGCCTGTTCGCCGACCTGACGGACTCACGCATGCATAACCTCAAGGACACAAGAAACACCATCAAGTCCTTGGGGATGCATACCGTGGCGACGCTCAGGAAGCCGATCAAGCACCAGCCATCCCAACAGCGCTCTTTCCCGCCTTGACCACGTCAGGACTTCTCCCGACGTAGAACCAGTTTTGGTCGCCGCAGGCCTAACCGCCCGCCCCAAGGGCAAAACAAAGGCCAGCACAAAACAGCTCAGGGTGCTAAGCGCCCATTTTGAAGGGACTTTCGAGGACGGCCTACCCTTCCTGCTCAGTCCTGCCTCTCTACCCTTTCTGGATCGTCTGTCGCGATTCTACCATGCCTGGTCCCGTATTACATCAGACCGATGGGTCCTCCGGACGGTAGAGGGGGGATATTCTATCCACTTCCACTCTACCCCTCCTCCTCACCCCCCCTCCCCATCCCTCTTCAGGGACCCTTCTCACGAGCAACTTCTCTATCAAGAGGTACAAGCGCTCCTCGAACTCGGAGCTGTGGAGGAGGTGCCTCACAAGTTCAGGGGAAAGGGTTTCTACTCCCGCTACTTCCTTGTCCCCAAGGCCAAGGGGGGTCTACGACCCATTCTGGACCTGAGGAACCTCAACAAATACATCGTCAACCTGAAGTTCCGCATGGTCTCCCTGGCCACCATCATCCCTTCCCTGGACCCTGGGGACTGGTATGCCGCCCTCGATATGAAAGATGCATATTTCCATATCTCCATTACACCGGCTCACAGACGATTCCTTGCGGCACCACCCTGGTTCGTCGTCTGCAAGACACACTTCCAGTTCACAGCGCTCCCTTTCGGCCTGTGCACGGCCCCCCGTGTCTTTACAAAATGCATGGCAGTAGTAGCCGCGTTTCTTCGCCGCCACCACATTCACGTGTTCCCGTACCTCGACGACTGGCTAGTGCGAGGCCGGTCCCGTTAACAGGTGCAGATGCACGTACAGATGATCAGGGACACCTTCTCTCACCTTGGTGTCATCCTAAACACCAGCAAGTCAGTGCTGGAACCGACTCAGTCCATCCAGTTCATCGGAGCGGTCCTCGACGCAACCAGAGCTCGGGCGTTCCTCCCAGAGGCTCGTTGCCTCGCCATCATGGACTTGATTACTTCGCTCCGTCGGTTCCCGACCACCACCGCAAGGCAATGCCTTCAGCTGCTGGGTCACATGGTGTCCTGCACGTACGTGGTCCAACATGCCCGCTTACGACTTCGTCCACTGCAAGCGTGGCTGGCTTCTGTCTATCGACCCAACAGAGACAGGCTGGACATGGTTGTCACAATTCCGCCCCACACACTGAACTCCCTGTCGTGGTGGCTAAACCCACTGACGTTACGCAAAGGGGTCCCGTTTCAGCCTCCCCTTCCCACGCTAACTCTAGTAACAGATGCATCGGCTCTGGGTTGGGGCGCTCATCTCGGGCAACTAACAACGCAGGGCATGTGGCTACAGCACGAGCTCGATCTCCACATCAATATCAAGGAGCTCAGGGCTATTCGTCTGGCGTGCCAAGCGTTCCTGGCTCACCTACAAGGCCGCTGCGTCGAGGTTCTCACAGACAATACAACTGCCATGTACTACCTGAACAAGCAGGGCGGGGCTCGATCATCACTGCTGTGGGACCTCTGCTTGACCCACTCCGTCTCTCTCCAGGCGTCCTACCTCCCTGGAGTCCAGAATGTCCTGGCAGACCAGTTGAGCAGACGCTTCCTGGTCCACGAATGGTCCATACGCCCAGACGTGATCCATTCAATCTTCCGCACCTGGGGCTTTCCCCAGCTCGACCTGTTTGCCTCTCGAACCAACAGGAAGTGCCCGAGTTTCTGCTCCTTCAGAGGACACGGCCCGGGCTGCCTTGCGGACGCTTTCACGATCTCGTGGTCACGTCATCTCCTTTACGCGTTTCCGCCTTTCCCGCTACTCCACAAGGTCATCCTCAAGATTCGCAGGGACAAGGCGGACGTCATTCTGGTGGCCCCTGCCTGGGCACGACAGTGCTGGTACCCGACCCTGCTGGACCTGTCGATACAGCCCCCCATTCCTCTCCCGATCAGCCACGATCTCATCTCCCAAGATCACGGTCGTCTTCTCCACCCAGACCTCCACTCGTTGCATCTGACAGCGTGGAGACTTCATGGCTGAACCGGTCGGAGATGGCTTGCTCGGATCCAGTTAGACGAGTGCTCCTTGAGAGCCGTAAGCCCTCCACAAGGCTCACGTATGAGGCAAAGTGGAAAAGGTTCTCTCTCTGGTGCGCTCAACAGCACATATCTCCACACCTTGCCTCCGTGCCGTCTATTCTGGACTACGTGTTACATCTCAAGGACAACCACCTTGCACTTGGATCCCTGAAGGTCCACCTTGCGGCCATCTCGGCTTTTCATCCAGGGTCGGAGGGCCACTCAATATTCGCGCACCCCATGGTGCGTCGCTTCCTCAAGGGCCTGGAAAAGGGTCATCCCTCAATAAAGCCACCTGTTCCAGCATGGGACCTCAATCTCGTCCTCTCTCGACTTACAGGCCCTCCTTTTGAACCAATGGCCTCCTGCTCCCTCCTCTATCTGTCGTGGAAGGTCGCCTTTCTAGTGGCTATCACATCAGCCAGAAGGGTATCCGAGCTGATACCATCTTCCATAAGGACAAGGTCCAGCTTCGACCCCATCCGTCCTTCCTCCCAAAGGTGGTCTCGCCCTTCCACATGTCACAAGACATTTTTCTACCTGTCTTCTTCCCTAAGCCGCATGCCAACTCCAAAGAGCAACGGCTACATTCATTGGATGTTAGAAGGGCACTCGCCTTCTACATTGAACGCACAAGGCCGTTCCGTAAGACATCCCAGCTGTTCGTCGCCATCGCAGAACGCTCGAAAGGCGCTCCGGTCTCCTCGCAGCGCATATCGTCATGGATTACAGCCTGCATCCGTGCCTGCTACGACCTGGCGAGGGTCCCGATGCCAGCGGTCACAGCCCACTCTACGAGAGCGCAAGCTTCCTCGGTGGCTTCCCTGGCCAACGTTCCCCTTCAGGAAATCTGCAGGGCCGCAACCTGGGCTTCGGTGCACACCTTTACGACGCACTACGCCATCAACCGTCATTCCCGTAATGACGCGGCTTTTGGTAGGGCTATCCTACAAGCTGTTTTTCCGTAACTCCGAACCCGCCTCCAAGGTAAGGCTTGGGAATCACCTAACTGGAATAGATATGAGCAACCACTCGAAGAAGAAGAAAAGGTTACTCACCTTAGTAACCGGTGTTCTTCGAGATGTGTTGCTCATATCTATTCCATCCCCCCCACCTTCCCCACTGTCGCAGTAGCCGGCAAGAAGGAACTGGAGGGGGGTCGGGCCGGCAGGGGACTATATAGAGCGCCATTTCGGCGCCACTCCAGGGGGCTCCCCAGCCGGCCCGACGGGTAGCTGTTAGGGTAAAAGTTTCCGACATCCGTGCACGCGCGCGCGCACACACCTAACTGGAATAGATATGAGCAACACATCTCGAAGAACACCGGTTACTAAGGTGAGTAACCTTTTCTTCTGACAGTGGCTGGTGCCAGACGCTTCAAAGGAAACCAACAGAACAGGGTAATTAGCAAGTGACACATGCCCTGTCATCCAGTCCCAGCTTCAGGCAGTCAGGGGCTAGGGACACCCAGAGCATGGGGCTGCGTCCCTGACCATCTTGGCTAATAGCCATTGATAGACCTATCCTCCAGGAACTCATCTAACTCTTTTCTGAGCCCTGTTATACTTTTGGCCTTCACAAAATCCCGTGGCAGCAAGTTCCACAGGTTGACTATGTGCTGTGTGAAGGAGGTACTTTATATTTGTTTTAAACCTGCTGCCAATTAATTGAATTGGGTGACTCCTGGTTCTCGTGGTATGTGAAGGGGGTAAACAACACTTCCTTATTCACCTTCTCCACACCATGATTTTATAGAGCTCTCTCATATCCCCCCTTAGTCATCTCTTTTCTAAGCAGAACAGTCCCAGTCTTTTTAATCTCTCATATGGAAGCTGTTCCATACCCCTATGTTGACCTTCTCTGTACCTTTTCCAATTCTAATATATTATTTTTGAGATAGGGCACCCAGAACTGCAGGCAGTATTCAAGGTGTGGGCGTACCATGGATTTATAGAGTGGCATTATGATATTTTCTGTTTTATTACCTATCCCTTTCCTAACAGTTCCTATCATCATTGGCTTTTATGACTGTCACTGCACATTGAGTGAATGCTTTCAGAGAACTATCCAGTGACTCTCAAGATCTTTCTTTAATGGTAACAGCTAATTTAGACCCCGTCATTTTGTACGTATAGTGGGGATTCTGTTTCCCAAGGTGCATTACTTTGTATTTATCAACTCTGAATTTTATCTGCCACGTTGTTGCCCAGTCACCCAGTTTTGAGAGATTTTTAACTTCGTAACTCTTCAGTCTGCTCTGGACCTATCTTGGGTAATTTTGTATCATCTGAAAACTTTGCCATCTCACGGTTCACCCCTTTTTCCAGATCATTTACGAATATGTTGAACAGCACGGGTCCCAGTACAGAACCTGGGGACCACTGTTACCTCTCTCTATTCTGGAAACTGACCATTTATTCCTATCCTTTGTTTCCTATCTTTTAACCAGTTATTGATCCGTGAGAGGACCTTCTCTTTTATCCCATGACAGCTGACTTTGCTTAAGAGCCTTTGGTGAGGGGCCTTGTCAAAGGCTTTCTGAAAATCCAAGGACACTATATCCACTGGATCACCCTTGTCTGCATCCTTGTTGACCCTCCCCAAAGAATTCTAATAGATTGGGGAGTCATGATTTCCCTTTACAAAATCTGGTGACTTTTCCCCCATCAAATTGTGTTCATCTCTGTGTCCGATAATTCTGTTCTTTACTATGGTTTCAACCAGTTTGCCTGGTACTGAATGAAGTCAGGCTCACCGGCCTGTAATTCCAGGATCGCCTCTGGAGCCTTTTAAAAATATCAGTATCAAGTTGGCAATCCTCCAATCATCTGGTACAGAAGCGGATTTAAGCAATAGGTTAGATACTCCAATTAGTAGTTTTGCAATTCTGTATTTCAATTCATTCAGAACTCAGGTGAATCCCATCTGGTCCTCGTGACTTCTTATTGTTTAATTTATCAATTTGTTCCTCCTCTATTGACACCTCAATCAGGGACAGCTCCTCAGATTTGTCATCTAAAACGAATGGCTCAAGTGTTGGAATCTCCCTCCCATCCTCAGCAGTGCAGACCAAGGCAAAGAGTTCAGTTAGTTTCTCCACAATGGCCTTATCGTCCTTGAGTGCTCCTTTAGCACCTCCATCGTTCAGTGGCCCCGCCCCACTGGTTGTTTGGCAGCTTCCTGCTTCTGATGGGCTTACATTTTTTGCTGTTTGTTTTTGAGTCTTTTGCAAGTTGCTCTACAAATTCTTTTTAGGCCAGTTAGGGAGTTGGCAAAAGACTGCCTAACTGTACTCTGTGTTTGACAAAGGCATCTTCCAGAAAGGCATCATGTCTGGATTTAAAGACACCCAGCGATGGAGAATCCACCACTTCCTTTGCGAGTTTTTTTTTTAATCTGAATTTGTCTGGCTTCAAATTCCAGCCCCTGGTTCCTGTTCTGTCTGTCTCCGCTAGATTAAAGAGCCTGTTAATGCCCAGTATTTGCTCCCTGTGCATGTGCCTAGCCACTAATCAGGTCACCTGTATTTATTGCTTTTATAAAGAGCTCAGTTTGTTTAACTTAAGTCTCACACTGCAGGGCATGTTCTCCAGCCCTCAAACCATCTGTGGCTCTACTCTGCACCAGAACTGAATGCAACATTTCAGTATGGGCCCCAGCAGCCCTTCTGGAACCCTGGGGTGCGTTATCCAGCCTGCTTTGAAAGTGGTTCTCCCTAGCAGCCGCTGTTTAACATCCTCCTCACTGGTAAGTTAAATCTTGCAAGGGTTGCACCCAGACAGCATGGGCTGAGTGTCTCTTTCCTAATGCCCCACATAGGCCCCAAGGAGCAGGTGGGCACTCATGGCCTCTTACCGCTCAGTCTCCTCATACCGGGATGGGAGAGCTCCCGGGCCTCTGGGCAGACAAGCCCTGAGCCCTGGCCCCTTTGCAGTTAGGGGCACAGCTGCTAAAGCCTGAACAGCAGAACTGCACTGCCTTCCCTCAGAAGACAGATGGGCCCCGGCTCCCTTCTCCAGAACCCAGCTGTGCTCAGGCACCTCTGCCTGGCTCCATCCCTTCAGGCCTTCCTGCTACCACAGCTGAGAAGAGGAGAACCATCCTGCAGCGGAGGGGGGTGGGGACAGCCCAGGGAGATGGTGTCTCTGCCTGGTCCCTCAAGGGGACATTGGACTCTGACATGCTGGGAAGAGGTTAAGGCCCGGTCCTCTGCCAGGGATAGATGAGTGACAGCCCCAGCAAGGAGTCTAGAGTGGGTGCTCCTATCCCCCCACTCCCCAACTCTGCTCCACTCCCCCCGCACCAGCGCACTCACTCTTGCGCTGCTCCCCCTTCTGCAAGAATTCCCGCAGCCGGTCCGAGGGGATGGCGAAGGAGATCCCCGAAGTCACCTTCATTGTGTTCACCCCAATCACCTCGCCGTCCTGCCAGGAGACAGTCACCATTTAAGCCAAGCAGGGCACCAGCCAGCCCCACTGCCATCCCTTCTGCCCCACAGTTTGCCCCCTTGCAAGGAGAAGAGGGACATGGCGCCGGCAGGGTTCAAGCCCAACCCATCCAGGCTTCCACCAATTTGCTCCCAGCACACACTTGGCTGGGGGTGGGTCAGGTGGTGGTACTCTCACAGGGGCAAGCGGATCCCACTGGCTGTGGGGGCCACGCAGCCCTTCCTCTGTGCCTTATAAGTACCAGACCCGAGTCCAGTTACCCTCAGGGTTGGAGCGTGGCTCCGTTCAGGTCAGAGCCCCCTGGGCTGTGGGCAGGGCCTGGGAGATGAGCATTTTGGGTCAAGCTGCTGCCTCACCCGTCCCACCAAGGTCTGATCCAATGCTCCCAGTGGAGTACGAAGGGCCCCAGCTGTGCCATCTCTGTACTCCCTGCTGGCAGCATGAGGTGGGCACCTCCCTTCCACAGAGCAAATGAGACAGGGCTGGAGCACCCAGCCCAAACGGGCACCACATTCCCTCCCAGAAACAGCGAACGCCCAAATGGCAGCACTTACCAGGTTGACGAGGGGACCCCCTGAGTTCCCAAACTGCAGCAGGAGAGAGAGAGGGGGAGAGTCAGGCCCCAGCAGTGACATTCCCACGGGGGGGGGGGAGGGGAGAAAGAGACCACAAACCCCAGAGAACCTGGGATGGTCAGTAACATGGGGAGTGAACACAGTCCCTGGGGAAAATAACCCAGATCCCCTGCTTCATGCCCCCTCCTGATTTCCAGCTCATCCTACAAGGTGCCCTCCGAAACCTCAGTACATGCAGGCCCCCTTCCCTGGCTCCCCCCTCCACCCCAAACAGCAGCAAAATTCTTCTGGATGTACAGCATGGTGGCATCAGCCAGGCCCCCCACTCCCCTCCCCAGGCCCCCACTCCCCTTACATCTATGGCGGCGTCGGTCTGGATGTACTCCATGTTGGAATCGGCCAGGCCCAGCTCCTTGCTGCCCCGCTGGGCAGAGCTGACGATGCCGGAGGTGATGGTGTTCTGCAGGGCAAAAGGGCTGCCCATAGCCACAACAAACTCACCTTGACGCACCTCTGAGGAGCGGCCCAGGGGCAGCGTGGGCAGAGGTTGCTGGGGGGAGAGAGACAGACAGGTCAGCACAGCTCCAGGGAACGCCCGGGGCGTTGCAGCAGCAGCAGGCTGAGAATTCCAGCCCTCTGGACAGATGAGGCCAAGAAAAGGCTGCTAGCCCCTGGCTGCGCACCTGGCTCCCCACACACCTTGGGGTCGATTTTGATGGTGGCAATATCTGCGACCTGGTCGACCTCACAGACCACAGCATCGTACAGCTCCCCACTAGCCAGCTTCACCCGCAGCCGCCGCCGATTCGCCACCACATGGGCATTGGTCACAATGAGGCCATCCGGGGACACCACAAAGCCAGAGCCGTTGGAGATGGGCACCTCCCGGCCTGAGAAGGGATGCCTGCAGGACAAGAGCCAGAGATAGCAATGGGTCAGTGCAGGGGGGAAAGGCACCCACCTCAGTAATCTGCAACCCCTTTATTCAAGGCACAGGCCCCCTTCCTCCCTGTCAGCAACCTCTCCCCCTGCTAGGGCATACACCTTCGTTCTGACCCAAGTACCAGGGCCCCCCCTACTAATCAGCCGCAGCCCAAACCGGGGTCTCTCCAGGGGATGTGGGGCAGAATCTCTAGGCAGACAGCACAGAGCAGGTTTCCCCCGGGGAAGATGAGTTTTCAGAGGGTTCAGGTCCTACCCAGGGTCTTTAGGACTGTAAGCACCTCCAGCAGAACGACTAAAAAGCCCTTCACAAGGGGCTGGCTAGGAGAGGGGGAGGCTGCGGGGAGGGGAGAGAGAAGAGGGGACAGGGCTGTCGGTACCGGGGGTGGGGTGGGGTGTCTGACAGGTCGGTGGCGGGGGTGGGGCATGGGAGGTTTCAGATCGTGGCAGGAGGAGGAGAACGGAGCTGACAGGTCGGTACCAGGGCGGGGTTGGTACTGGGGGGGGCGGGGCAAGTCGGTCCCAGAGAGGGGCGGGGTGTACGGGTGGGGGGGGGGGAAGAGAGTCAGTACCGGGGGGGGTGTCAGACGGGTCGGTCCCGGGGGGAGTGGACGGGGCCGGGGCAGACGGGCCGGTACCTGCCCAGGATCTCGATGTAGACCAGCGCGGGGGCGGTACCGGGGGGGGCCGGTGCCGTGTCGGTACCGGGGGAGGGCGGGGGGGGGGGCCGGTACCTGCCCAGGATCTCGATGTAGACCAGCGCGGGGGCGGTACCGGGGCGGAGGGAGGGGGGGCGGTACCGGGGGGGGGGCGCGGTGCCGGGTCAGTACCTGCCCAGGATCTCGATGTAGACCAGCGCGGGGGCGGTACCGGGGGGGGGGATGGGCGCGGTGCCGGGTCGGTACCAAGCGGGGGGGCCGGTACCTGCCCAGGATCTCGATGTAGACCAGCGCGGGGGCGGTACCGGGGCGGGAGGGGGGCGGTACCGGGGGGGCCGGTGCCGGGTCGGTACCGGGGGGGGGGGGGGGTCGGTACCGGGGCGGGAGGGGGGCGGTACCGGGGGGGCCGGTGCCGGGTCGGTACCGGGGGGGGGGGGGGGTCGGTACCGGGGGAGGGCGGGGGGGGGCCGGTACCTGCCCAGGATCTCGATGTAGACCAGCGCGGGGGCGGTACCGGGGCGGGGGGTGGGGGGGCCGGTACCGGGGGGGGGGGGGGGGGGGGCGGTGCCGGGTCGGTACCGGGGGGGGGGCGCGGTGCCGGGTCGGTACCTGCCCAGGATCTCGATGTAGACCAGCGCGGGGGCGGTTTTCTCCACCACGTCGGCGATGAAGTTGAAGGCGGCGCGGGCGGAGCCGCGGGGCGGCGCGGGCGGAACCGGCACCGCGGCGCGCACCCGGGGCAGCAGCGCGGGCGGGTCCCGGTCCCGGCCCCAGAGCAGCAGCAGCAGCGCCCCGGCCCCGGCCCCCGCCAGCGCCCAGCGGGCCCGCCTCCGGGGGGGGGCGGGGGCTCCGCGCGCTCCGGGCTGGGAGCGGCCGCCAGCCCCCGGAGCGGCCCCGAGACCCGCCTCGGCCCCAGCAGGGCCCGGCCCCGCCAGGCCGCTCGCACGCAGAGCGCCCGGGCCGCAGCCATTGTGCGCGGCGCGGGGCAGGCCGGGAGATGGAGTCCCGCGCGGGGCAGGCCGGGAGCGCGGCGCAGGGCATGCCGGGAGATGGAGTCCCGCGCGGGGCAGGCCGGGAGCGAGGTGCGGGGCATGCCGGGAGATGGAGTCCCGCGCGGGGCAGGCGAGGCGCGGGGCAGGCCGGGAGATGGAGTCCCGCGCGGGGCAGGCCGGGAGCGCGGCGCAGGCATGCCGGGAGATGGAGTCCCGCGCGGGGCAGGCCGGGAGCGAGGTGCGGGGCATGCCGGGAGATGGAGTCCCGCGCGGGGCAGGCCGGGAGATGGAGTCCCGCGCGGGGCAGGTCGGGGAGCGCGGTTCAGGCCGGAAGCGGGTTCCCTTTCCCAGAGGGCCCCGCGCGGAGAGTGGCCGCGTGGGCAAGATGGCGGCGGGTCCTGGGCCTCGCTGAGGGGCGGCGGCTCGGGACCGGGATGGAGCCTCGGCCTCGGGTCCTGAGCGGCTCTTCGACGCGCACCGGTGAGACCCCGGCCGGCATTGGGGGGTCTTGCTCTCAGAAGGGGGTGCTGGCATGGGGGGGTCTTGGGTCTCAGAAGGGGGGGCTGGCTGGGGGGGTCTTGGGCTCAGAAGGGGGAGGCTGGCTGGCATGGGGGGTCTTGCTCTCAGAAGGGGGGGCTGGCTGGCATGGGGGGGTCTCGTTCTCAGAAGGGGGAGCTGACCAGCATGGGGGGGTCTTGGGTCTCAGAAGGGGGGGCTGCATGGGGGGGTCTCGCCTCAGAAGGGGGGGCTGGGTGGCATGGGGGGGTCTCGCTCTAGGAGGGGGGCTGGCCGGCATGGGGGGGTCTCGCTCTCAGAAGGGGGGGCTGGCTGGCATGGGGGGGTCTCGCTCTAGGAGGGGGGCTGGCCGGCATGGGGGGTCTCGCTCTCAGAAGGGGGGCTGGCTGGCATGGGGGGTCTCGCTCTAGGAGGGGGGCTGGCCAGCATGGGGGGGTCTTGCTCTCAGAAGGGGGTGCTGGCCGGCATGGGGGTCTCGCTCTAGGAGGGGGGCTGGCCAGCATGGGGGGTCTCGCTCTCAGAAGGGGGAGGCTGGCTGGCATGGGGGGTCTTGCTCTCAGAAGGGGGGGCTGGCTGGCATGGGGGGTCTTGCTCTCAGAAGGGGGGCTGGCTGGCATGGGGGGATGTCTCGCTCTCAGAAGGGGGGGCTGGCTGGCATGGGCGGGGGGTCTCGGGTCTCAGAAGGGGGGGCTGGCCGCATGGGGGGGTCTCGCTCTCAGAAGGGGGGGCTGGCTGGCATGGGGGGTCTTGCTCTCAGAAGGGGGGGCTGGCTGGCATGGGGGGTCTCGCTCTAGGAGGGGGGCTGGCCAGCATGGGGGGGTCTCGCTCTCAGAAGGGGGGGCTGGCCGGCATGGGGGTCTCGCTCTAGGAGGGGGGCTGGCCAGCATGGGGGGTCTCGCTCTCAGAAGGGGGAGGCTGGCTGGCATGGGGGGTCTTGCTCTCAGAAGGGGGGGCTGGCTGGCATGGGGCGGGGGGTCTCGGGTCTCAGAAGGGGGGGCTGGCTGGCATGGGGGGTCTCGCTTTAGGAGGGGGGCTGGCTGGCATGGGGGGGATGTCTCGCTCTCAGAAGGGGGGGCTGGCTGGCATGGGGCGGGGGGTCTCGGGTCTCAGAAGGGGGGGCTGGCCGGCATGGGGGGGGTCTCGCTCTCAGAAGGGGGGGCTGGCTGGCATGGGGGGTCTCGCTCTCAGAAAGGGGGGGCTGGCCGGCATGGGGGGGGTCTCGCTCTCAGAAGGGGGGGCTGGCATGGGGCGGGGGGTCTCGGGTCTCAGAAGGGGGGGCTGGCCGGCGGGGGCTGTTGCAGGAGGCTGGTATCGGACCCTGACCCGAGCTCTCTTTCCCTGTCAGGTTCCCCAACGATGGCTTCCTGCTGCTGGCTCTGCTGCTCTACGCCCCCGTGGGGCTCTGTCTGCTCCTCCTGCGTCTCTTCATCGGCATCCACGTCTTCCTGGTCAGCTGTGCCCTGCCCGACAGCCTGCTCCGGAGGTCAGGGGGGTGCGGGACTGCCCGGGGAGAGTTGGGGCTATTGTCAGCCTCCCACCCAAAGATCCAGCACATAGCCATCTCTGACCTGTCTGCAAAGCGGTCCTATGGAGCCCCCCAGCTCTCCATGGAGTTGGGGCTGCCTCTCCGTGCCCACTGGACTTGCTGTTGGGTGTGCAGGTTGAATTGGGGCTGCTCTGTCCTGGTGCCTTTTTGTGCTTAGCAGACCCTTCATCCCCAGACCCGAGCAAGGAGGCTCCTTTGCTGGTGACTCTAGTGCCTGAGCCCCATGACACATGCAGCCTGACAACAGGTTTCTTTTGCCCAAGTGACAGACTGCAGGGGCTGAGAGCGGCAAGGCAAGCAGCCAGGAAGTGCACCTACAGCCACTCCCTCACGACTCCAATGCTGAGCTCTCCCCACACAGTTCTGCTAGTTGGTACCCCTGCTATCCCAGCCCTGAGCTTCCCCCCACTCACCCTGTCCCCCCACATGACACACTTCTGGTGCCCCTCAGTCCTAATCCTTCAGTGCCTGTACAGCCCTTGCTAGTCTCGTTTTTATTCAATGCTCATCTAAACCAATTCTGGTCACAATGGGGTTGGGGGTGTCTGTTCCTGTTGTTAGGTTTATCGTGCGTGTGATGTGCTCGGTGCTGGGTCTGTTTGTGCGGCAAAGTGACACCCATCTCCGGGATGCCAACGTCAGGGTTTATATTGCCAACCACGTGACACACTTCGACCACAGTGTCATCAACCTACTGACCTCGTGCAATACGGTGAGTCATGCAGGGGTCTGGGGCTGTGCTCTTAAGCGCTTCCCCCAGGAGAAACACTTGGTGACCTGGTCAGGGACTGGGGACTGGCTCCTGGGTCTGTCTTTATTAATGAATAATTGAACAAGCCTTGAGCCTCTCTTTAGGCTTGTGTGTTATGCTGTTGGCTTCTGGTTGGTTCAAGTTAAGGAGGGGCAGAGCCCCGGGCCGCTCAAGTGAACATGTAGCCTCTACCTCCCCTTCCTGGCTCTTTAAATAGACATGAGCGGAAGCACATTGGGTTTGGGGATTTCCCAGGATGCTGGCTGTTTCCTGTGGGTGCAGAGGGCTGCCTGCACCTGCCCAGGAAGCACTGAGCAATGCTGTGTGATGAGGGTCTAGCCAAATAGCACTGCTGACAATAGAAATAATAAACACTAGCACTGTCAAGCAATTAAAAAAATAATCGCGAATAATAACACTGTTAAATAACGTTGGATTACCATTTATTTAAATATTTTTCAATGTTTTCTACATTTTCAAATATATTGATTTCAGTTAAAACACAGGATACAAAGTGTACAGTGCTCTCTTTATATTTATTTTTGATTTACAATTATTTGCACTGTAAAAAAAAATAGTATTTTTCAATTCACCTAATACAAGTACTGTAGTGCAATCTCTTTATCATGAAAGTTTGGAATTTACAAATGTAGAATTATGTAAAAAAAAACAGCATTCAGAAATAAAACAATGTAAAATTTTAGAGCCTGCAAGTCCACTCAGTCCTACTTCTTGTTCAGACAGTCGCTCAGACAAACAAGTTTGTTTACAATTGCAGGAGATAATGCTGTCCGCTGCATGTTTACACTGTCACCTGGAAGTGAGAACTGTTGTTCTCATGGCACTGTTGTAGCCAGCGTTGCAAGATATTTACGTGCCAAATATGCTAAAGATTCATATGTCCCTTCATGCTTCAACCACCTTTCCAGGGGACGTGCATCCATGCTGATGGGTTCTGCTTGATAACAATCCAAAGCAGTGCATACCGACACATGTTCATTTTCATCATCTGAGTCAGATGCCACCAGCAGAAGGCTGATTTTCTTTTTTGGTGGTTCAGGTTCTGTAGTTTCCGCATTGGAGTGTTGCTCTTTTAAGAGTTCTGAAAGCGTGCTCCACACCTCGTCCCTCTCAGATTTTGGAAGGCACCTCAGATTCTCAAACCCTTGGGTCAAGTGCTGTAGCTATCTTTAGAAATCTCATATTGGTACCTTCTTTGCGTTTTGTGAAATCTGCCGTGAAGGTGTTCTTAAAACGAACAACATGCTGGGTCATCATCCGAGACTACTATCACATGAAATATATGGCGGAATGCGGGTAAAAAACAGAGCAGGGGACATACAATTCTTCCCCAAGGAGTTCAGTCACAAATTTAATTAACACATTTTTTTAACAAGCATCATCAGCATGGAAGCATATCCTCTGGAATGGTAGCCAAAGCATGAAGGGGCATACCAATTTTTAACACATCTGGCACGTAAATACCTTGCAATTCCAGCTAAAAAAGTGCCATGCAAATGCCTGTTCTCACTTTCTGGTGACATTGTAAATAAGAAGAGGGCAGCATTATCTCTCTAAATGTAAACAAACTTGTTTGTCTTCAGCAATTGGCTGAACAAGTAGTAGGACTAAGTGGACTTGTAGGCTCTGAAGTTTTACATTGTTTTGTTTTTGAGTGCAGGTATGAAACAACAACTAAATCTACAGCTGTAAGTTGCATTTTCACTTTCACTACAGGATGAGGTGAATTGAAAAATACTATTTATTTTATCATCTTTACAGTGCTAATATTTGTAATAAAAAATAATATACACTTTGATTTCAATTACAACACAATACGTTATATATGAAAATGTAGAAAAATATCCAAATTTAATAAATTTCAATTGGTATTCTATTGTTTAATAGTGCGATTAAAACGGCGATTAATCGTGATGAATTTTTAAAATGGCAGTTATTTATTTATTTAGTTAATCGCGTGAGTTACCTGCGATTAATCGATAGCCCTAATAAACACTCTCCTCTGAGAGGACTTGTACTTTGCGCAGTCCTAAAGGGCAACTCACTTGACGGGGAGGGAGGTGCCAAATCTTGTAACCAAGGCCCCTCTTCTCCATTCACAGCTGGGGGCTGTTTGGAGGACACCCAGCTGCTGCTGCAGTGTCCGGGGAGGGAAGGGGCTCTCGGGCAGCCATGACCCAAATTGACCTGCAGGCTGGAGTCATAGCAGGGAGGCTGGGTGGGGGTCACTAATTTGCCCTTGCTCTTCTCTTGCAGCCTGCATTGAATGGCACGCCGGGTTTCATCTGCTGGTCACGGGGATTCATGGAGCTGGGGGCGGTGGGGAGCCGGGCAGAGCTGGTGGATTCCCTGAAGGTGTATTCGTCCCATGGGGGGAATCCACCTCTGCTGCTGTTCCCAGAGGAGGCAGCCACTAATGGCCGAGTCGGCCTTCTTCGCTTCAGGTAGCGGTGGTGGGGGATGTTCCTGGGGACAGGAGAGCCATTGCCCGTCTCTGTGGCCCTTGTTAATCGCTGACATGTTTCCTTTTCAGCTCCTGGCCATTCTCAATCCTGGACATGATTCAGCCGGTGGCTCTGCAAGTTCAGAGGCCCTTAATTGCTGTGGTGAGTCTAGAGGAATGGGGCAAAGAGCCCCAGCCCATAATGGGTGTGTACAGTTTAGGGGGGTCATGACTAGAGGGTTACTGTTGCCGCTACTTTGCGCCCTGTGGCCTACTCCTGTGCTTTGCGGTTCTTTCCCATTGTGTCAGACTTCTCGGTGGCCATGTGAGGCAGGCGTTCTGCTTCCTCCCAGGGAGTTTCGCTGACCTCGGCTTTGCCTCTCACACATCTCTGAAGTGCCAATGGCAATATTGGCACGTTTGTGATCTACCGACCTGCCTAGGCAAGGCTCTTTTCTGGGTCCCATCACTAGTATCTCAGCACCCCACCAATTCTCACAATACCCCACAAGAGCAGGAAGCGCGATTATCCTCTGAGGGGTACGTGACTCGCCCCCAGGCACACAGGGAGCTGAGCTCAGGTCTGCCAAGGCCTAGGCACATGAAGCACATCCCAGTTCCCCTCTCGGATGCTAGTGTTAGTATATTGACAGGGACACCTTTAAATGGGTTGCAACCAAAACGTTTTCAGCTCCCTTGAAGCTGTGACTTTGGGCTTGAGTAGAGGGAAACTGATTTAACAGATAGAGGCAGCAATAAAATGGTGGGGTGAGGGACAGGAAGGAGCTGCTCTGTAATGGGCAGGTGTGGATGGGTGTCACGTGGAGCCAGAGCTAGCACCCTCTTGGGCAAGCAAGGACACTGTTCTCCATGGATATTTGCTCAGGCTGAAAGCTGAGGTCTGGGTCAGTCTCACAAGTGCAGATTCCCCCTCTCAGCAGCAGGGTCAGATGAGGCCTACTAAGCAGGCAGGGACCGCATTTGGAAAGTGTTTTGTCAGGGCGGCTTGGCTGCCCTGACACCCATTAGACCCACAACTTAGAGCAGAAAATAAGGAAAGCAAAGGGACAGACACCGAGAAATAATAGACAAAAGCCCCCCACCCTACACGAGTCTCTTTCGTCCAGGGGTGTCACTGTCTGTCAGGGTAACCAAGGAAAGTTCCAGGAGTTCTAGCCACACAGTGCCAGGCTGTGAGAGCCAAAGGCTAATTGAGGGGAGCTGCTTAGGAACTCAAATTGACCAGCTGTCACCCATGCACTCCTCCAAAGGTCTGGGCCAACGGTGCTGATTGAAATAAATGTGACTCACTAGCAGCTTCATAAATATTATTAAAACTATTAAACAAAATCCAGAAAATATCAGCTCAGCTAAGCTTCTGTTAATACTGCTAAACTAATCTACAAATAAAACAACAATATAGCTATCAAAACCAGGTACTTTCAATACAGAATTGCAATTGCATCACCAGATTAATGCAACAGACTATATCCACCTTTATAAAGCCTAAGAAGGGATCTGAGGAGGCAGCTGTCCATTTGTTCATAAACCCCAACTAAGGAATTTTACCAGTTAATCAAATGTATAATTTGTGAGTGTTAAATGTTTTAATACTGAAACCAAATTATCGAATGTTTAAACCACAGTTTGAGCCAATTACAAAGCTACTTCTTTGGCTTTCAGTTCTTGTGTTGTGGCACTAAGCCCCTCCAACAGAGAGTTTAGAACAGAGTCCAACGAAACTCTGATGAGTGGAAGTTTGACCAGTCTTATGTGCCAAAAGTCACACCCGGCAGTAATTTTTTTAGGGCTTCTAAGCAGAATGTAGGACACGCTTTGATGGGTGTCTGAGACTTTAAAATTAAGGACCACTGTCGCTCCCTCCAGTGGACTGTCAGACACCCATTGACAGCTTAAAATAAGGGAATGTGAAGGTTGGGAGGCCTCCCATTTAATACAAACAAAAGAGAAAAAGGAAATTCTTACGGTAATGGAGCAGCAGTCCTGGAGCCAGACAGATGCTGCTGGCACATCGCTTCTTGCTAGTGGGGGTCTCCTTTGAGTGCAGGGAGAGCCTTGTCTCTGGCTAGTGTGGCCTCTTGATTGATGTGACATAAGTCACAGTATTCGGTGATTTGCGTACCACAGAGACTGTAAATCTGATCCTCCAAAATATGAAAAAGACAATATGGGACCACTCGGTGAGGAAGATAACATGGTCTTACTAGTGTGTGAAAGTCTTGAGATGACATTGTCGTCAGTGTACAGAAAATTTGACCAAAAAATCCTATAAAAGTCTCTGACTGAAGAGTCCTAGTAACAATCAGCAACTCAGCATTCATCTATTAGCAACATTAAAAATAAGTTGGACATCTTTTGGTCAAATTTTGTTATTACTCTCTCAATCAACAATTTAATAATCTATATATGTAGGAATTACGTCGTAAATCAAACCCTTTATCTTTGAAGTTTCAGCTTGAGAGAGAAGTAACTTTAAAATCTCTCAGTGAAATCCATTTAAGAAATAAAAATAAGTTTAAAGTCTGAAATCCCATACAACCTATTTCTCTCACAAGGTCTTGACAGGGCTGGAAAATCTTCAAGTTTTGTCTGGTCCAGGTGCTCCTTAGCTATGAATTGTCCGTGTAATAGGCGTCCTAGTGCCCAAAACAGATCCAAGCAAGGTCGCTGAGTCCAACATGCATCCTTACTATGATTCTGGCCAAGAGAGTAGGGCCTTCCTGTGAGTCCAGAAAATTGTTCATGGTCCATAGGCCTGAAGCCATTACCAGTCTTTCATCTGAGAGCAGGTTCTCCTGTCAGTTACAGGGAGGAGTGGGGCAAGCCCTGGAGCTATGTAATCAATTGGTGCTAGTCCTCTGCATGTCTCCCTGTCATTATCCACATTCCCAACCATCTCAGTCCCTCTTAGTTCTGCCTGGCAGAAAGCAGCCTGCCTGGATTTGCCTCAGGGCAGGTCTTTGCTGTGCTCTCTCTTCCTTCCTTTGGGCATGTCCTTGCTGTAAGTGCCATGGCTTCCCCTGTCTCGCTGGCTGTGTGGCTCTGTCCCCAGCCGTAATCTCACTGTCCTCTCTTCCCTAGAGTGTGGCCGACTCCTCCTGGATCACAGAGCTGCTCTGGACCTTCTTTGTTCCCTTCACAGTTTATCAAGTAAGGTACTATCTCTCGCTCTCCTTTGAGGAGGGGGGTGGGGCAGGGCCCTGCTGTGTTTACCTCACTCAGTCCTGCCGAGAGACCCTGCTGTGTCCCACTCCTGGCACTGCCAGTGTCTGAGTGCTTCTGTCCAGCTGGGTGCCGAGTCCCTGCTTTTCTCCTCTCCGGGCTCCTGGTGTGGGAGGAGCCTCTTTCTGGAGGGATACAGTACCGGTGAGGGGTGCCTAGGTCTCCCCGGGCCCCTTTTCCGCACCTTTCTCTGCTGTATTTCCCTTGTCAGCTCCTGCCTCCTCTGCGCTTCGGTGGTTCCCTGCAGCTGGCTCAGCCTTTCCCTCAAGTCGATCCCTCTCCCTGCTGGGAGGCTTCTCCCGGCATTCCCCTTCTTCCCTCCTTTGAGCAATGCTGGGCCCCTCTCCCTGTGAATCCCAGGGCTTAGCCGTTCTCCTTCCACCCTCGGCTCTCGGAGCGGCGCAGCATGTCTGTATTACAGCATGCAGCTCAGTTTGGGGTATCGGTGAGCAACATCTGCCCTGCTGCTTGCCAAAACGCAGCGTCTTGAGGGCACAGTCCCTGAACAGGGCCACTTGCTGGGCTCTTCCCCTCTGTCCCCTTCTCCCTCGTTGTGGCAGTGCAGGCTAACAAGAATCCGCCAAAGAGAAGGAGAGCTGGATCTGTGGGGGAGTTCTCCTTCCCTGCAGTGAGCCTTCGCTAGGCCGGGGAAAGGGGCCGCCTTGAGTCCCTCCCAGCAGAGAGCCTGGGGACAGGCTGTGTCGCACGTAGCAGTTTTCCTGCCCACACCTTGTGTCTGATCCTGGTGCCTCTGTGTTCCCGCTGCCCTCACTGGGGCAGCAGCTCCTCCCAGTCTGGGAACCACATTAACAGGCCACTGTCACCCCTTTTCCTGACAGTTAACGAAGAGACTAAATCAAATGGGTCCAGTTCCTCCCCTGGTAGCCCCCCTCCCAATCCACCTCCCTCCTCTGCCACACCGCTCGTTTGCTTTGCTCTCCCTGGGGCTTGGGCTTGTTGTTGGACCAGGGGAGCTTGGTTTCACGGTGGACTCGGGGAAAGGCCCTGGTGCCCAGGCTCTCAGCCACGCCAGGAGCAGTCAGCCCAGTGCTGTTGTCTCCTGTCAGGTGGATGCCGCCTGTCTTCAGACAAGCTGATGAGCCGAATGAGGAGTTTGCGCTCCGAGTTCAGGAGGTAGGAGGGGCCTGGGGGAGGGAGAGCTGGGGCTGCTGCAGTTGCAGAGCCTCCTAGAGGAGGGTTGGGACTGGATCCGTGGGTGTGAGCAGTGTCTGTGTTGGAGGCAGAGAGCATCTCCAGGGAGGGGCCAGGGTGTGTCTGGATGGAGCGGGTATCTCTGGGCCTGTATTTGTTATCCCCCAATTCGCCATATCCTTCATGGCTTGCTATGTATTTGCCCCTCCACAGCTCAAGGGGGAGCTCACTTCAGTGGCCAGGGGCAGGCTGGCTAATGAGAATGAGGGTATAGAAATGGAATTTACCACAGCCGAGGGGAAAGCAAAGCTCAGAGCTTAGTGTGCTGATGCTGGGGGAGACCAGGTCACCTCCATCCCAGAGCACGGACAGAGCTGGCACGTGACACTGCTAAGGTGGTAGTGAGGATTTCTACTAATCTGTCAAATGCAGGGTGGTGCTGTCTGGCCCGAATAGCCAGCAAAGAGCCAGTATTTGTTTGTGGTGATCTCCCTGTTGCCTGCACACTCTAGGACACACTACCTTTACCCTTCCGTGGGCTCACGGCATAACCCGGTTAATGTAGCCACCCCCACCCTTTCCCAGTTCTTAGGGCTCAGGGCATGCTCTTCTGCAGATTTGCAGGACCCTTTACCAGCAAAAGCTCCTTACACAGTAAGGGCTGGTCCACACTGGTGGGGGGGGAGGGGATCGATCTAAGATACGCAACTTCAGCTACGTGAATAACGTAGCTGAAGTCGAATATCTTAGATCAATTTCAAAAGCACTTACCGCTGGTCCACACGGCAGCAGGGAGGCTCCCCCGTCGACTCCGCTTACTCCTCGCGCGGAGCTGGAGTTCCGGAGTCGACGGGGAGCGGCTCTGGGATCAATTTATTGCGTCTAGACGAGACGCGATAAATCGATCCCAGAACATCGATTGCTACCCGCCGAATCGGGCGGGTAGTGTGGATGTAGCCTAATATAGTTATATCCTTAAACTCTAACAGTTACCAAAAGAGAATACACGTGCTAAGCATACAATGCTCACCACTCTCAATAAGGCAGGCAAATTTTTCCTGATGGCCAGTCAGGATCAGGTTGTCCAGGGTAGTGGTTCTCAACCAGGGGTACGTGTACCATTGGGGGTACACAGGTCTTCCAGGGGATACATCAACTCATCTAGATATTTGCCTAGTTTTACAATAGGCTTCCATAAAAGCACTAGTGAAGTCAATACAAACTAAAAATTCATACAGAAAAAACGAGTCAGCAATTTTTTCAGTAATAGTGTGTTGTGACACTTTTGTATTTTAATGTCTGATTTTGGAGGCAAGTAGTTTTTGTAGACAAGTAGTTAAGTGAGGTGAAACTTGGGGGTACGCAAGACAAATCCAACTCCTGAAAGGGGCACAGTAGTCTGGAAAGGTTGAGAACCACTGGTCCAGGGACTCCAGCTTCTGCACAGTATAGTTGGCAGGGTGTTGAGGTCTGGCAGCTCTGATCGTGGGCTGTATCTGAATTAGGTTCCAAAGAATTTCCATTTGGACCCTAGTTAGTGAAACTTGAGTCCTGGTTAGCTCTACTTTAACCAATAATTTTAAACTAAAGTACTACAGAATAATTCTTTGACCAATCCTAACATATTGCGAAACAATTGTTTAACCAACCATACCCCACCACGTTAGTTGATTTCAATCTTGCAAAATTAGTCACGAGACAGACAGAAACATTCAAAGAACCGACAGACCCTACGGATAAACAGTAGAGAAGTGGGGACCATAAAGGCATAACAATAAAGAAGTAGGGATTTCATGAGCACAACTCTTGATAAGTGATTCCTTGCCAGACAGAATGCAAAACAAAATTTTCTTGTAACATCTTAAGATCTGTTTCTTTATCTGGTGGTGATGGGTGCTGTTAGGACAGGAATGCCGCCGCCTTAACTGCCCCAAAATTCATTGTTTTAATGTAATTGAGATGGAATGGGAGCATGTGAATTTCTGCTTTTTAGCTCCTGTCCTAATGTGGCTGCAGAAAACGGCCTCAGACCTTGCACCTGGCGCACACCAATCCCCGGATCTTGTTGCCCTGGGCATGTGACTCTGCTGACTCTCTCCTGTGTGTTTTCTGTAGCTCTTGGCCGTGGAGCTGGGCGTGGTTTCTACGCGACTCACGGCAGCGGATAAAGCCGAGCATATGAAGAGGCTGAGACACACCCCGCCTCACCTCTTTGCCCGAGGTGTGTGTCTGCCCTCCCTGCATGCCTGGGCTCCGGCAGAGCCGCTCCTCCTGCCTGTTCTCTGCCTTGCTGGCTGCTGTGAAAGCATCACACCTGGGGGAGGGGAAAGGACGTGCCCCTCCGGCGCCAGCCCCCGCCCTGGGCAAGCAGGGGGCGCTCCTGGGAAAGGGCGTTACCCCAGCCTGCCTGCTCCAGGCTGGGGTAAGGACAGACCGGGGGGTGGGGGGGCCCTTATTGAGCCTGTAGGAGCTAGAGACGCCCGCGGGTCATCACTTCCCTGGCCAGCCTAGCTTGGGACCCTGCACTCTCCCCTGGGCTGCCTGCCCGTTCATGCCCTCTGTTCTTACTCCTGCAGCCTCAAGCCAGTCCTTGGTTGCCAGGCCCAGGGCATCTCCCAGCCTGGCTGGTGTCGGGCCTCTTGCTCCCGAGGATCTACGGATCACGGAGATGGCCCAGCGGGTCAAGGAAGTGCTCCCACATGTGTCTCTGGGAACCATCAGGAGAGACCTGGGTAAGCGTGTACCTGGGACCTTCGTGCGGACCTTGTGGGGCAGAGGCTGGCTGCTGCCCTTCGTATCCTGTCTCAGAGCTCCACAACACCCGGCGTGGAGGCCTGGGGATTGCTGTGCTGTGGGGCATGTTGGGACATGGAGAATCCCTGCACAGGCCCCTTAGCTTCAGCAGCAGCTCCCCTTCTAACCGAGCCCCTGTGTCCCCACAGCCCAGACCAGCTGCGTGGACACTACCATCGCCAACCTCCTGGAGGGCCGGGTGCCCCTCCTCCCTGAGGACAAGGAGCCGGAGACCGGCCTGCTTGCTCCGTCTACGTCCCAGACTCCAGTGGCCTCCAGCCCTCAGTGCCCTGCAGCTTCATCCTCCTCCCAGGTGCCTGCTGGCGGGACATTGAGAGGGGAACCTGGGGAGGCTGAACCCGCTGGCCCACAGGCACTCTCAGGGCTGCGCTGGGGCCTGCCCCCAAGAGCTGGTAGCTGGGGTTTGAGAGAGCTCGTACTGCTGAGGAAGGAGACAAGTCAGGGCCAAGAACGGGGGTGATGGGCTACCTCTCCCTCACTAGACCCAACTGCTGGCCTGGCAGTGTGGGGAGCTGGGCACCCACGCTCCGGCCTGTGATACTAAGGGACTGGAGTCTCTGCAGCCTCTAGTACTGACGCTCTCAGTGAGAGGCGAGGGCGCTGAGGTCAGGATAAGGTGGATGGGGAGGGGCGGGCGCTGGGCTACTTGGCAGCTTGCCTGGCCATGTACTGTGGCTGCTCCCTGAATGCTCTCTTCCCCCAGCCGTCTATGAAGCTCTTTGCGAAGTCCCCTGTGGATAGGCATTTGTCCCTGCAGGAGCGGAAACATGTGCTGTATGCCTACGCCAGGAGGTGAGTCCCTTCTGCATCTCAGGACCCCTGCCTCTGCCGTGGTCACAGCAAGGGTGGTCGGCATTCCTGGCTCTGTATCTGTATGCTCTGCCCTGCTCCGGGAAGGGTGCTGATGCCCAGCTGAACCCTGCCTCCAGCACAGGGGGATGGGTAGGGGCACCGAGCTGTGCACAAAGCAGGCAGGGAAACGTGGCTGGATTTGGCTGCTTTTCCAGCATGTGACCCTCTCGTGGTTCTGGGGCAGTTTGTCACCACCCCGGAGCCTAGGGCCGTCTCCCTGGGCTGGACATAGGGCTGTCCACTCCCTGCTGTGTTCAGTCAGGACATTAAAGGATAGGCGTGCAATTAATGCCAGTCCATGTGGCTTTATGGCAAATGAGGCTTGTCCAGCCTGATTTAATTCGTTAGGATTACGAGGGGTTGATAAAGGTAACTGCGTACCTGTCATGCGCCTGGACTTTAAGGCATTTGACTTAGTACTGCACAACATTCTCATGAGAAAATCAGCACCCAGTGTGTGGCAAAATGGGCTAATGAGTTCCTGGGGAATACAAACCTGGGGAGCCATGGGTATGCATAGGAGCAGAGTGGGGATTCTCCTGTCTATGCAGCTCTGGTGCAGCCAGTGAGGAAACGCAGCCCAGATCCGGGGCAACATTTTAAACAAGGGTGTTGGAAGGCTACAGAAAGGAGCCAGGGTAACGGTTGGCAGGTGGAGAAAATGCCTGGCAGCCAGAGACTTACAAGCTCATTCTGCTTAGCTGAGTGAAAAGGAGACTGAGAGGTGACTTGATTTCACAGAGAAAATCCTGGGGACCAAAGGCTCTTTAATCTATCGGAGAGAAGCACAACAAGACCCACACTGGAAGTCCAAGCCAGACCTATTCCAATTAGAACAAAGGCCCATGCGGGTGATTAACCATTGGAACAGACTCCCGGGGCAGGGTGGATTCTCCATCTCTCAGGGATGAGAGAAAGCCGGTGCAGATAGAGCTGAGGGGTGAGGCTTTCCCTGTGGAGAATTTGACTCAATGGTACAACGGGGCTTCTCCAGTTCTTTTAGGGCATGTGTCCCAGCACTCTCATCAGAGCACCCAGAGCTAACGACCACGTTGTTTTGTTTGCAGAGCTAGAGTGCAGTGTGACCGGGGCTGACGTGAACCTCTGCCTTCTGTCCCCTGGGAGTACTGGGGGTTACAAAGCTAGGCACGTGGGGGAAGCGGAGGGGTCCCTGACTGGGGATTTCACATGGGCAGGCCAAAGAGCCCAAGTTTTTTAAGAGGATTGCCGTGGGAGTCAGACCTTGGGGTACGTCTGGGTCTGCCTTTCTGGAACATGCACTTCAGCCCACCCTCGTTCTTCAGTGTGTGTCAGCGTGGATCCTGCGGCGGGTGAGCATGCTCCTCATGCACACCAGACCGGAGGCTGTTCGGAATAGCAGTGTCTGCCCCGCCTGGCATGAGCCCTCTTCTGCCTCGCTCTCCCATACGCTGCATGAAAGGTGGGGCAGCTGTGACCCTCAGTTCCCTCTTACCGCCCATGGCACTGAACTGGAACCAGTAGTTCTTAGCTCAGGCTAAACTGTATCAAAATTTCCAAAGTCCTCAATCGCTTCTGATCGACGGTTTATCAGCCATGAGCTGATCCCACCACCGGGACTGTATTCCAGTGGTCAGACCTGCCCATACAGGCTCCTTAGAGTGGACTCCGCCCTGTGGGCTTCCAGCCCTGTCCATCCTGTACTGGACTCATTCCCCTGAAGGACAGACGCCGTGGGTGTCTCTTACCTGGGGGAATGGAGTATTCACTGTGCTTGGCCTTCTCTGCCAGACTGTGTGAGGTGGAACAGTCCATGAAGGTCTTGTCAGAGCCCCAGGAAACAAGCTCCAGCAGCAGCATCACCATCTTGGGCAGATGCAGGCAGTGCCGCAGGCGAGCACTGAGAACCCAGCACTGAGGAAGGCTCCGTCAAGACACTGGCATTGAAGCCAGCCTCGGTGTCCATGTCGAAGCTGGCACCAGCACCTCTGGGGTCAAAGTCAGGGACCAAGAGGGACTGCTCTGAGCAGCGAGGCAGAAATGAAGGAGGAGCTGGGTGTCCTCCCATAAGGACAGACTGCAAAGACTCCAAGCCCCATGCGAGATCAAGGGCTGGGGAGATGGAGCCCTGCCAGCACAGAGCCTGGCTCTGGAGAAGCACCTGAGCCACCCAGAGAGTCGATTGTACTCTTGGGGCATGTTGTTTTGGACCTGTGGGGTGCTGGGGCCCACCGTGGCCAGCATCAAGAAGCCAGTCTCCACCATGGAGGAGAACGAAGAGATCTCTGCCCCAGCAGGCCATTGACACTGGAATACCAGGAACAGCCAGCTCCAGGGGCAGGGCAACACGACACCGCAGCCAGCTCCGGGGGCAGGGCAACACGACACCGCAGCCAGCTCCGGGGGGGGGGGGGGGGCAGGGCAACACGACACCGCAGCCAGCTCCGGGGGCAGGGCAACACGACACCGCAGCCAGCTCCGGGGGCAGGGCAACACGACACCGCAGCCAGCTCCGGGGGGGGCAGGGCAACACGACACCGCAGCCAGCTCTGCGGGGGGGCAGGGCAACACGACACCGCAGCCAGCTCTGGGGGGGGGCAGGGCAACACGACACCGCAGCCAGCTCCGGGGGGGGGCAGGGCAACACGACACCGCAGCCAGCTCCGGGGGGGGGCAGGGCAACACGACACCGCAGCCAGCTCCGGGGGGGGCAGGGCAACACGACACCGCAGCCAGCTCCGGGGGGGGCAGGGCAACACGACACCGCAGCCAGCTCCGGGGGCAGGGCAACACGACACCGCAGCCCGTCTCAGCGCTGAAGATCTCCTGTTATCACCAGTGTCTGCAGCACTGCGCACTGGATGACTTGACACTGTTCCGGGAGCTCCTTGTGAGTGTTGCTGAGATCTCGGCATGTTGGAGAATCTCACAAGCTGTTTGACCCCCTCTTGGCTTCTGCTCCAGCAGGATCACCCTCCCAGCCAACAGGAGGGACTGCTGGGCCCAGCCAATGGGCTGTGGCTGGCGTCTGCCACAGGGAAGTGAGCTGAGACGCAGTCCGGGATTTGAGGTCTGGTGCACTCCGCTGGCCCAGCCTCCTTTGTCGTCTTTGCTGGGCAAGAGAAGCTGCGGTTGAGCTAAAGCACGAGGACCCCAGATGTCTCGACCTGCTTGGGAAGAAGTCCTCCAGCTTCGCTGCAGCTGCACATGGTGAACTGTCAGGCCCTGCTGGCCAAGTACAGCTTCCTGCCCTGGGACAGGGCAACACCCTCAGACAGCAGAGCAGAGCTCAAGGATGTAAAGCCGCTGGTGGTGATGCCTCTGACCCCATGGGCAGGTCGTTGGACACCACGCTGACCATAGACCGTGCGCCGTGGCTCCAGGCGGTGATAGAGGCTGTACCTGTGAAGGCTCCAGGCTGCCGAGCGAGCAGGGGGCCAGCGCTCGGCACTCACTGAAGGACTCAAAAGCCACCTTGTACTCTGGGGACTTGCACCCCTCCATCCCCAGCCTCAGCAGCACACACTGTCCTGGCACCTCGTAGAGTCGGACTGTCATGCCAAGAAGCTCCTAAGATACAACATGGGCACCAACCTGCCTTTTCCTCGGCAGCACACCTGCTCCGTCACACGTCAACGGATCAACAACACAATCGAGAGCTGCACTGGGCCCAGTCTAGAGAACACAACCTTCAGAAGCCACCTCGCCCCATTGCACCTGGCATCGTCTGCCATCACATCAGACAGACGGAGGTTACAAATCTTTGCTGCGGCCACCCCATCCCTCTTCCATGAGAGCCTGCTACAAGCGGAAGAAGCCTTGTTGCTACATCTAGAAGTCATGGCTAAGATCCCAACAAAGATTGGGGGAAGATGCTTCTGCTCCTGATATTTCCTCACTCCAAAGGAGAAGGGAGGTCGTCTTCCAATCCTAGGCCTGAGGATGCTGAGCGAACACATACACTGTCTCAGGGTCAGGATGGGTAACACCTGCCTCCATCATCACCTCTCTCCAAGATCAAGACTGGTTCATAGCTCCTGATTTGCAGGGTGTGTACCCAACCCATAGGAAATACCTCAGATTCACAATGGGGCCCGACCATTATCAGTGCAGGGTTCTGCTCTTCAGACTCTCCGGTGCTGAGTGCACCAAAGGTCATGCTGTAGAGGCAGCACATTTAAGAAGACGGGGAATCCATTTCTGTCCATACCTGGACAACTGGCTGGCCCTGGGCAGATCCCAGCAGGAGTCTGGACCAGCCTTACAATACGACCTTTCCTGTTCTCTCAGCCAGGACTCCTTGTGTATTAAAGAAATCTCTCGCACTGTTGCAAACAATAGAGTTCGCAGGAGCTCCGACGGATTCCAGATCAGCCAGGGCCTACCTGCTGGAGGATGGATTCCAGTTTCTTCAGTCAAAAGTAAATGATTTACGGGCAAGACCGATAGTGCATGCGTGTCTGGGACTCTCAGGCCACGTGCCGACATGCGCGTACGTGATGCCACTTGCCAGACTCCACCTATGGCTGTCACAGCTGTGGCTGAGGTCCATGTATTCCCCATCCACGAACGAGTGGGTCACAGTCCCTCAGAGTCCTGGGAGAGCTCGCCTGGGCGGCTAGACCTGGGGAGCGTGAGAAAAAGGGTGGCGTTCTCTGGCCACTCCCTGACAACTCTTATCGTGGACGTGTCAGGGACAGGCTGCGGTGCCCGGAGATGCAAGGCATATGGTCTCACAATGACCTGAGCCTACCTGTGACAATCCTGGAGTGAGGGACTATATAGCGTTCTGCCGAACTCCACCATGCAAATCCTGACAGCACATCTGGGCAGTGCTCGATTGTCCTGGAAGCCATCAAGCGCTAGGAATAGTACCAGAAACATGGGCCAACCCCACTGGCTGTTCCCTTCCAGGGGTCGGCAATGACCTGGAATAGTACCATCAACATGGGCCGACCCCACTGGCTGACCCCTTCCAGGGGTCGGCAATGACCTGGAATAGTATCATCAACATGGGCCGACCCCACTGGCTGACCCCTTCCAGGGGTCGGCAATGACCTGGAATAGTACCATCAACATGGGCCGACCCCACTGGCTGTCCCCCTTCCAGGGGTCGGCAATGACCTGGAATAGTACCATCAACATGGGCCGACCCCACTGGCTGTCCCCCTTCCAGGGGTCGGCAATGACCTGGAATAGTACCATCAACATGGGCCGACCCCACTGGCTGTCCCCCTTCCAGGGGTCGGCAATGACCTGGAATAGTACCATCAACATGGGCCGACCCCACTGGCTGTCCCCCTTCCAGGGGTCGGCAATGACCTGGAATAGTACCATCAACATGGGCCGACCCCACTGGCTGACCCCTTCCAGGGGTCGGCAATGACCTGGAATAGTACCAGAAACATGGGCCGACCCCACTGGCTGTCCCCCTTCCAGGGGTCAGCAGCGACCTGGCTGATTTCCTGAGCAGACCAAGGGCCAGCCACGAGGGGTCCATCCTAGACTCCCACCATACACTTCTTGGCCACAGAACACAACACCAAGGGTCTGAACTTCTGCTCCAGGAGAGGCCTGAGCCCAGGTTCCTGGCTGGATGCCTTTCTCCTCTGACGCAAGATCAGACAGGACATGGCTATAATCATCCCGATAGCCACTTACTGGCCAAGAGAGTTTTGGCTCTGACCCGTTACAGATGTCCAGGGCGCCGCCCTCCTCCTCTCCCCCAATACTCCTCCCGGCTTGTATCAGCATAATAGCTCAGAACCAAGATCAGAGATGCACTGAGCGGGCCTGGATGCTGGCTGGCCGAGCCCTACTGAACTTGCAGGGTGCAGTTGCTGCCAGGATATTTTTATGCAAAGCAAGAAACCTTTCACCAGGAAAGCTTATTCCTCGAAATGGAAGAAATTCTCCAGATGGGCAACTCACTGTCACGTTGGCCTGGCGGAAGCTCTTGTGCCAAAGATCTTGTACTATATTCTGCTCCTGAAACATTCACCTTTAACTCTCACCTTGCTGCAATATCTGCGCGTCACACCTTGGTACAGTCGTATTCTCACTTCTCCCACCCTACGGCATCAGAATTCCTCCAGGGGCCTCCGTCATGCTCGCCCTCCGGTCAGAGACCCTGACTCCCATGTGCGACCTGTTGTGATTATGGGGCCTAAAAATGTACCCTAATTATAAGCTCAGTTGTAAAATAAAAAAAAGTGTGTGAAAGTTCCTAAGGCGTCACAATAACCTGTAACATTTTGCCTGGAAATTAACCTGGAAAGTAGATCAAGTTATTTTCAATAGAGAATGTTATAAACAGGCACAAGAAAACCAGACAGACTGAATTAGTCCGAACCAAAAAACAAGTCTTGCTGATGAGATTCAAGGACTGTGTGAGGTTGGACTCAATAAATAAGAAAATGTGGGTCTAGAAATTAATGGACCAAAGTTGGTATGGCAGATATTAGGCCTGTTTGGTGGACAACATAATGAGAGGATGAACTATGCCTCCCTCTTTACCCCTTTCTGGGGTTCTTAAAAAGAGACTGAAAAATCTCCGCAGTTTTCCCTTTGGCCCAGCGTAGCTCAGCTCAGCTCATTTCCCCCGAGCCCAAGACAGAGGGAGCAGACCAGACCGAAGGATTTTCCTCCCACGAGGAAGGCCATCAGGCCTTGCTCATAAGGAGCTGAGTGCTGAGAACCATCACAACATCCAGTCCTCAGCCATCGGTGGGGCTTCCTCATTGCCAGTACCGCAGAGGCATGTACGATCCTGTTCTTCGAGTGCTTGCTCGTGTCCATGCCACATTAGGGGTGTGTGCTCGCCACATGCACCGGTGCCGGAAGTTTTTCCCTCAGCAGTAACCGTAGGGGACCGGCTCTGGCACCCTCTGGAGTGGCGCCCGCATGGCGCAATATAAGGGGCACCGCTGGCTCTCTCCACCCTCAGTTCCTTCTTGCCGCCAGTGACGGTGCACGGAACGGTCGCTTCTCTTAACTAGCGTTGCTTAGGCTTCGTTCGTACGAACTAGAGTTCTTGTAAAGTTCGTGTACGTAGTAGGTGAGTTAGTTCGCCCTTAGCAGTAGTTAGTTTTGTTAGTCCTGTCAGGGACTTAGCCGGGGGATGGGGCATGCCCCGGTTCCCAGGCTTTAAGCCCTGTGATCGCTGCAAACGGCCCATGCCTATGAGTGATCCGCATAGTACCCGTCTCAGGTGCCTCGGTGAAGGGCACATAAGTGATAAGTGTCGAATGTGCAAGTCCCTTAAACCTAGGACCAAGAAAGAGCGTGAGATCAGACTCAAAGCGCTCACTCTGGCCCCGGAGCAAAGGTCCGACTCAGCACCCAGCACCACGGCATTGGTGTGTAGTGCCCTGCCAGGGCTGTCAGCGAGCCAGCACCGATCCCCATCCATGGCCACGAAGTTGAAGAAGGCTGGTAGGGGACGGTCTCCTATTCCCCGCAAGGTGAAGGACAGGGCTGGGGACGAGCTAAGACCCGCGCCGGGCGGCTCATCTGCTCGTCGGGAAGTCGGGCCTCAGCTCACGTCGAGCGATGCAGCCCACCCCGTTCCTTGCCTGGAAGCCCGGACACAGAGGCGGGCCTTCATCAGCTTCAGGCTGCGCAGGAAATCCTGATGCTCCCGGTGCCGCCCA
The DNA here is from genome assembly GCA_037349315.1 of Chelydra serpentina. Taxonomy (NCBI): domain Eukaryota; kingdom Metazoa; phylum Chordata; order Testudines; family Chelydridae; genus Chelydra; species Chelydra serpentina. The sequence goes on from JBAIAC010000369.1 coordinate 52,141, forward strand.
CACCGGCCCCAGCGGTGCCCAGACGGCAGGGTAAGCCCGCCTTGGGACCTTTCCGTCTGCCCTTGCCCCAGTGGGTACCACTCCCCATCGCGGGGGACGTCCCACCACCGCTCACCCGCTCGAAGCGTCGTGCCTTGGAGTTAGGGAGGCAGATGCATCGGAGCCCTCTACGGTCACCGGACCTTGGGCACTGGCAGCAGGATTCGAGGTGCACCTCGCCGGTTACTGGCACAGACCCACGGGGAGACACGCTGCCCGGCAGGAACGTCGGGACCGGCCCTTCGTGTCACTGAAACACTGTTACAGATCCCGGGAACAATCCGAGGACGGAGCCGCAGGCCCCGCCAATGATCCCCGAGACGGGTGTCACCGTATTCGGGGAGATCCAACACCCGTCCCGTGCTACCTCCTCGTCCCGGTACCAGTCTCGAAGCGTGAGGCGTGGATCGCCACTCCCCTACGGATACTGCTGAGGGAAAAACTTCCGGCACCGGAGCCTGGGGCGAGCACACACCCCTAATATGGAATGGACACGAGGAGCACATCCCGAAGAACACCAGTAACGGAACAGGTAACTGTTCTGTCTCCCTTCCCCACGATTTCTGTCCTCCTAGCCCCGCTCTGTCAGTGTTGAATCAGCTGCACTGCATCAGCTCAGCGAGATGAGACAATGTCCCTGATCGGAAAGTGACCCGTGGCCCAATGGCCTGCCAGCCAAAGCGTCCGTGCCGAAGCACCCAGCTGTGCAGGTCCAGAAGGTGAACCAAAGCTGTATTTCCCCACCTGTCTGCACCACCTTCACACCTCCGGACTTGGTGTAGTTAACCCTTTCCTTGCCTCAGAGAGAGGTTGTTGGGGAAAACCAGAGACTGCTGTTTTGCCTCCAAGAGGCGAGGGGCATGAGAACATTTTGGTTTGGATAATCGCTCAGTTCCACTCTGTGCCGGTGCTTGTTTTCATTTCTTGTTCTTGTGTGTGATCAATGCACGTTCATCTGTAGAGTGAGTGCCTTTGGGTGTCTGTCAAGGAACGGGGTAAACCGGGTCCCTGTCATAACCCCCTGGACCTGTCTCGGTTTTCATGTTGGACAGAGAGAGTTTAGAACACCCCGAGATCAATGCAAAAGACCTGAGTGTTGTGCTGAGCCCGGGGAGCCTCCCCTGAGCCCCCGCTGGAGTGCTCCATCCACCACCGGACTACCACGATGGTCTGGCCGTCGCCCCAGTGTGGAAGGTCAGCAAGCACCAAGCCCTTCCCTAGGGACCTGGTGGTGCTGAAACTGGGTCCCAGGTTCCACCCGATGGGGGTCTCAGAATTGCACATAACCCAGCCCGTTACCTACCCGTCTTCCTGGCACCACCCACCGTGCCATGCGGACAGAAGCTGCGTGCTTTGGACATTGCCCGAGCTGTGCTCTGTTACCCAGCAGCTCAGGCCTTTCAGGCTGCCTCTGGGGCCGTATCACAAAGCATCTCCCAGTGGAACATGGTGCACAGCCACTGCTTTCAGCCGCCCAGGGAGACTCTCCCTCCAGATGGCAGAGCTCGGGCAGCAGCACCTGCCTGCTTCCGGAGCCTGCACTCGAGAGCTGCGAGGCCGATACATCGAGTAACCGATGGACTTGGGTTAAACGTTGTGCGCTTGCTAAGGCAGCCGGCCACATGCCAAGTTCCAGAGAGCAGAGCTGTTGTCTGTGCGACTGGCTCACCCTCATCACGCAGGGAGGATGCTGCTTGCCAGCCACCCGCAGAGGGATCCACGCTGACACGGACCTGAAAAGCAGGGAGCGGTTACTTACCCCCCCGGGAGTGGTTCCTCATGACCCATTGCTCTCGCAGTCCTCAGCCTTCTGGGCTTTGGAGTGCGAGGGGGCAGCAGGAGGGTGGTGGCCACATCTTGAGGAACCACAGTGCTGCAGGGTAAGTGCCTGGTCTCTGCGCTTTAGTCAGACGCAAGTGGGGGGCTCAGGGCGGGGTCACGGGGGCCTATGCTCTACAGAAGGTCAGAGCAGAAGAGCTACCCGTCCCTTCTAGCCTCTGGGGCCCCAGAGAGCGTGGAGGAGTCACCCTCAGCCATGGAGGCACTGCCCCCTCCCTCTGGTACATGGTGCTGGGACTGTGTTACTCCCCCAGGCCCAGTCTGGTGGTTTCTGCCTGTGTCTGAACCCAGGTCCTCTTGGCTCTTGCTGGGGGGGCAGCTCCCCCCAGTTTGATGTCATGTGAATAGAAACTAGGAGTCCTGGCTTCCAGCTCCTGATATGTATAGTGGCCACTCTAGCTGCCGCTCCCTCCCCACACCCTTCTGCTGCCTGACTAATGGACTCTTCCTGCCCCACAGGAGGTACACGGAGAAATATGGGACACCGCGGGGTGATGGGAGCCACTGAGGCGGCCCCTCACCCTCCCGCCTGGGGCGTGCGCAGGGCTCGGGCCCAGTGGAGTGTGACCTCAGCATGGCCATTTTGCATGATTCACATCACTGCAGTGGGATCCCAAAGCCTCTGAACCAGCACGCTTGCGATGCGGCGGGGCCTTCGCGGCGAGTGCCAGCCCAGGCAGGCAGTGCTCAGCTGCCCACGGTGGGGCAGTAAGTGCCTGTGTATCCCCGCACCACACCCGACCTGCCTCCAGCTAGCCAGACAGGGTTGGAGAGCCGGAACCGGGCTGCCCTGCCCCACTGCCATGGGGGACCGGACTCTGCATCAGCCTGGCCCTGCCTTCTCCACTAGGGCTGTTGTGTTAAACTGGGGGAAGGGGGTTTCTTCTCAGCTACAACAAATAAACCTGACTCTATTATGGTGTGGTCGGAGGGCTTGAGATCTTGGGGGGAGGGGTGGGGGGGCTGTCTGACCTCTCTGGGGGAAGGGAGGGGAGAGGGGCTCCTCTTCCAGGACAGACTTTAACCAGTGGAGCCCGTGTTCCGGTCCTGGGATATGCCACCGGGCTGAGCCCGGGGAGCGCCCCAGACCCCCCGCAGAACTGCAGGCGCCTTAGCATGGTGGCTGCAGGCCCCAGTTAGTTCGTAGTGTCGCTATCCCTGTTCTGAGTCCTCTGGCTTTCCCACAGGGTCAGAGGTACCGGGGGAGCTGGACGGGCTGGCTTCCCCCACGGCATGCTCTTGGGACGGGCAGAGACAGAAGCGATGCCTGAAGGAGAGGGCTCCCCTTGCCTCCCTCATGGGCTCCCTGTGTGGAGTGATGGGGGGGGGCAGGTTCCACCCTCTCAAAACTCGGAAGAAAGGGGTCTGTCTGTTCTTCGCCTGGCACCCGGGCTCTGCCCTGCTCAGACCCTCCTGGAGCAGGAGAGGGGGGCCCGGCGGCGCAGGGTGCACTGGGGCCCAGGAGCATGGACACCTGTTCCTGGAGCTTTAGCCCCATCCTGGGGGTGAAGTGAGTGACCCCTCCCCTCCTCTTCCTGCAGCTGCCCACTGAGCTCCAGCGGCACCAGCTCCCTCCACGTTTGATTAATTGGCTGCAAATGAAAAGGGAGGTGACGTGTGTTCCCCAAGCCTGCAGCTGCGCAGGGCCAGCTCCCCTGGCCTTGGGGGGGGGGGGCTGCTTTGAATGGGATCCGGGGCTCTCCCATGGCAGGGCAGGGGCAGTGATCTCAGCTGCAGAGGGGCCTAGGGACACCCCAGCAGGCCCATTCAGGGGCTGGTGCTGGGTGTGGGGAGGTAATTCTGGGCTGGGGCCCAGGAACGGGCATGGGGCTAGGACAGACAGGAGAAAGCTGTGCTCCTCCCGCAGGCCTGGGCCTGATACCCCACCCACAGCAGCGAGGGCTGTGCCCAGGTCCCAGCCAGCTCTGCTTTTGCTTTAAAAAGAATCAGTGGGGGCGGGGGGCTGAGTCTGCCAAGACAGTCGGTGCCCAATGCAGGGCTGCCTGCCTGAGTCTGCTCAGAGCCTGGGACAGGAGGGGGGCTGCCCGTGCGGGGCCCTAGACCTGTCCCTGGCAGCCGCAGTCTCTGCCACCCCCACCCAGCAGGGCCTCTGCAGCAGAGCTGCCGCTGGAGCCTGCCTGGGGGGCACTTTGCTAAGGAGCCTGCTGCTCTGGAAGGGGGGGGGAGCTCCCTCCCACTAGACGTAGGGGGTGGGGCGAGGGTCCCAGTTTCCCTTGATCCAGGCCTAGAATGGCCAAGGCAGGGGGGAGGGAAGCTGTGGGAGCCAGAAGTGCCAGGCCGGGGCCGGGGCCCTTGTTCCTCCTCCCTGTATGGGGGTGGCCTTGCAGGGGCTGGAACGAGCTGAGGGTGGGTCCGCACAGCCAGCAACATGGAGAAATGTGGGGGGGGGAGCCAGGACTCCTGAGTTCTGGCCTGCAACGGGGGTCAGAGCCGGGAGGAACTCGGGGGCCCTGGCTCGACATAGGATCCGGCCCTGGGCTTTGAAGCAGAGCCAGTGCCCTGCGATGGCTGGCGACTTCCCACCGCACCCGCCTGTGGGCCGGTTCGGGCAGGGGCTGGTCCTGTACCACAGCTGGGTGCGGTGCGGAGCTGCATGAACTGATTGGGGGGGCAGGGCCCCCCAAGTGCTCTCTGGAGCCAGGCCCCACTGCACCCTGGGGGAGGTGTCACTGCAAACCATCCCCTCCCCAGTGATCCCAGGGGGTGGCCCGTGTGTCCAGGCCATAGGACGTGCCCTGTGCTGTGTCCCCACAGGTACAGGGGGACCTGTGGGGGGGGGGGGGCACTACCCCAATTCCCCGGGCCCAGCAGCGCCAAGCTGCTGCTGCCTGTCCAGGCTCTGCGGTGACTTCGCTGGCGGCACGGCTGTGCTCAGCCCAGCGCCATCCTGCACCCACGGGAGCACAAGGGAGCCCCTTGCAGCTGCTGCTGCCCCCCCCCCCCCCCCAGGGAAAGGCCTCGTGCCTCCCCCCACCTAGCCAGCCTCCTGCCGCTGGGCCTGTGGCCAGGCACTGTGTCCATGGCTGGGGCCTGCCCCCCGGCTGCGGGCTACCAGGCGCCCCAGGGGCCGAAGGAAGCTGGTGACGCAGGGGCCCAGATGTGGCTGCCAGGACGCTTGAACGTCTCAAAAACCATTTTTTTAGGTGGCTGCGAGGGGAAGGGGAAGGGAGCCGGGAGCCAGGACTCCTGGGTTCTAGCCCCGGTTCTGGGAACGGTGTGGGGGGTCTAGTGGTTAGAGCAGTGGGGGGAGGGCTGGGCCTTCCCCTCCTTGTGTCACCGATGGCAGTGATTTCCCTACACCCCCCCAGTTTTGTGAACTAGTTACATGCCAATTTAGTGACCCCCCCCGAGGAAATTCGAACCCCCCCCCCCATTTCAATTCCTGGGGAGGCCACTGGCTGATGGGCTGACGGCCCCTGGGCGGTGTCGGGCCAGAGCAGGATTCTTGGGGGTTGCTGTCGCTTTGCCTGTGCTCACAGCCCCCGACTCCCACAACTGGGCGGCTGCAAGGCCTGGATAGGGAAGTGCTGGGCCTGGGAGCAGACCCCCCCACCTCCCCACACGCTGTATGGCTGACACCCCCCCCTCTCCCCCCCGCCAGGGGTGACAGCAACTCTTGTGCCCCTGCCCAGCTGGCCTTGGGGACCCGGCCCCTTTCTGAACCAGGCCTCGTTCTCCAGAGCTGCTGGGCTTAGGCCACCCCCCCCCCCCCTCAGCCTGCCTTGCACACCGCCCCCCCCCCCCATCACCCCTGCCCCTCCAGTGCTCCCTGCACACACACCCCTCCCTCGCACGTCCTTAGGAAGCTGCCTTCCCCCCTCTCTCCTCCCCGCAGACTGAGCTTGGGGGCTGGGCACTGACGGGCAGAGGCGCAGAGGGGAGGATTCAGTCTCTTTATTGGCAGGCAGCCCATGGCCCCCGGAACGCCCCGGCAGTGCGGAGGGCAGGCTCTGGGGAAGCAGCGGAGCCTGGCCGGCTTGGGGTGTCCACGGGGCTGCGGTGAGGCACCTGGGCAGAACACAAGAGGGGGAGGCCTTAGACCACGGCCCACAGTGGGGGCGGTGGGGGGCCTGACGGACGACGGGAAATGGCCTCTGATGACCTGGGCTGCGGCATGGCCCCGGCCGTGCTGCAGGCAGCTCACGGCCCCACGGCTCAAGGGGGTCACAACAGCCAGGAGCCTATTCCAGCGCTGCGCTGTGACCAGCTGGGGGGTGAGAGGGCAGATGGGTGCTCAGGGGGCGTCCGCCTCCGGCCCTGCCCCAGCACAGTGCAGCCCAGGGGGGTCAGTGTAACAAGGGGCTGACCCGCTGGGGCTGACCTGCCGAGTGTGTGGACGGTGTCTATCAAACACTAACTGGGCTGCAACCCGGGGAGCAGAGCCCCTGTTCTCCCGGCCTCACAGCACACGGACAGGCCCTAGAACTGAGTGGGGGCAAGTCAAAGGCAATATTTTCCCCAGACAGCCTTGCATTCACCTGTGGAACTCACTGCCACAGGATGGCTTAGGGGCAGGGCCTCTATACTGAGAAAGCGACTATCCAGCGGACAAATAGTCCGTAGGAAAAGGAGAGTTTGGGAAGGGACCAGAGCCCTGCTTCAGGGCTGCAGCTGACCTCTAACTCCTGGGGCTGGAGCAGCCCCTCAGGGGGCGGATTTGCTGGCTGCAATGTTCCCTACAACTTTCCTCAGGGGGGGCAGACGGGCCCTAGGCCTGACTGAGGCTGGTGCCTCCTGTGAGAGGCAGGCTGAGCGAGGCAGGGGCTTCTGCAGCTCCAAGCACAGGGGGCAGGGCGAGGTGGGGGGAATGCTCAGGCTGCCACAGGAAAGATGAATAAGTCTGGCCCAGGGCTGAGCGGGGCGGGGGCGGGGCGGGGTGGGGGAAGGAACATGGAGGGCACAGAGGCATGGGAGCCGGACCAAGCATCCAGCAACGTCACCCGCCTGAGCGGTCCTGGGAAATGGGGCAGCTCAGGTCTGGGGTATGCGCTTGGATTTGGGGGGTGGCGGGGGCGGTGATTTCAGCCCTTTACTTCCATCCATGGTCACCTGCTAAAACAAAGAGGAACAAGCGTTAGTGACTGGCTGTTGGGGGCGGGGGCTGGGCCCTGCCCCCCCCATGTGGTTCTGGGGCGGGGGCTGGTCCCCGCCCCCCATGTGGCTCTGGGGAGATCCTGCAGCCCAGGCCGTGGCTGGTACCTTCCCGCTGTTGGGCGCGGTGCTCTGCTCCATGAAGGTCTCGTACACGCTGGAGCTGATTTTGCGGGGCAGTGGGGGGGCCTTGGTGGCGCTCTTCACCCGGCCTGCGAAGCCTCGGGGGGACCCTGCTCCTGCACACAGAGAGGACACAGCACTGAGCCCTGCCCGGTCACGCACAGCTGGAGCAAAGCCGGCACCACCCCCATGTCCGCGTGGTGCCAGTCAGCAGCCCCCCGGGAGAGCCGGGCAGGGACCGGCCACTCCCCGTACAGCCTCTGGGTTTCGGACTGTCTGGCGACATGGGTCCCGTCCTTGGTTCCTGTTGGCCCCGCAGGCGGGAGAGCAGCACAGGGCACTGGGGGGAGGGATAGCTCAGTGGTTTGAACGTTGGCCTGCTAAACCCAGGGGTGCGAGTTCAATCCTTGAGGGGGCCATCTGGGAATCTGGGGCAAAAATTGGGGATTGGTCCTGCTTTGAGCAGGGGGTTGGACTAGATGACCTCCTACGGTCCCTTCCAACCCTGAGATTCTATGATTGGGCGGCGCCCATGCCTGGCCTGTCCTCCCCCCACCGCCCCGCCCTGGCCTAAAGGCATAAACGGCCCCTCACGCCCTTCACCCTGGCCAAATCCTGCAGTAAGGGGGGGGGGGGGCTGCATGTGGCCAGGGCCCCTCAGAGACCCCCAGGCACTGTACGGTGCCAGTGTCCTTGTGGGGCCCAGCCGCTACCTCAGCGCTGGGACATGGGAGCTGGGAGCCTGGCGTGAGCTGCGGTCAGGGCCGCCGTACCCCAGCAGGCAGCCCCGCCAGGAGCCCCAGCTCCAGGGCACCATGTGGCTCCGAGCCAGGGCATGGCTCCGAGAAGCCCCGGCAGAGCGAACGCTCAGGGAGAGCTCTCAGCCCCCCCGAACAGGCACCACGCCGGCAGGGCCCCTTTGGCTGAGGCTTGGCGCACAGAGGTGACCGGCGCCGGGAGCACAGACGAGGCCTCGGCGCTGATGACCAGGGTCGCACAGCGGAGGATGCAGCTCACCAGGCGCTGACTGGGGGGGGGGGGGAGGCTACGCAGAAGCCCCCCTGCACCCCCCAGAGACTCTCCATGGTCAGTCTGCAGCCCCCTCCATGGAAGGCTGGGACAGAAACGCCTTCACCCCTTGACGGGGACCTTCACCCAGACAATAGCGGCCCTGGGGCTGCAGGGGGTGGGGGGAGGGGCGGCCCCAGCAACTCTGGTGTCCACAAGAATCCGGTTTCCGTGTCTGGGGCAAATCCACCCCACCGGGCCTGGGACCAACCCAGACAATCACCGAGCTGCTCGGGTGCGGCCCGGACACGCCCCACCCGAGCTCCACTGGTGCCTCTCAGCCCCGACCCGCAGCCCCCTTCCATCCCAGCCCTGGGTGTCCGTACCTGCCGCGCTGTGGGGGGAGGGGAAGGGGGTGTCTGTACCTGCCGCACTGTGGGGGGAGGGGAAGGGGGTGTCTGTACCTGCCGCGCTGTGGGGGGAGGGGAAGGGGGTGTCCGTACCTGCTGCGCTCGGGGAGGGGAAGGAGGTGTCCGTACCTGCCGCGCTGTTGGGGAGGGGAAGGGGGTGTCCGTACCTGCTGTGGGGGAGGGGAAGGGGGTGTCTGTACCTGCCACTCTGGGGGAGGGGAAGGGGGTGTCCGTACCTGCCACTCGGGGGGAGGGGAAGGGGGTGTCCGTACCTGCTGTGGGGGGAGGGGAAGGGGGTGTCTGTACCTGCCGCACTGTGGGGGGAGGGGAAGGGGGTGTCCGTACCTGCCGTGCTGTGGGGGGAGGGGAAGGGGGTGTCCGTACCTGCCGTGCTGTGGGGGGAGGGGAAGGGGGTGTCTGTACCTGCCACTCTGGGGGAGGGGAAGGGGGTGTCCGTACCTGCTGTGGGGGGAGGGGAAGGGGGTGTCCGTACCTGCTGTGGGGGGAAGGGAAGGGGGTGTCTGTACCTGCCGCACTGTGGGGGGAGGGGAAGGGGGTGTCTGTACCTGCCGCACTGTGGGGGGAGGGGAAGGGGGTGTCTGTACCTGCTGCGCTGGGGGAGGGGAAGGGGGTGTCCGTACCTGCTGTGGGGGGAGGGGAAGGGGGTGTCTGTACCTGCTGTGGGGGGAAGGGAAGGGGGTGTCCGTACCTGCCGCGCGGTGGGGGGAGGGGAAGGGGGTGTCCGTACCTGCTGCGCTGGGGGAGGGGAAGGGGGTGTCCGTACCTGCTGTGGGGGGAGGGGAAGGGGGTGTCTGTACCTGCTGTGGGGAGAAGGGAAGGGGGTGTCTGTACCTGCCGCACTGTGGGGGGAGGGGAAGGAGGTGTCCGTACCTGCCGCGCGGTGGGGGGAGGGGAAGGGGGTGTCCGTACCTGCCGTGCTGTGGGGGGGGGGGAAGGGGGTGTCCGTACCTGCCGTGCTGTGGGGGGAGGGGAAGGGGGTGTCTGTACCTGCCGCGCTGTGGGGGAGGGGAAGGGGGTGTCCGTACCTGCCGTGCGGTGGGGGGAGGGGAAGGGGGTGTCCGTACCTGCCGTGCTGTGGGGGGAGGGGAAGGGGGTGTCCGTACCTGTTGCGCTGGTGGGGGCAGTGCTGGCATCTCTCTCCGGGGGGGGCTGTTTTCCCTCGGCACCGGCCAGGCTGCTCTCAGTCATGTTCCGGGAGAGTCTCCACTTCTCCTCCTGGGGGAGCAAGGGGCAGAAGCTCAGGTCCCCCGCCCTGGGCTCCAGGTCCTGGGGAGCAGCCACCAGCCCCCTCCCAGTAGCAGCGGCCGAGCCCGGGGGAGCCGGGACACGGCATTGGGGCGCAGGGGTTGCTGGCACAAGCTGAGTGGGGCAGTAACATGAATCCTCGAGCTCGTCTCGTCATCCCACTTTCACAGATGGGGAAACTGAGGCACGGAGGGGCTGGGCCTCACCCAGCGGCTGAGCTGGGAACAGACTCCAGGGCGCTGTGCGGCAGACCAGGCCACACTGGCTGCTCTCACCTAGGCTGGCCTCAGCGCCATGTCCCAGCCCTGCTGTGCTCTGGCACCTGCCCAGGACAGCGGGGGCACCGTGGCCCATGGCATGCAGGGGGCAGGCCTGGCAGGGGGCGCAGCGAGGGGCAGGTGCTGGGGAGGTGCCCCTGGGGAACGCGGCCCATGGCATGCGGGGGGCAGGCCCGGCAGGGGGCCCAGCGAGGGGCAGGGGCTGGGGAGGTGCCCCCGGGGAACGCGGCCCATGGCATGCGGGGGGCAGGCCCGGCAGGGGGCGCAGCGAGGGGCAGGGGCTGGGGAGGTGCCCCCGGGGAACGCGGCTCATGGCATGTGGGGGGCAGGCCCGGCAGGGGGCACAGTGAGGGGCAGGGGCTGGGGAGGTGCCCCCGGGGAACGCGGCTCATGGCATGTGGGGGGCAGGCCCGGCAGGGGGCCCAGCGAGGGGCAGGGGCTGGGGAGGTGCCCCCGGGGAACGCGGCTCATGGCATGTGGGGGGCAGGCCCGGCAGGGGGCCCAGCGAGGGGCAGGGGCTGGGGAGGTGCCCCTGGGGAACGCGGCCCATGGCATGCGGGGGGCAGGCCCGGCAGGGGGCGCAGTGAGGGGCAGGGGCTGGGGAGGTGCCCCCGGGGAACGCGGCTCATGGCATGTGGGGGGCAGGCCCGGCAGGGGGCCCAGCGAGGGGCAGGTGCTGGGGAGGTGCCCCTGGGGAACGCGGCCCATGGCATGCGGGGGGCAGGCCCGGCAGGGGGCCCAGCGAGGGGCAGGTGCTGGGGAGGTGCCCCTGGGGAACGCGGCCCATGGCATGCGGGGGGCAGGCCCGGCAGGGGGCCCAGCGAGGGGCAGGTGCTGGGGAGGTGCCCCTGGGGAACGCGGCCCATGGCATGCGGGGGGCAGGCCCGGCAGGGGGCGCAGTGAGGGGCAGGGGCTGGGGAGGTGCCCCCGGGGAACGCGGCTCATGGCATGTGGGGTGCAGGCCCGGCAGGGGGCGCAGTGAGGGGCAGGGGCTGGGGAGGTGCCCCCGGGGAACGCGGCTCATGGCATGCGGGGGGCAGGCCCGGCAGGGGGCCCAGCGAGGGGCAGGTGCTGGGGAGGTGCCCCTGGGGAACGCGGCCCATGGCATGCGGGGGGCAGGCCCGGCAGGGGGCGCAGTGAGGGGCAGGGGCTGGGGAGGTGCCCCCGGGGAACGCGGCTCATGGCATGTGGGGTGCAGGCCCGGCAGGGGGCGCAGTGAGGGGCAGGGGCTGGGGAGGTGCCCCCGGGGAACGCGGCTCATGGCATGAGGGGGGCAGGCCCGGCAGGGGGCCCAGCGAGGGGCAGGGGCTGGGGAGGTGCCCCCGGGGAACGCGGCCCATGGCATGCGGGGGGCAGGCCCGGCAGGGGGCGTAGTGAGGGGCAGGGGCTGGGGAGGTGCCCCTGGGGAACGCGGCCCATGGCATGCGGGGGGCAGGCCCGGCAGGGGGCGCAGCGAGGGGCAGGGGCTGGGGAGGTGCCCCTGGGGAACGCGGCTCATGGCATGTGGGGGGCAGGCCCGGCAGGGGGCGCAGTGAGGGGCAGGGGCTGGGGAGGTGCCCCCGGGGAACGCGGCTCATGGCATGTTGGGGGCAGGCCCGGCAGGGGGCCCAGCGAGGGGCAGGGGCTGGGGAGGTGCCCCCGGGGAACGCGGCTCATGGCATGTTGGGGGCAGGCCCGGCAGGGGGCCCAGCGAGGGGCAGGTGCTGGGGAGGTGCCCCTGGGGAACGCGGCCCATGGCATGCGGGGGGCAGGCCCGGCAGGGGGCCCAGCGAGGGGCAGGTGCTGGGGAGGTGCCCCTGGGGAACGCGGCCCATGGCATGCGGGGGGCAGGCCCGGCAGGGGGCCCAGCGAGGGGCAGGTGCTGGGGAGGTGCCCCTGGGGAACGCGGCCCATGGCATGCGGGGGGCAGGCCCGGCAGGGGGCGCAGTGAGGGGCAGGGGCTGGGGAGGTGCCCCCGGGGAACGCGGCTCATGGCATGTGGGGTGCAGGCCCGGCAGGGGGCGCAGTGAGGGGCAGGGGCTGGGGAGGTGCCCCCGGGGAACGCGGCTCATGGCATGAGGGGGGCAGGCCCGGCAGGGGGCCCAGCGAGGGGCAGGGGCTGGGGAGGTGCCCCTGGGGAACGCGGCCCATGGCATGCGGGGGGCAGGCCCGGCAGGGGGCCCAGCGAGGGGCAGGTGCTGGGGAGGTGCCCCTGGGGAACGCGGCCCATGGCATGCGGGGGGCAGGCCCGGCAGGGGGCCCAGCGAGGGGCAGGTGCTGGGGAGGTGCCCCTGGGGAACGCGGCCCATGGCATGCGGGGGGCAGGCCCGGCAGGGGGCGCAGTGAGGGGCAGGGGCTGGGGAGGTGCCCCTGGGGAACGCGGCTCATGGCATGTGGGGTGCAGGCCCGGCAGGGGGCGCAGTGAGGGGCAGGGGCTGGGGAGGTGCCCCCGGGGAACGCGGCTCATGGCATGAGGGGGGCAGGCCCGGCAGGGGGCCCAGCGAGGGGCAGGGGCTGGGGAGGTGCCCCCGGGGAACGCGGCCCATGGCATGCGGGGGGCAGGCCCGGCAGGGGGCGTAGTGAGGGGCAGGGGCTGGGGAGGTGCCCCTGGGGAACGCGGCCCATGGCATGCGGGGGGCAGGCCCGGCAGGGGGCGCAGCGAGGGGCAGGGGCTGGGGAGGTGCCCCTGGGGAACGCGGCTCATGGCATGTGGGGGGCAGGCCCGGCAGGGGGCGCAGTGAGGGGCAGGGGCTGGGGAGGTGCCCCCGGGGAACGCGGCTCATGGCATGCGGGGGGCAGGCCCGGCAGGGGGCCCAGCGAGGGGCAGGTGCTGGGGAGGTGCCCCTGGGGAACGCGGCCCATGGCATGCGGGGGGCAGGCCCGGCAGGGGGCCCAGCGAGGGGCAGGTGCTGGGGAGGTGCCCCTGGGGAACGCGGCCCATGGCATGCGGGGGGCAGGCCCGGCAGGGGGCCCAGCGAGGGGCAGGTGCTGGGGAGGTGCCCCTGGGGAACGCGGCCCATGGCATGCGGGGGGCAGGCCCGGCAGGGGGCGCAGTGAGGGGCAGGGGCTGGGGAGGTGCCCCCGGGGAACGCGGCTCATGGCATGTGGGGTGCAGGCCCGGCAGGGGGCGCAGTGAGGGGCAGGGGCTGGGGAGGTGCCCCCGGGGAACGCGGCTCATGGCATGCGGGGGGCAGGCCCGGCAGGGGGCCCAGCGAGGGGCAGGTGCTGGGGAGGTGCCCCTGGGGAACGCGGCCCATGGCATGCGGGGGGCAGGCCCGGCAGGGGGCGCAGTGAGGGGCAGGGGCTGGGGAGGTGCCCCCGGGGAACGCGGCTCATGGCATGTGGGGTGCAGGCCCGGCAGGGGGCGCAGTGAGGGGCAGGGGCTGGGGAGGTGCCCCCGGGGAACGCGGCTCATGGCATGAGGGGGGCAGGCCCGGCAGGGGGCCCAGCGAGGGGCAGGGGCTGGGGAGGTGCCCCCGGGGAACGCGGCCCATGGCATGCGGGGGGCAGGCCCGGCAGGGGGCGTAGTGAGGGGCAGGGGCTGGGGAGGTGCCCCTGGGGAACGCGGCCCATGGCATGCGGGGGGCAGGCCCGGCAGGGGGCGCAGCGAGGGGCAGGGGCTGGGGAGGTGCCCCTGGGGAACGCGGCCCATGGCATGCGGGGGGCAGGCCCGGCAGGGGGCGCAGCGAGGGGCAGGGGCTGGGGAGGTGCCCCCGGGGAATGCAGCTCATGGCATGTGGGGGGCAGGCCCGGCAGGGGGCGCAGCGAGGGGCAGGGGCTGGGGAGGTGCCCCTGGGGAACTCGGCCCATGGCATGCGGGGGGCAGGCCCGGCAGGGGGCCCAGCGAGGGGCAGGGGCTGGGGAGGTGCCCCCGGGGAACGCAGCTCATGGCATGCGGGGGGCAGGCCCGGCAGGGGGCCCAGCGAGGGGCAGGGGCTGGGGAGGTGCCCCCGGGGAACGCAGCTCATGGCATGTGGGGGGCAGGCCCGGCAGGGGGCGCAGCGAGGGGCAGGGGCTGGGGAGGTGCCCCCGGGGAACGCGGCCCATGGCATGAGGGGGGCAGGCCCGGCAGGGGGCGCAGCGAGGGGCAGGGGCTGGGGAGGTGCCCCCGGGGAACGCGGCCCATGGCATGTGGGGGGCAGGCCCGGCAGGGGGCGCAGCGAGGGGCAGGGGCTGGGGAGGTGCCCCCGGGGAACGCGGCCCATGGCATGTGGGGGGCAGGCCCGGCAGGGGGCCCAGCGAGGGGCAGGGGCTGGGGAGGTGCCCCTGGGGAACGCGGCTCATGGCATGTGGGGGGCAGGCCCGGCAGGGGGCGCAGCGAGGGGCAGGGGCTGGGGAGGTGCCCCCGGGGAACGCAGCTCATGGCATGAGGGGGGCAGGCCCGGCAGGGGGCGCAGTGAGGGGCAGGGGCTGGGGAGGTGCCCCCGGGGAACGCGGCCCATGGCATGTGGGGGGCAGGCCCGGCAGGGGGCGCAGCGAGGGGCAGGGGCTGGGGAGGTGCCCCCGGGGAACGCGGCCCATGGCATGAGGGGGGCAGGCCCGGCAGGGGGCGCAGCGAGGGGCAGGGGCTGGGGAGGTGCCCCCGGGGAACGCGGCTCATGGCATGTGGGGGGCAGGCCCGGCAGGGGGCGCAGCGAGGGGCAGGGGCTGGGGAGGTGCCCCCGGGGAACGCGGCCCATGGCATGCGGGGGGCAGGCCCGGCAGGGGGCGCAGCGAGGGGCAGGGGCTGGGGAGGTGCCCCCGGGGAATGCAGCTCATGGCATGTGGGGGGCAGGCCCGGCAGGGGGCGCAGCGAGGGGCAGGGGCTGGGGAGGTGACCCCGGGGAATGCAGCTCATGGCATGCGGGGGGCAGGCCCGGCAGGGGGTGCAGTGAGGGGCGGGGCTGGGGAGGTGCCCCCGGGGAACGCAGCTCATGGCATGTGGGGGGCAGGCCCGGCAGGGGGCCCAGTGAGGGGCTGGGGAGGTGCCCCTGGGGAACGCGGCCCATGGCATGTGGGGGGCAGGCCCGGCAGGGGGCCCAGCGAGGGGCAGGGGCTGGGGAGGTGCCCCCGGGGAACGCGGCTCATGGCATGTGGGGGGCAGGCCCGGCAGGGGGCGCAGCGAGGGGCAGGGGCTGGGGAGGTGCCCCCGGGGAACGCGGCTCATGGCATGTGGGGGGCAGGCCCGGCAGGGGGCGCAGCGAGGGGCAGGGGCTGGGGAGGTGCCCCCGGGGAACGCGGCCCATGGCATGCGGGGGGCAGGCCCGGCAGGGGGCGCAGCGAGGGGCAGGGGCTGGGGAGGTGCCCCCGGGGAACGCAGCTCATGGCATGAGGGGGGCAGGCCCGGCAGGGGGCGCAGTGAGGGGCAGGGGCTGGGGAGGTGCCCCCGGGGAACGCGGCTCACGCCGGGGGCAGCTTTACCTTGGTCTCCGGGGGCTCCGAGAGGGACTGGCGCTGCTCCTGCCGCCGGTACCCGAAGAAGGTGCTGCCGCGATTCTCCCGGCGCTCGCTCTTGCGCTCCTCGGCATCGGGGGGACGCTCAGGAGCACAGGGCACCGACTTCCTGGAGGGAGGGGGCTCCGTGCTGCAGACCCCCCAGGGAGCCTCGTGAGAGCGGGGTGGGGGTGGGGGCAGCAATGGGGGGACAGGTGGCGGCCGCGTAGGGCGGAAAGAGGGGAGCGTGAGGGGGGAAGGGAGGGCAGGAGCTTGGAGGAGAGGGGCAGCGAGGCAGGGTGGGGCTGGGAGGGGCAGCGAGGCAGGGTGAGGTTGAGGGGAGGGGAGGGCAGGCAAGGCAGGGCAGGGCTATGGGGAGAGGAGGGCAGTGCCTGAGGGGGGAGGGCAGTGAGTAGGATGGACACCGAGGCAGGGTGGGACATTGGGGGGGAGGGCAGGGGAGGGCAGTCCCTAGGGGGCGGTGAAGCAGGGCTGAGCTGGGGGGAGGGGAGGGCAGTTGCTGGGGGGGATAGGAAGCGAGGCAGGGAGGGGCTGGGGGAGCAGTGGCTGAAGGGGATGGGCAGCGAGGGACATGGGGGTGAGGGCAGTAGCTGGGGGGGGCGGCGAGTGGCTGAGGGGGCAGGGGAGGACAGTCCCTGGGGGCGTGGTGAGGCCAGTGGCTGAGAGGGAGGGGGGCAGTCCCTAGGGGGCGGTGACGCAGGGCTGGGCTGGAGGGAGGGCAGTTGCTGGGGGGGATAGGAAGCTAGGCAGGGTGGGGCTGGGGGGGGCAGTGGCTGAGGGGGATGGGCAGTGAGGCAGGGTCGGGCTGGGGGAGAAGGGCAGGGCTCAGAGGGGGCAGTGGCTGAGGGGGGAAGGGAGGGCAGCCCCGGGTGTGTGGTGAGGCAGGGGGCGGCCAGTGGCTGAGGGGGGAGGGCAGTAGGAGGGCAGTGAGGGGGATGGGCAGCGAGGCAGGGTGGGACATGGGGGGGCGGCCAGTGTCTGAGGGGGGAGGGCAGTAGGAGGGCAGTGAGGGGGATGGGCAGCGAGGCAGGGTGGGACATGGGGGGGTGGCCAGTGGCTGAGGGGGGAGGGCAGTAGGAGGGCAGTGAAGGGGATGGGCAGCGAGGCAGGGTGGGACATGGGGGGGCGGCCAGTAGGAGGGCAGTGAGGGGGATGGGCAGCGAGGCAGGGTGGGACATCGGGGGTGGCCAGTGGCTACGGGGGGAGGGCAGTAGGAGGGCAGTGAGGGGGATGGGCAGCGACGCAGGGTGGGACATCGGGGGTGGCCAGTGGCTGAGGGGGGAGGGCAGTAGGAGGGCAGTGAGGGGGATGGGCAGCGAGGCAGGGTGGGACATGGGGGGGTGGCCAGTGGCTGAGGGGGGAGGGCAGTAGGAGGGCAGTGAAGGGGATGGGCAGCGAGGCAGGGTGCGACATGGGGGGGGCGGCCAGTGGCTGAGGGGGGAGGGCAGTAGGAGGGCAGTGAGGGGGATGGGCAGCGAGGCAGGGTGGGACATGGGGGGGTGGCCAGTGGCTGAGGGGGGAGGGCAGTAGGAGGGCAGTGAAGGGGATGGGCAGCGAGGCAGGGTGCGACATGGGGGGGGCGGCCAGTGGCTGAGGGGGGAGGGCAGTAGGAGGGCAGTGAGGGGGATGGGCAGCGAGGCAGGGTGTGACATGGGCGGGGAGGGCAGTGGCTGAGGGGGAGGGCAGGGCAGAGTGGGGCTGCTCCCTGACTCCAGGACTCACCTGTCTCGGTGTGGGCGGCTGGGCTGCTCCGTCTCCGGGCCCCACACCTTGGAATGGGGGCGACCTCCGCGCCTCTCCTCCAGGAAGGGCTGTGAGCACAGGGAGCCGGGGGGCCAGGGCTGAGATCTCCCCAGCTCCAGCCAGGCCTGTAGCCCCCCTCCCCCAGCCCAGCCCCCACCCCACCGGGCAGCTCCCCCCCCACCCCACCCAGGCAGCATGACCACTGGAGTGCTGGGGCCACGGAGAGAGCCCAGCGGGGGTCGGGGGCTGTGAGGAAGTGGGACTGTTCTTAATGTTTTCTCTGAATACTGTGTGTGCCTCAGTTTCCCCTGTGCATTTCTTTAGTCTCTAGGCGGTGGGAATAAGGGGTGGTTGTTGCCGAGAGCTGGAGAGGGCCAGTGTGATGACAGAGAATGGCCGACACGCTGTCTCCTGGCAACTGCTGGCCTGGGCCCCTTCCCTGCAAAGGTGCGAGCTGAAGGGGCTGGAGAACAAAGGGATCAGGTGACTCCTGGCCCGGGAAGGAGACAAAGGCAGGGGAGGGGCTGGAGAGTTTCAGTTTGGAGCTGGCTGGGGACATGGAGGGGGGGCCATACGGGGCTCTGGGCTCCCCACCCCCCAGGATGGACCTGACTGAGGGGTCCTGTTCTCTGTACCCACAAGCTCTGGTTTAGACCCTGTTCCTGTCAGCTAATAAACCTCCTGTTTTCCCGGCTGGCTGAGAGTCACGTCTGCATGCGGAGTTGGGGGGCAGGGCCCCATGGCTCCCCCAGGACCCCGCCCGGGCAGACTCGCTGTGGGACGCGCCCGGTGGGGCAGGGGAGGCTGGATGCTCTGGGGTCAGCCCCAGGAAGGTGGAAGCTGGGGAAGCTTCTTGCCCTGGAGACAGTCGGCTCCGAGAGAGGAGGCTCCCCAGAGTCCTGGCTGGCTCCGTAGGGAGCAGTTCCAGAGCGTCGCCCGGGGACCCCATGACAGGGGCTTCACGGGGGGTAGGATGGGACTGGGCTGGCTCAGCGCTGACAAGGGCCTGCGGCCGGGGGAGGCTGAGCGGGACGGGGGCGCTCGCCCAAAGGCAGGAGCAGACAGTGGCCTCCCCAGGAATTGAAATGGGGGGGGGGGGTTCAAATTTACCGGGGGGGGGGGTGGTCACTAAATTGGCATGTAACTAGTTCACAAAACTGGGGGGGTGTTGGGGAAATCACTGGGAGCGGAGGAAGAAGGGAGCCGAGGACAGAGCCCCAGGGACACTGGCCCCGGGTGGGCGGCACGGCCAGGGCACTGGGAGCAGCAGGCGAGGAGCAATCACCACCCCACCCTGCCGCCGGCTCCCCTTGCAGCATGAGACGGCGCCGGACTGGACTGGCCCAGCTGCCTGCCCCAGAGACTGGCCAGCAGCAGCCCTGCCGCAGGGAGCCTGGTTAACCTGCCCCTCCCGACCCGCCAGCCAGAGGCCGGGCTCATGCCCGCGGGTCTAGCCCTGCCACACCCGGGTTATTCAGTGTCTGTGCCAGGTCTGGATGGTCCCGCTCTGAGCCCTGCTGAGCTCTGGGCCTCAGCAGCAGCTTGTGGCCATGAATTCCACAGGCGGCCCAAGAGCCGTATGAAACTGGCAACTTTTGCCAATTTTCCTGCTGAGCTGCGCTGACGGTGCCCCCACCTCCATGCACAGGCTCTGCTGCCCCTGCTCCATCCCTAGCCTCAGCCCCCCCACGCATCTGTCTGCTCTCAACGGGAACAACCCCCCAGCCTGGTCAGTCCCTCAGAGGAGACCTCCAGGCTCCGATCGCCCTCGCCAGCCATCTCTGAGTCCACTCTGTGCCGCCCTGCGGGAGCCGGGCGCTGGCACTGCGCAGCGCATCCAGACGGGCCGCGCCCCGGCCTATAGGCAGCATTCGACTGCTCGCTGCATTATTCGCCTGCCTGTCCTGCAGCTCGGCAGCGCGTTTGCTTCCTTGGCATCAGCTGCACATTGAGCCGAGGTCACACGGAGCTGCCCAGCCACGCTGGGTCCGTTTGCTGAGCGGATACTGTGACGTGAGGCCCCGAGACGGCACCTGACGAGTTCAGATTAAACCCTCCACTGTGCGTTACTTCGTATTAGTCAACCCTGAATCCCAGCTGTACCTGCCAGCGCGCTGCCTTTTCCCCTCCCAGGGTCAGCCCCTCAAATTCCTCACGGGCTCCTCTGGGCTCGGCTCCCCTCAATACCTTTGTGCCAGTCCCTTTTCCAGCTTGTTACTAAATATCTGAACCCCCAGTCTGCCCCCTGGGGCCCTGCTGTGACCCTTCTGCTCTGATGGAAACTGACCATCGACCCCTGCTCTGTTCTGAGCCTTCTGCTCCCGGGCAGAGCTTCGCCTCACCCCACAGCGACTGGCTCCTCACCAGCCTCCCGGGAGAGGCTTTGCCAAGGGGGTTCGAATGGCAGCTGCTGGGTGACGGCCAGGTGCAGAGACACCCAAAGATCTCGCCCTGCGGCTGCCGAGCCCCTCTTGGACTGAGATCCAGGTGTTTAATTGGTGCAGGGCTCAGGCTCAGGGGCCTGCGGGCACCCAGCCCACCCAGCGCCGGTTACAGCGAGTCACAACCTGGCTGATTTCAGGCGTGGGGAGGGGGCTTCGCTGGCAGCTCAGCGGCTGCATGAAACTGCTCCCGGCTCCTGGATGGGCCTTCTGGGCCCAGCCACTCGCTGGCTGCCTTTTATGTTCGCCATTGTCATCAGCCCCGCCCCAGCCCTGGGGTGCCAGCAGCACCCCCTTTCCCTGGCAGGCGCCTGCCCCCCCTCCCTGGGACACAGAGAAACCATTCGGCTTCTCAGCAACGTCCACCTCCTTAGCACCCCCACCCTGATGGGCAGTCCCGCTGACCCCGACCCCGCCTGCCGGGCGACCCCCTGGCCTCACCCCCCGCCTGCTGGGCGACCCCCTGGCCCCACCCCCCGCCTGCCAGGCAGTCCCGCTGCCCTGACCCCGCCTGCCGGGCGACCCCCTGGCCCCACCCCCCGCCTGCCGGGAGACCCCCTGGCCCCACCCCCCGCCTGCCAGGCAGTCCCGCTGCCCTGACCCCGCCTGCCAGGCGACCCCCTGGCCTCATCCCCTGCCTGCCGGGTGACCCCCTGGCCCCACCCCCCGCCTGCCGGGCGACCCCCTGGCCCCACCCCCCGCCTGCCAGGCAGTCCCGCTGACCCCGACCCCGCCTGCCGGGCGACCCCCTGGCCTCACCCCCGCCTGCCGGGCGACCCTCTGGCCCCACCCCCTGCCTGCCGGGCGACCCCCTGGCCCCATCCCCCGCCTGCCAGGCAGTCCCGCTGCCCTGACCCCGCCTGCCAGGCGACCCCCCGGCCCCATCCCCTGCCTGCCGGGCGACCCCCTGACCCCACCCCGCGCCTGCCGGGTGGCCCTGCTGACCCTGACCCTGCCTGCCAGGCAGCCTCACTGACACTGCCCCCACCCATGGCCTACAGGCAGCCCCGCCTGCCCGCACCCTCTCCCACCCCCTGCCCGCCCAGAACTCACCAGCTCCCGCAGGCCGTACTGGCTCTCCACCTTGGCTCGTAGCTGCACGAAGCACTGCTCCATGCGCTCGTGGAAGGGCCTGAGGTCCTCAGTCACCTTCCTGCCGTGGATCCGGATCCCCTCTGCCAGGAGCGGAATCTGCCGGGAAACAGGCCCAGTGCCAGTGCCCGCAGGACGGACCCGGGCCTTGGCTCACACAACCCAGGCGCTACGGGGACAAGGGTCCCTAGGTGGAGGGCTGGGGGGCCATGAGAGCAGGGCAGCACCCACCCGGGCCTGGCAGGGCTGATGGGTCAATGCCTGGTGCCGGAATGGGCAGCTGCCTGCCCAGGGCAAAGGGCTCAGGAGAAGATCCCCCCCGTTCGGGTAACTCTAAGGATCCCCCCGTTCTCCCTGGAGCAGCTGCTGAGGGGCTCCTGGCTGCAGGAGGCTGGGGCAGAAACACCCCCAGGAAGCCCTGGGACGCTGGGGAGCCCTGCACCACGAGGGGAGCTACCTGCCAGGCGATCAGATCCTGCAGCTTCTCAATATTGGCCTGGTCCTCCGGGTGCTCCGTCAGGTAGGCCTCCTGGAAGAACGCCTGCAACAGCAAACCCACCTCAGCTCCTACCCCTGCCTGGCTCGGCACACGGCCTCAGCCCCGGGCAGGGTGGAGCTGAGCATGGAACAGAGACAAAACGTCTCACTCCCGACCCGCAGCCCCCGGCTGTGTGAGCCCTGGGCTCCCTCCTCTGCTCTCTGCCAGTGCCCCTCACTCCCGACCCGCAGCCCCCGGCTGTGTGAGCCCTGGGCTCCCTCCTCTGCTCTCTGCCAGTGCCCCTCACTCCCGACCCGCAGCCCCCGGCTGTGTGAGCCCTGGGCTCCCTCCTCTGCTCTCTGCCAGTGCCCCTCACTCCCGACCCGCAGCCCCCGGCTGTGTGAGCCCTGGGCTCCCTCCTCTGCTCTCTGCCAGTGCCCCTCACTCCCGACCCGCAGCCCCCGGCTGTGTGAGCCCTGGGCTCCCTCCTCTGCTCTCTGCCAGTGCCCCTCACTCCCGACCCGCAGCCCCCGGCTGTGTGAGCCCTGGGCTCCCTCCTCTGCTCTCTGCCAGTGCCCCTCACTCCCGACCCGCAGCCCCTGGCTGTGTGAGCCCTGGGCTCCCTCCTCTGCTCTCTGCCAGTGCCCCTCACTCCCGACCCGCAGCCCCTGCTATCCCGCGCCGGGGTCCCCTCCCCCTCCGCTAGTGCCCCTCACTCCCGACCCGCAGCCCCTGCTACTCCAGCCCTGACCCCCAAGCTCTGCTGGTGCCCTCACTCCTGACCCACAGTCCCCGGCTATCCATAAAAAGTATGGATTAGACAAATGGACTGTAAGGTGGATAGAAAGCTGGCTAGATCGTCGGGCTCAACGTTTAGTGATCAACGGCTCAATGTCTGGCTGGCAGCCCCGAGTGGAGGGCCCCAGGGGTCGGTCCCGGGGCTGGTTTTGTTCAACATCTTCATTAACGATCTGGATGATGGGCTGGATTGCACCCTCAGCAAGTTTGTGGCTGACACTAAACTGGGGGGAGAGGTAGATACACTGGAACTGGGGTGACCAACCTGAGCCTGAGAAGGAGCCAGAATTTACCAACGTACATTGCCAAAGAGCCTCAGTAATACGTCAGCAGCCCGCCATCAGCTCCCTCCCAGTGCCTCCCCCCACCAGCAGCACCGCCGATCAGCGCCTAACCCCCCCATCCCTGTGCCTCCCCCCACCAGCAGCACCGCCGATCAGCGCCTAACCCCCCATCCCTGTGCCTCCCCCCACCAGCAGCACCGCCGATCAACGCTCAACCCCCCATCCCTGTGCTTCCCCCCACCAGCAGCACCGCCGATCAGTGCCTAACCCCCCATCCCTGTGCCTCCCCCCACCAGCAGCACCGCCGATCAGCGCCTAACCCCCCATCCCTGTGCCTCCCCCCACCAGCAGCACCGCCGATCAACACCCAACCCCCCATCCCAGTGCCTCCCCCCACCAGTAGCACTGCCGATCAGCGCCTAACCCCCCCATCCCTGTGCCTCCCCCCACCAGCAGCACCGCCGATCAGCGCCTAACCCCCCATCCCTGTGCCTCCCCCCACCAGCAGCACTGCTGATCAGCGCCTAACCTCCCATCCCTGTGCATCCCCCCACCAGCAGCACCGCCGATCAGTGCCTAACCCCCCCATCCCTGTGCCTCCCCCCACCAGCAGCACCGCCGATCAGTGCCTAACCCCCCCATCCCTGTGCCTCCCCCCACCAGCAGCACCGCCGATCAGCGCCTAACCCCCCCATCCCAGTGCCTCCCCCCACCAGCAGCACCGCCGATCAACGCCCAACCACCCATCCCAGTGCCTCCCCCCACCAGCAGCACCGCCGATCAGTGCCTAACCCCCCCATCCCTGTGCCTCCCCGCACCAGCAGCACCGCCGATCAGCGCCTAACCCCCCCATCCCTGTGCCTCCCCCCACCAGCAGCACCGCCGATCAGCGCCTAACCCTCCCATCCCTGTGCCTCCCCCCACCAGCAGCACCGCCGATCAGCGCCTAACCCCCCATCCCAGTGCCTCCCCCCACCAGCAGCACCGCCGATCAGCGCCTAACCCCCCCATCCCTGTGCCTCCCCCCACCAGCAGCACCGCCGATCAGCGCCTAACCCCCCCATCCCTGTGCCTCCCCCCACCAGCAGCACCGCCGATCAGTGCCTAACCCCCCATCCCTGTGCCTCCCCCCACCAGCAGCACCGCCGATCAGTGCCTAACCCCACATCCCTGTGCCTCCCCCCACCAGCAGCACCGCCGATCAGTGCCTAACCCCCCCATCCCTGTGCCTCCCCCCACCAGCAGCACCGCCGATCAGCGCCTAACCCCCCCATCCCTGTGCCTCCCCCCACCAGCAGCACCGCCGATCAGCGCCTAACCCCCCCATCCTTGTGCCTCCCCCCACCAGCAGCACCGCCGATCAGCGCCTAACCCCCCCATCCCTGTGCCTCCCCCCACCAGCAGCACCGCCGATCAGCGCCTAACCCCCCCATCCCTGTGCCTCCCCCCACCAGCAGCACCGCCGATCAGTGCCTAACCCCACATCCCTGTGCCTCCCCCCACCAGCAGCACCGCCAATCAGCGCCTAACCCCCCCATCCCTGTGCCTCCCCCCACCAGCAGCACCGCCAATCAGCGCCTAACCCCCCCATCGCTGTGCCTCCCCCCACCAGCAGCACCGCCGATCAGTGCCTAACCCCCCATCCCTGTGCCTCCCCCCACCAGCAGCACCGCCGATCAGCGCCTAACCCCCCCATCCCTGTGCCTCCCCCCACCAGCAGCACCGCCGATCAGCGCCTAACCCCCCCATCCCTGTGCCTCCCCCCACCAGCAGCACCGCCGATCAGCGCCTAACCCCCCCATCCCTGTGCCTCCCCCCACCAGCAGCACCGCCGATCAGCGCCTAACCCCCCATCCCTGTGCCTCCCCCCACCAGCAGCACCGCCGATCAGTGCCTAACCCCCCCATCCCTGTGCCTCCCCCCACCAGTAGTACCGCCGATCAGCGCCTAACCCCCCCATCCCTGTGCCTCCCCCCACCAGCAGCACCGCCGATCAGCGCCCAACCCCCCCATCCCTGTGCCTCCCAGCCCTCGTGATCAGCTGTTCTGTGGTGTGCAGGAGGCTTGGGGGAAAGGGGGAGGAGCAAGGGCACAGCAGACTCAGGGGAAGGGGACCTCGGGGGAAGGGGAGGAGTGGGGCCAGAGCCTGTGTGTGACGAACTAGGACTGTAGTTAAGGTTTCCCTGAGTACTGTGTGGGTGCCTCAGTTTCCCCTATGCGGTGCTTGAGTATCTAGGTGGTGGGACAACGGTGCATGATTGTTACAAAGCCCTAGAAGGCAGAGGCCTGGACACAGAGAATGGCTCTGTCTCCTGGCAACAGATGGCCCGGCCCCTTGCCCGGCAAAGGTGAGAGCTGAAGGTGTGAGAACAAAGGGATCAGGTGACCTCCTGGCCCGGGAAGCAGACAAAGGCGGAGGAGGGGCCGGAGAGTTTCAGTTTTGGTTGCTGGCCGGAGAAGAGGCGAGGGAGGCAGACAGGGTCTGGCCTCCCTGCCCCGGTTGGAGCTGTGGGGCGAAATGCAGGGAGCCCCAGGCTGGGGTCTAAGCTCCCTGCCCCCCGGAAGGACCCGACTGAGGGGTCCTGGATGTACTGACAAGCTCTGGTTGGGCTGTGTTCCTGGCATCTCTAATAAACCTTCTGTTCTACTGACTGGCTGAGACTCCCAGTGAATCCGGGGAAGAGGGGTGCAGGGCCGGACTCCCCTATACTCCGTGACAACTGGTGGCAGCGGTGGGATGTTCTGCACCCCGTGAACAGCGCTTCCTGCAGTAAGTAACTGGGGAGCAGTAGAACGAAGGGGGGCTAACGAGGACCAGGCGTGCTGAAGGCTCACGGAGGAGCGGTTTCGGGGAGCGGAGGAGCTACGCTTAACCCCTGGGAGTGTGTGTCCAGCGAGAAGGACTGTGCAATGAGGGGGTCCCCCTGGGGGCTACAGTGAGCAGTCCCAGGGGCGGAGGAGCCTGCGGCTTGGCCCTGGGAGAGAGAAGGAATTTTGCAGGGACAGGGTTCCCCTGGGGGTGCCGTGAGTGGACCCAGGGGCGCAGGAGCTGCAGCTCGACCCTGGCAAAGAGGCGGTGACCTGGAGAAGGGCTGGCACACTTGGGGTTCTTCCTGGAAACCGTGGGGAGCTAAGAGCACACAGGCCTGCGAGTCCACAGCAAACTTGGGAGCAGTGAAGTGATGGCGTATCGCCTTCTCCTTAAGAAGAGCATTGTAACCCTGTGCAAAAAGAGAGGGATACACATTGGAAAGCTCACTAAAGCCCAGTTAATCACACGGCTGGAGGAAGATGACCATTCCAGGGAGCAGATTCCTGACCCCAATGGGGCTACAGCAGGATCTGGGAGCAGCTGGAGTGATAGCCTGGCATCCCCAAGAGTCTGGTCCCCAACCAGACAGGGGTCTTCACGATCGGGTTCCCCAGCAGGGGATCGGAGATGGATGGGACTGGAGCTGAGTCCGAGAGAGCAAGAGGACGGTGAGAGATAGCAAGAGCCCGAGAAAGACCTACAGAAGAAGCAGCAGCGTGAACTTGCGGTGGTGGAACTGAGAGGCATAGGGGACTGGCCAGGGGTAAGTGGGGACAGATCCCGGGGTGCCAGCTCCGCAGGGAACCTCGATCCTAAATTGCTGCCCCTGGTTAAGGAGGGTGGGGATGTGGAGGCCCACCTCACTGCCTTGGAGCAGGCTGGTGATTGGAACCAGGGAGACCCTGCGGAAAAGCCCCGGGATCTAACCCCCTTGCTGGGTCCCAAGGCCATAAACTCCACCAGCCAGAAGGGTGGGATGGTGGACGGATTTCCACTCCTGGCCCTGGACTCAAGCCCTATGGACCCCCAGTGGAAGCGGAAGCTGATGGTCAATGGAGAGACATTCGGGGGGTGGCAAGACCCCGGGACAGAGAGAATTGTGGTCAGGCCCCGGGTGGTGCACCCCCACCAGCTGCTGGGGGGCTGTGTGACCTGGGTGAGGGTCCCAGGGACGGACCCATTCGCCCTGCCTATGGCCCAGATCCCTGTGCAGACCCAGGAGGGGTCGGGCTGGCTGGTGGTTGGGGGTCTCCAGGATATCAGCGGTGAGGTGCTGTTGGGGGGTGACTGTGTATCTTTGGGACAGGATCCAGGCCCTGTAACGGCCGAGGATTTGAATTTGAACTCAGGAAACCAATTGGCTAAGAGGGAAACGGTCAGTGAAAATGCAAATGACCTGGCTGGCAGGGGGGAGGAGCTGCCAGGCCCCGGTTACCTGCCTGCCTGTAACCAGACCCCTAGGGCGGGGTGGGTCAGAGAGATGCTCCCCACCCCCCTGCACACTGGAGAGGTGGCTCACGCTGGCTCTGATGCTGTGACCAAAGCAGCGAGCTCGCTGCCTGGCCCCACAGGGACAGCCAGGGCAGCGCTGAGCCCGGGGGGAGCAGAGACCCCAGCTGAGTGGGGGAACACACAGGCAGGGCAGGACGGCTGCCAACCAGGCTTGCCTGGTCCAGAGGTGCTGCCGGGAAGTGATTCCACGGCAGGGAGGGAGCCACCAGGGACAGGGCTCAGTGGGGCGGTGACCCCCGGCCTGGCCAGTGAGCTGCAGAGGGATCCCGCTTTGGAGAAGCTAAGGGAACTTGCTGGCCACAGCGCTGCAAACCCCCTTGGGGAAGACTGCAGAGACAGATCCCTGTGGGAGAAGGGATTCCTGTGCCGGGAATGGGCTTCCCAAGGGGAAGTAGAACTGCGGGGAATCAGGAGGCAGCCGGTGGGGCACCCGAAGTATCATCACCGGCTATTATACCTGGTCCAGGGTAAGGGAGAAGATCCCTGGAGGTCCCTGCCCATCAGGGAGGGACCTTTCCAGAAGGTGGCTATGAATGGGGTGGGCCCCCTCAGCAGGGCAACCCAGTCGGGGAAGAAGTACATTCGGGTGGTGGTAGATTTTGCCACCCGCTACCCCGAGGCGGTGCCCTTATCCTCCATTGAAGCAGACACCGTGGCGGATGCGCTGCTGACCATTTTCAGCCGAGTGGGGTTCCCCAAGGAAGTCCTGACAGACCAAGGGTCCAACTTCATGTCGGCCCTGCTCCGGTGCTTGTGGGAGAAATGTGGGGTCCGGCACAGTTGGGCCTCAGCATATCATCCCCAGTGCAATGGGCTGGTGGAGAGAGTTCAGGGGACCATGAGGCTGATGCTGAAGACTTGCATCAATCAGCATCCACAGGACTGGGACAAGTACCTGCCCCACCGATGGCACAAGGAAGTGCCCCAGGAATCACCAGGGGGCTTCCCTTTCAAGCTGTGGTATGGGAGGAGAGTAAGGGGACCCCTAGAACCGGTAAGGGACAATTGGGAGGAGAATGGGGAAGACCCCCTGATGGATCTCTCCCCTGAGATGGGAGCCCATCCTTCCATCAGGTGTCCCCCAGTCAGAGTAACTGGGAAAAGAGCCCAGAACCTGGAGAGAGAGGCCAAGGACAGGCTGGCTTTAGAGGTGAACCAGTCATTCAACAGCCCAGGGCTGGCCAAGGTGGAGGCGATCAGAGTTTGGCCTGTTCCCCAGACCAAGAAACAGGTCCAGGCCTTTAGCGGGATGGTGGGATACTACCAGAGGTTTGTACCCCACTTTAGCTCCCTAGCTGCCCCCATCACAGAGCTAGGTAAGAAGGGGAAGCCAGACGAGGCAGTCTGGACCGAGCAGGGCCAGAGGACTCTCTGTGCGCTGAAGGAGGCTCTAATCCAGGGCCCAATAGATCGAGTAAACCCAGACCGGGCCAAGCCCTGTACAGTGTTCACCGAAGCCTCAGACACAGGGCTGGGCGCGGTGCTGATGCAGGCCTATGCGAAGGGGGAGAGATACCCCATCGGGTATCTGAGCAAGGAGCGGCTGCCCTGGAGGCAGAACGGTCAGGCCATAGAGAAGGAATGCCTGGCCATGGGGCAAGCCCTTAAGAAGCAGCAGCCGGATCGATTTGGGTGGCGCTTTACGGGGTATGGTCACCATTCCGCCCCAACGTGGCTGCATCCAGGAAAAGGGGCCGATGCCGAGCGGCTGGTGACAGAGACACGTGGTCAGAGAGGGGACCAGATCAAGAGGGAGGCTCTTAACCAAGAGAGCCCGAACTACAGCCCTCCAGACTGGAGCGCTGGGAAAAGACCTGATCTCAGCTTGAACCCCAGGGGTTTTGGGATGGGAAGAGGGCACGGGCCGCCTAAACCTTCCCACATGCGGCCTGCGGGTGCCATCAAGCCCACCCAACCTAAGGGAGCCCGTGGAACTGGAACGGCCTGGTGTGACCAGGTTCGAACTTCCCCGGGTCACTGGCTAAAGTGACACCGCTCAGTTCGGTCTCGGAGGGGGGAGAGATGTGACGAACTAGGACTGTAGTTAAGGTTTCCCTGAGTACTGTGTGGGTGCCTCAGTTTCCCCTATGCGGTGCTTGAGTATCTAGGTGGTGGGACAACGGTGCATGATTGTTACAAAGCCCTAGAAGGCAGAGGCCTGGACACAGAGAAGGGCTCTGTCTCCTGGCAACAGATGGCCCGGCCCCTTGCCCGGCAAAGGTGAGAGCTGAAGGTGTGAGAACAAAGGGATCAGGTGACCTCCTGGCCTGGGAAGCAGACAAAGGCGGAGGAGGGGCTGGAGAGTTTGAGTTGGAAGCTGGCCGGAGAAGAGGCAAGGGAGGCAGACAGGGTCTGGCCTCCCTGCCCCGGTTGGAGCTGTGGGGCGAAATGCAGGGAGCCCCAGGCTGGGGTCTAAGTTCCCTGCCCCCCGGAAGGACCCGACTGAGGGGTCCTGGATGTACTGACAAGCTCTGGTTGGGCTGTGTTCCTGGCATCTCTAATAAACCTTCTGTTCTACTGACTGGCTGAGACTCCCAGTGAATCCGGGGAAGAGGGGTGCAGGGCCGGACTCCCCGAGCCTGGGGCAGAGCCAGGGGGTGAGCAGTGAGCACCCCACAGCACAATGGAAAGTTGGCGCCTGTAGCTCCAGCCCCAGAGTCAGCACCTATGCAAGGAGCCGCATATTAACCTCTGAAGAGCCACATGCAGCTCCGGAGCCACAGGTTGGCCAACCCTGTGCTGGAGGGTAGGGACAGGATACAGAGGGACCTAGACAAATTAGAGGATTGGGCCAAAAGAAATCTGATGAGGTTCAACAAGGACAAGTGCAGAGTCCTGCACTTAGGACGGAAGAATCCCATGCACTGCTACAGACTAGGGACCGAATGGCTGGGCAGCAGTTCTGCAGAAAAGGACCTAGGGGTTACAGGCTGGATATGAGTCAACAGTGTGCCCTTGTTGCCAAAGTGGCGAATGGCATATTGGGCTGTATTAGTAGGAGCATTGCCAGCAGATTGAGGGACGTGATCATTCCCCTCTATTCGGGACTGGTGAGGCCACACCTGGAGTATTGTGTCCAGTTTTGGGGTCCCCACTACAGAAAGGATGTGGACAAATTGGAGAGAGGGGTTGACATTACTTATGAGCAGAGGATGAGGGAACTGGGATTGTTTAGCCTGCAGAAGAGAAGAATGGGGGGGGATTTGATAGCTGCTTTCAACTACCTAAAAGGGGGTTCCAAAGATGATAGAGCTCGGCTGTTCTCAGTGGTAGAAGATGACAGAACAAGGAGAAAAGGTCTCAAGTTGCAGTGGGGGAGGTTTAGGTTGGATATTAGGAAACACTATTTCACTAGTAGGGTGGTGAGGCACTGGAATGGGTTACCTAGGGAGGTGGTGGAATCTCCTTCCTTAAAGGTTTTTAAGGCCCGGCTTGACAAAGCCCTGGCTGGGGTGATTTAGTTGGGGTTGGTCCTGCTTTGAGCAGGGGGTTGGATTAGATACCTCCTGAGGTCTCTTCCAACCCTAATCTTCTATGATCCTATGAGCTGTGGGCTCCCTCCTCTGCTCCCATGCAAGAAGCCTGGGGAACAAGCAGGGAGAACTGGAAGTCCTGGCACAGTCAAGGAATTATGATGTGATTGGAATAACAGAGACTTGGTGGGATAACTCACGTGACTGGAGTACTGTCATGGATGGATATAAACTGTTCAGGAAGGATAGGCAGGGCAGAAAAGGTGGGGGAGTTGCATTGTATGTAAGAGAGCAGTATGACTGCTCAGAGCTCCAGTATGAAACTGCAGAAAAACCTGAGAGTCTCTGGATTAAATTTAGAAGTGTGAGCAACAAGGGTAATGTCGTGGTGGGAGTCTGCTACAGACCACCAGACCAGGGGGATGCGGTGGACGAGGCTTTCTTCCAGCAACTAACAGAAGTTACTAGATCACAGGCCCTGGTTCTCATGGGTGACTTTAATCACCCCGATATCTGCTGGGAGAGCAATACAGCGGTGCACAGACAATCCAGGAAGTGTTTGGAAAGTGTAGGGGACAATTTCCTGGTGCAAGTGCTGGAGGAACCAACTAGGGGAATAGCTCTTCTTGACCTGCTGCTCACAAACAGGGAAGAAATAGTAGAGGAAGCAATAGTGGATGGGAACCTGGGAGGCAGTGACCATGAGATGGTCGAGTTCAGGATCCTGACACAAGGAAGAAAGGAGAGCAGTAGAATATAGACCCTGGACTTCAGAAAAGCAGACTTCGACTCCCTCAGGGAACTGATGGGCAAGGTCCCCTGGGAGAATAACATGAGGGGGAAAGGAGTCGAGGAAAGCTGGCTGTATTTTAAAGAATCCTTATTGAGGTTGCAGGAACAAACCATCCCGATGTTGTGACGAACTAGGACTGTTGTTAAGGTTTCCCTGAGTACTGTGTGGGTGCCTCGGTTTCCCCTATGCAGTGCTTGAGTATCTAGGTGGTGGGACAAGGATGCATGATTGTTACAAAGCCCTAGAAGGCAGGGGTGGGCAGAGACCTGGACACAGAGAATGGCCCTGTCTCCTGGCAACATATGGCCCGGCCCCTCCCCTGCAAAGGTGAGAGATGAAGGTGTTGGAACAAAGGGATCAGGTGACCTCCTGGCCTGGGAAGGAGACAAAGGAGAGGGGAGGGGCTGGAGAGTTTCAGTTTGGAGCTGGCTGGGGAAGAGGGAAAAAGGGCAGACAGGGTCTGGCCTCCCTGCCCCCCCGTTTGGAGCTGTGGGGTGAAATGCAGGGAGCCCCCGGGCTGGGGTCTAAGCTCCCTGCCCCCCGGAAGGGCCCGGCTGAGGGGCCCTGGTTGTACTGACAAGCTCTGGTTGGACTGTGTTCCTGGCATCTCTAATAAACCTTCTGTTCTACTGGCTGGCTGAGACTCCCAGTGACTCCGGGGAAGAGGGGTGCAGGCGCTGACTCCCCCACACTCCGTGACAGATGTGTAGAAAGAAAAGTAAATATGGCAGGCGATCAGCTTGGCTTAACAGTGAAATCCTTGCTCGTCTTAAACACAAAAAAGCAGCTTACAAGAAGTGGAAGATTGGACAAATGACCAGGGAGGAGTATAAAAGTATTGTTCAGGCATGCAGGAGTGAAATTAGGAAGGCCAAACCACACTTGGAGTTGCAGCTAGCCGGAGATGTTAGGAGTAACAAGAAGGGTTTCTTCAGGTATGTGAGCAACAAGAAGAAGGTCAAGGAAAGTGTGGGCCCCTTACTGAATGAGGGAGGGAACCTAGTGACAGAGGATGTGGAGAAAGCTAGTGTACACAGTGCTTTTTTTGCCTCTGTCTTCACAGACAAGGGCAGCTCCCAGGCGGCTGCACTCCGCAGCACGGTATGGGGAGGAGGTGACCAGCCCTCTGTGGAGAAAGAAGTAGTTCGGGACTATTTAGAAAAGCTGGACGAACACAAGTCCATGGGGCCGGATGCACTGCATCCGAGGGTGCTAAAGGAGTTGGCTGATGAGATTGCAGAGCCATTGGCCATTATCTTTGACAAATCATGGCAATCGGGGGAGGTCCCGGATGACTGGAAAAAAGCTAACGTAGTGCCCATCTTTAAAAAAGGGAAGAAGGAAGATCCGGGGAACTACAGGCCAGTCAGTCTCACCTCAGTCCCTGGAAAAATCATGGAACAGGTCCTCAAGGAATCAATTCTGAACCACTTAAAGGAGGGGAAAGTGATCAGGAACAGTCAGCATGGATTCACCAAGGGCAAGTCATGCCTGACTAACCTAAATTGCCTTCTATGATGAGATAACTGGCTCTGTGAATGAGGGGAAAGCAGTGGATGTGCTATTTCTTGACTTGAGCAAAGCTTTTGATACAGTCTCCCACAGTGTTCTTGCCAGCTAGTTAAAGAAGTATGGGCTGGATGAATGGACGGTAAGGTGGATAGAAAACTGGCTGGATGGTCGTGCTCAACGGGTAGTGATCAATGGCTCCATGTCTAGTTGGCAGCCGGTATCAAGTGGAGTGTCCCAAGGGTCGGTGCTGGGGACGGTTTTGTTCAATATCTTTATCAACGATCTGGAGGATGGTGTGGACTGCACCCTTAGCAAGTTTGCAGATGACACTAAACTGGGAGGAGTGGTTGATACGCTGGAGGGTAGGGACAGGATACAGAGGGACCTAGACAAATTAGAGGATTGGGCCAAAAGAAATCTGATGAGGTTCAACAAGGACAAGTGCAGAGTCCTGCACTTAGGACGGAAGAATCCCATGCACTGCTACAGACTAGGGACCGAATGGCTGGGCAGCAGTTCTGCAGAAAAGGACCTAGGGGTTACAGTGGACAAAAAGATGAATATGAGTCAATAATGTGCCCTTGTTGCCAAGAAGGCTAACGGCATTTTTGGTTGTATAAATAGGGGCATTTCCAGCAGATCGAGGGACGTGATCATTCCCCTCTATTCGGCACTGGTGAGGCCTCATTTGGAGTACTGTGTCCAGTTTTGGGCCCCACAC
Organism: Chelydra serpentina; assembly: GCA_037349315.1. Taxonomy (NCBI): domain Eukaryota; kingdom Metazoa; phylum Chordata; order Testudines; family Chelydridae; genus Chelydra; species Chelydra serpentina. Next base: position 85,287 of record JBAIAC010000369.1, read on the forward strand.
TACAAGGAGGATGTGGATAAATTGGAAAGAGTCCAATGGAGGGCAACAAAAATGATTAGGGGGCTGGAGCACATGACTTATGAGAAGAGGCTGAGGGAACTGGGATTGTTTAGCCTGCAGAAGAGAAGAATGAGGGGGGATTTGATAGCTGCTTTCAACTACCTGAAAGGGGGTTCCAAAGAGGATGGATCTATACTGTTCTCCGTGGTAGAAGATGGCAGAACAAGGAGTAATGGTCTCAAGTTGCAGAGGGGGAGGTTTAGGTTGGATATTAGGAAAAACTTTTTCACTAGTAGGGTGGTGAAGCACTGGAATGGGTTACCTAGGGAGGTGGTGGAATCTCCTTCCTTAGAGGTTTTTAAGGTCAGGCTTGACAAAGCCCTGGCTGGGATGATTTAGTTGGGGTTGGTCCTGCTTTGAGCAGGGGGTTGGACTAGATACCTCCTGAGGTCCCTTCCAACCCTGAGATTCTATGATCCTATGAGCTGTGGGCTCCCTCCTCTGATCCCTGCCCCCCGCAGCTCTGCCAGTGCCCCTCACTCCCGATCCGCAGCGCCCAGCTATGTGAGCCATGGGCTCCCTCCTCTGCTTAGGGTTGCCAGCTTTCTAATTGCACAAAACCAAACACCCTTGCCCCGCCCCCTGCCCCGCCCACTCCATCCCCCGTCCCTCCATCGCTCACTCTCTCCCACCCTCACTCACTTTCATCCGGCTGGGGCAGGGGGTGGGTTGTGGGAGGAGGTGCAGGCTCCGGCCTGGGGGGTTTGGAGCGCAGGAGGGGGCTCCAGCCTGGGGCAGAGGGTTGGGGTCGGGGAGGGGTGAGGACTTTGGCTGGGGGGGCATGCTCTGGGGTGGAGCCAGAAATGAGGGATTATGGGTTCAGGAGGGAGCTCTGGGCTGGGGACAAGGGGTTCGGAGTGTGGGAGGGGGTTCAGGGTTGGGACGGGGGTTGGGGTGCGGGAGAGGATTCGGGGTGTGGGCTCTGGCTGGGTGGTGCTTACCTCGGGCAGCTCCCGGAAGCAGCCAGCATGTTCCCCTGGCTCCTAGGCTCAGGGGCGGCCAGGTGACTCCGCACGCTGCCGCTGCCTACAGGCACCGCTCAGCAACTCCCACTGGCTGCGGTTCCCGGCCAACGTGAGCTGCAGAGTCAGCGCACAGAGACCCCCTGGCCACCCCTGCGCCTAGGAGCTGGACATGCCGGCTGCTTCCGGGAGCTGCGTGGAGCCGGGCAGGGAGCCTGCCTTAGCCCCGCTGTGCTGCTGACCGGACTTTTAGTGTCCTGGTCATCAGAGCTGCGCGGGGTCCCTTTTCGACCGTGCATTCCGGCCTGGCAACCCTTCCTATGCTCCCTTCCCCCCAGCTCTGCCGGTGCCCCTCACTCCCGACCCGCAGCCCCTGCAGCCCCAGCCCTGGGCTCCCCATAGATGATAACTACTCTGTGATGTGTTACTCTGCTCCCTGCACGACGGCAGCTCAGTGAAGGCAGGTGGTGATGCCCCCTTGTTTGGGGTCAGCCTTGCCAAGCAGCAGGATGCTCTGCCCCCACGCGCCCCGGAGCCCCGCCAGCTCTCACCGTCTCATACTTGGCGAAGCCGCCCATGACGGCTGGGTCCACGATACCGTTGAGCAGCATGGAGAGCGGGTTGACAGGCAGGTTGGGCTCACTGTGGTGCCGGTTGATCTCGGTCAGGATTTTCTCATTGGTTTTCTTCATGGTCTCGATGGCATTTTCCAGGGGGCTGATGGTGGTCTGGGCCGGGGGGGGGGGGGCGATGTTTAGTGGCTGCTGAGGGCTGGGGGGATCAGCCCATTTCACCCAGGGGCCCCCGGCTCTCCACAATCCTGCCTGGGCAGGCTGTGATCCCCCACAGAGACCCCACTACAAACCTCGCCCGCCTGCCTCCAGGCTGCTCCGAGGGTCACGTCACCAGTTACTCCTAACACGCAGGGTGTCTCCAGACTCAGTGACAAGAGGGCTGGGGAGGCCGAGTCCTGGCTCTGCTGCGTCTGCACCCTGTGGCCGGGGACTCCTGGGCGAGCCAGGCTTTCTTCCCCTAGGCCCTACGCAAGCAGGCCAGGGCCACCTCTCCCCGCACTAGCGCTGGGGCTCACCAGGCAGCCAGACGGGACTGGCCAGAGAACACTGAATCCAGCTTTAACCAGCTGTGACAAAGAGGGAATGCGTGCCTCAGTTTCCCCCGACTTGCATGGCTCCCCAGCAGGGGATGGGGGGGTAAGTGGGCTCTCAGGGCAGGCCAAGAGTAAGGAACTGGCTGAAACTGACTCAGAGCACCAGCGGGTGGGAGAGACAATGCCGGCTCCAGAGACCCCGGGTCTCCTGCCTCTCAGTCCGGAGCTGAGCAGAGACCCAGCCGAGAACAAAGGGGACTAAGTGTGTGTGTGTGGGGGCTAAACATGGGTAAGAGGGCACCCCCACCGCCCGGTGCTTGGCTCCCGTACTCAGCCTCCCCCGCCACGCTTCCCGCCTCCCTGAGCTCCTCCCTTGCCAGGGCCTCACCCTGGTGGTGGCTGTGACCATAAACCAGCGCAGGATGCCAGGCAGCGGATAGGCCGTCAGGAAGGTCGTTCTCTCGATCCACATGGTCTGGGGGGGTCAGAGCCCAGTCAGCTCAGGGGCCTTGGCTGAGGGAAGCTGAACTTCTCCTCCCACCTGGGAACCTCCCCGGCCCCCCAGAGCACAGCCCCCCCCACCGCTTCCCTGGACCCCCCCAGAGCACAGCCCCCCCATGATGCTCCCTTGCCCCACCAGAGCACAGGGCCCCCCCGTAGCTCCCTGGACCCCCCCAGAGCACAGCTCCCCCCTGTCGCTCCCCTGAACCCCCCCAGAGCACAGGGCCCCCCCACCACTTCCCTGGACCCCCCAGAGCACAGCCCCCCCCGATGCTCCCTCGTCCCCCCAGAGCACAGCCCTCTCCATCGCTTCCCTGGACCCCCCCAGAGCACAGGGCCCCCCCACCGCTTCCCTGGACCCCCCAGAGCACAGCCCCCCCGATGCTCCCTCGTCCCCCCAGAGCACAGCCCTCTCCATCGCTTCCCTGGACCCCCCCAGAGCACAGGGCCCCCCCACTGCTTCCCTGGACCCCCCAGAGCACAGGGCCCCCCCACCGCTTCCCTGGACCCCCCAGAGCACAGCCCCCCACGATGCTCCCTTGCCCCACCAGAGCACAGCCCTCTCCATCGCTTCCCTGGACCCCCCCAGAGCACAGGCCCCCCCATTGCTCACTCCCACCCTGGCACACCGGCACCCCTCCATTGCCCCTAAGCACAGCGCCCCCTGCTGCCCCAGGAATGGGCTCACCGCAAACTCGTTGTCAGGGTCCTTCGGGCCTTTCCTGAAGGGCCGGGAGTAGCTGAACTGCTGGATGTTGTTGGCTTTATAGAAACTGCAGAGGGGAGGCGGCGTCAGTGGGGTGGGGGGAGCGGGGGGAGCACTCCCTCCATGTACTGCACCCCGTCCCAGGACCTGCATCAACTCCCCCCCCACTGGCACCCCACCTGGCCCCTGGGGAAACCCCCTCCTCCGAGCACCCCGCCTAGGCTGACCAGACAGCATATGTGAAAAATCGGGACAGTTGGTGGGGGGTAATAGGAGCCTACATGAAATAAATACCCCAAAATTGGGACAGTCCCTATAAAAGCAGGACATCGGGTTACCCTAACCCCGCCTGGCACTGAGGCTGCACTTGGGGGGCACGGCACACACCCCTAGGGGTTCTGGGCCCTCACTCACTTGACGATCTGCTCGGGCACGTTCCTGCCCCTGAATCGGTCCCTGGCCTCCTCCGCGGGCTGCACGGTGAAGCACTGGATATCTTGGCCGAGTGAAGGAGCAGCCAGAGCACGGGTCTATCCCGGGCTGAGCCCTGCTGGGGAGGCCCACAGGACCCTGCACCCGGCACGCCCAGTGAGACCCAGGCTGGGACTCCGGCACAAGGGCAGCCCCGCGGTGGGGCGCGCTCAGGGGGAGGGGAGGGCCTACGTGGGGCATGCTCGGGGGAGGGGAGGGCCTATGCAGGGCATGCTCGGGGGAGGGGAGGGCCTACATGGGGCATGCTCGGGGGAGGGGAGGGGAGGGCCTACGCGGGGCATGCTCGGAGGAGGGGAGGGCCTACGCGGGGCATGCTTGGGGGAGGGGAGGGCCTACACGGGGCATGCTCGGGGGAGGGGAGGGCCTACGCGGCGCACTTGGGGGAGGGGAGGGCCTACGCGGCGCGCTTGGGGGAGGGGAGGGCCTACGTGGGGCATGCTTGGGGGAGGGGAGGGCCTACGCGGGGCATGCTCGGGGGAGGGGAGGGCCTACGCGGCGCGCTTGGGGGAGGGGAGGGCCTACGCGGCACGCTTGGGGGAGGGGAGGGCCTACGCGGGGCATGCTCGGGGGAGGGGAAGGCCTATGCAGGGCATGCTCGGGGGAGGGGAGGGCCTACATGGGGCATGCTCGGAGGAGGGGAGGGGAGGGCCTACGTAGGGCATGCTCGGGGGAGGGGAGGGCCTACATGGGGCATGCTCGGAGGAGGGGAGGGGAGGGCCTACGTAGGGCATGCTCGGAGGAGGGGAGGGCCTACGCGGGGCATGCTCGGGGGAGGGGAGGGCCTACGCGGCGCGCTTGGGGGAGGGGAGGGCCTACGCGGGGCATGCTTGGGGGAGGGGAGGGCCTACGCGGGGCATGCTCGGGGGAGGGGAGGGCCTACATGGGGCATGCTCGGGGGAGGGGAGGGGAGGGCCTACGTGGGGCATGCTCGGGGGAGGGGAGGGCCTACGCGGGGCATGCTTGGGGGAGGGGAGGGCCTACGTGGCGCGCTTGGGGGAGGGGAGGGCCTACGCGGCGCGCTTGGGGGAGGGGAGGGCCTACGCGGGGCATGCTCGGGGGAGGGGAGGGCCTACGCGGCACGCTTCGGGGAGGGGAGGGCCTACGCGGCGCGCTTGGGGGAGGGGAGGGCCTACGCGGGGCATGCTCGGGGGAGGGGAGGGCCTACGCGGCACGCTTGGGGGAGGGGAGGGCCTACGCGGGGCGCACTTGGGGCAGGGGACACGCTCTGCCAGGCTCAAGGGCCCAGTGTAACACCGACAGACCCCGGGCGTCGGCGGGCGGGATCGAACCTGGGACCTCTGGAGCTTAGTGCAGGAGCCTGTCCCGCAGGAGCTAAGAGCCAGCGGCTGGCCCTAGAGCAGGCTCATCATCTCTCTCTAAGGGGTCTCGACAGAGCCCCACACCCAGGCGGTGCATGGGCTACACCGGGACACCAGGCAGCTGGGCCTTGGCCACGGAGCCGGGGCAGCCCAGCCCCCGCGCTGGGTATGGGGAGGATACACTGGCCCGGCGAGTCGGTGATGTCCTGCTCCGGCGCGGACGTGCTCTGCAGCTTCTCGGCGTAGGGGAAGGGGGTCAGCAGCCGCATCTCGAAGTCCTCCCGACGCTCGTACTCCTTGCCTCGGTAAATGAACACCTTGTTCTGGGGGTGGGGGGAAAGGTCAGTGTCTCTGTCCTGTCCCACGAGGGCCGCGCCTGCCCGGCCCAGCCCAGCCCTGCTGCAATGCCCTGGCCTAGTGTGAGGGGGAGGGGGTACCAGCTGGCGCTGGCAGGGAGTGGGGGGCCTGGCCTGGCTCCTCCCACACTATCCCACCCTCCTCCCCACCCCCACTCTGCCAGCGCCCCTTGGCCCCTCCCTGTTAGAGACCCTGTTGGAGTCTCTCTCAGGGAAGTCGAGGCAGGGTCCCCAGGCCATGGGGTCTGAGGCTGTGGGGGAACTTTCCAGAGGAGGATTCCTGGGGCGGCAGGGGAGAGGAGCAGGGTCCCCAGGCTGTGGGGGACTTTCCAGAGGAGGATCCCTGGGGCGGCAGGGGAGAGGAGCAGGGGCCCCAGGCTGTGGGGGACTTTCCAGAGGAGGATCCCTGGGGCGGCAGGGGAGAGGAGCAGGGGCCCCAGGCTGTGGGGGACTTTCCAGAGGAGGATTCCTGGGGCGGCAGGGGAGAGGAGCAGGGTCCCCAGGCTGCGGGGGACTTTCCAGAGGAGGATCCCTGGAGCGGCAGGGGAGAGGAGCAGGGGCCCCAGGCTGTGGGGGACTTTCCAGAGGAGGATCCCTGGGGCGGCAGGGGAGAGGAGCAGGGGCCCCAGGCTGTGGGGGACTTTCCAGAGGAGGATTCCTGGGGCGGCAGGGGAGAGGAGCAGGGTCCCCAGGCTGCGGGGGACTTTCCAGAGGAGGATCCCTGGAGCGGCAGGGGAGAGGAGCAGGGGCCCCAGGCTGTGGGGGACTTTCCAGAGGAGGATTCCTGGGGCGGCAGGGGAGAGGAGCAGGGTCCCCAGGCCATGGGGGACTTTCCAGAGGAGGATCCCTGGGGCGGCAGGGGAGAGGAGCAGGATCCACAGGCCATGGGGGACTTTCCAGAGGATCCCTGGGGTGCCAGGGGAGAGGAGCAGGGGCCCCAGGCTGTGGGGGACTTTCCAGAGGATCCCTGGGGCGGCAGGGGAGAGGAGCAGGGGCCCCTGGCAGTGCTCAGCTGTGGGCCGGCAGAGGCTGGGACGCTGGCCTGGCTGGGTGCTTGGCAGGGGGTCTCTTACCCGCAGGAACGTGGGGAAGCCCTGCCCGTAGTAGCCCACAGCGAAGTAGTCCGGGCTGGGCCGCAGCACCTTCAAGATGTTCTCATAGAACTTTGCCTCCCGCTGCTGCAAGACACAGGATGGGGCCCGACCCCCCTTAGACTGTTTCACCCCAGATCCACTACCCAGGAGGAGACAGATTGGAGACCGGCTCTGCCAACTCCCCTGAACTCTCCCCTCCTATCCCAGTCCTGCCGGTGCCCCTCACTCCCGACCCGCAGCCCCTGCTAGCGCAGCCCTGCCCCCACCCCAGCTCTGCCGGTGCCCCTCACTCCTGACCCGCAGCCCCTGCTAGCGCAGCCCTGCCCCCACCCCAGCTCTGCCGGTGCCCCTCACTCCTGACCCGCAGCCCCTGCTAGCGCAGCCCTGGGCTCCCCCCAGCTCTGCCAGTGCCCCTCACTCCCGACCTGCAGCCCCCTGCTAGCCCAGCCCAGGGCTCCCCCCAGCTCTGCCAGTGCCCCTCACTCCTGACCCGCAGCCCCTGCTAGCGCAGCCCTGCCCCCACCCCAGCTCTGCCGGTGCCCCTCACTCCTGACCCGCAGCCCCTGCTAGCGCAGCCCTGCCCCCACCCCAGCTCTGCCGGTGCCCCTCACTCCTGACCCGCAGCCCCTGCTAGCGCAGCCCTGGGCTCCCCCCAGCTCTGCCAGTGCCCCTCACTCCCGACCTGCAGCCCCCTGCTAGCACAGCCCTGGGCTCCCCCCAGCTCTGCCGGTGCCCCTCACTCCCGACCTGCAGCCCCCTGCTAGCCCAGCCCTGCCCCCACCCCAGCTCTGCCGGTGCCCCTCACTCCCGACTCACAGCCCCTGCTAGCCCAGGCCTGCCCCCCCAGCTCTGCCGTTGCCCCTCACTCCCGACTCACAGCCCCCTGCTAGCTCAGCCCTGCCCCTACCCCAGCTCTGCCGGTGCCCCTCACTCCCGACCCGCAGCCCCCTGCTAGCCCAGGCCTGCCCCCCCAGCTCTGCTGATGCCCCTCACTCCTGACCCACAGCCCCCGGCTATCCCAGCCCTGGGCTCCCTGCGAGCTGACAATGTCCCTGCCTAGAGCCCCCTTGCACACTCAGTTCCGAGGCGCGGCGCCCACGGGGACTCACCAGGATGTCACTCAGCATTTCGTACTCAAAGACCTCACTCTCGTACTGCTCGGCCAGCTCCTTGCAGATGTGAATCGCCTCCTCCCACATCTGCTGGGAGACGGGGGGCAGAGTCAGGGGCTCCCCCCGGGGGGGGTCGTTTCTCACAGAGCTCTGCTCTGGGCATTGCCTCCGGAACCCACTGATCCGCTGCTGGGGAGCGGGGCCAATGCCTGGGCAGGTTCTGCCCCTGCTCTGCCAGGCCAAGGGGGCCACCCGCTGTGACGTGGGAGGCGGGACCGGCCCCGGGACAGGGTGTGATGAGCCCGTCTGGAGAGGCCAGGCCCAGGCTGTGGGGCAGAGTGTGGCACAGCGTGCCGGGCACCCCTGCCAAGGGACCCGGCCTCGGCAGCAGATGGCAGCTGCATGGCCACAGTGGAGGCAGCTGGGCCCAGACAGGCCTGGAGTGACCTCGGCTCGTCCCTGGGCAGGGCTGGGCCCGCAAGAGCCAGGGGCTGGCAGCTGCTGCCGTCTCCCCAGCATCCTGCAGGGGGCACTCCCACGCCAGGGCTGGGACCCAGCTCACCTGAGGGGCTGCCCATGTTCTGGGAGGCCTGGCCCGGAGGGGGGCAGTGCCCAGACCCCCAGGGACGAGGGGAACAGGTGAAACTATCAGAGCTCCGGGGGCCAGTGCTGGAGAGCAGTATGGGCCACAGGGAGGGGGGTATGGGCCGTGGGGAAGGGGGTACGGGGCACAGGGAGGAGGTATGGGCATGGGGAAGGGGGGAAGGGCCCAAGGGGAGGGAGGGAGGGGCCGGAGGGGAGAGGGGCTCGTGTGGAGGGGGTACGGATCACGGGGAAGGGGGCACAGGTCATGGGGAGGGGGTACGGGCCACGGGGAGAGGGTACGGGCTGTGGGGAAGGGGATACGGGCCGTGGGGAAGGGGGTATGGGCCACAGGGAAGGGGGTACGGGTCATGGGGAGGGGGTACGGGCCATGGGGAAGGGGGTACAGGCCACGGGGAAGGGGATACGGGGCGCGGGGAAGGGGGTACGGGCTGTGGGGAGGGGGGTACGGGCCGTGGGGAAGTGGGTACGGGCCATGGGGAAGGGAGTACGGGCCGTGGGGAAGGGAGTACGGGCCGTGGGGAAGGGGGTATGGGTCACGGGGAAGAGGATATGGGCCGTGGGGAAGGGGGTACGGGCCGCAGGGAAGGGGGTACGGGCCACGGGGAGGGGGGTATGGGTCACCGGGGGGGATACGGGGAGGGGGGGTACAGACCGCGGGGAAGGGGGTACGGGCCACGGGGAGGGGGGTATGGGTCATGGGGAGGGGAGACGGGGAAGGGAGTACGGGCCGTGGGGAGGGGGTACGGGCCGCAGGAAGTGGGGTATGGGTCATGGGTAGGGGATATGGGGAGGGGGTACAGGCCACAGGGAAGGGGGTACAGGCTGCAGGGAGGGGGTACGGGCTGCAGGGAGGGGGTACGGGCCACAGGGAGGGGGTATGGGTCATGGGTAGGGGATATGGGGAGGGGGTACAGGCTGTGGGGAGGGGGTACGGGTCACAGGGAGGGGGGTATGGGCCGTGGGGAGGGGAGTACGGGGAGAGGGTACGGGCCACAGGGAGGGGGTGTGGGTCATGGGTAGGGGATACGGGGAGGGGGTATGGGCCACGGGGAGGGGAGTACGGGCTGCGGGGAGGGGGATATGGGTCATGGGTAGGGGATACGGGGAGGGGGTATGGGCCACGGGGAGGGGAGTACGGGCTGCGGGGAGGGGGATATGGGTCATGGGTAGGGAATACGGGGAGGGGGTATGGGCTGCGGGGAGGGGGGTACAGGCCATGGGGAGGGGATACGGGGAGGGGGTTTGGGCCGTGGGGAGGGGGTATGGGCCATGGGGAAGGGGGTATGGGCCGCAGGGAGGGGGGTTCGGGCCATGGGAAGGGGATATGGGGAGGGGGTACGGGCCACAGGGAGGGGGTTCGGGCCATGGGTAGGGGATACGGGGAGGGGGTATGGGCTGCGGGGAGGGGGGTACGGGCCATGAGGAAGGGATACGGGGAGGGGGTTTGGGCCGCGGGGAGGGGGTTTGGGCCGTGGGGAGCAGATACGGGGAGGGGGGTACGGGCTGTGGGGAGGGGGTATGGGGCGTGGGGAAGGGGGTACGGGCCACAGGGAGGCGGGTATGGGCCGTGGGGAGGGGATACGGGGAGGGGGGTACAGACCGCGGGGAGGGGGTACGGGCCGCGGGGAAGGGGGTATGGGCTGTGGGGAGGGGAGTATGGGGAGGGGGTATGGGCCACAGGGAGGGGGTACGGGCCACAGGGAGGGGGTACAGACCGTGGGGAGGGGGTACGGGCCGCGGGGAAGGGGGTATGGGCCGCGGGGAGGGGAGTGCGGGGAGGGGGTACGGGCCACAGGGAGGGGGTACAGACCGCGGGGAGGGGGTACGGGCCGCGGGGAAGGGGGTATGGGCCGCGGGGAGGGGAGTGTGGGGAGGGGGTACGGGCCGTGGGGAGGGGGTATGGGCCGTGGGGAGGGGAGTACGGGGAGGGGGTATGGGCCACAGGGAGGGGGTACAGACCGCGGGGAGGGGGAGTCTCCGTGGGTCGCACCCCCGCGCTCACCTTGCCCTGGTCGAAGTAGTGGATGATCTGGTTGTAGAGCGCCTCCTTCAGCTGGCGCTGGGTGTTCAGGCTCTGGCTGTGGGAGCCCTGCATGGGGGCCGTGTTCGGCTCGTCTGACCACTGGGGAGAGGCACACAGACCCCCGTTGGCACACTGCCAATGCCCCCACCCCACGGCACGCAGCAGCAGGAGACGGGCTCCCCCGACTCCCCCTAGGCTCTGAGCCCAGTACCCTGCCTCCCCCCTCAGGACTCTGGGCCTGGTACCCCCCCGTACCCCGAGGGGCCGGGCGTGCAGCAGCAGGGTCCCCCCCCCCCGGTACCTTGAGGGGCCGGGCGTGCAGCAGCAGGGTCCCCCCCCCCCCCCGGTACCTTGAGGAGCCGGGCGTGCAGCAGCAGGGTGTCCCCCCCCCCCCGGTACCTTGAGGAGCCGGGCGTGCAGCAGCAGGGTGTCCCCCCCCCCCCCCCCCGGTACCTTGAGGAGCCGGGCGTGCAGCAGCAGGGTCCCCCCCCGGTACCTTGAGGAGCCGGGCGTGCAGCAGCAGGGTGTCCCCCCCCCCCCCCCCCGGTACCTTGAGGAGCCGGGCGTGCAGCAGCAGGGTCCCCCCCCCGGTACCTTGAGGAGCCGGGCGTGCAGCAGCAGGGTGTCCGTCCCCCCCCACGCCGGTACCTTGAGGAGCCGGGCGTGCAGCAGCAGGGTGTCCCCCCCCCCCCACGCCGGTACCTTGAGGGGCCGGGCGTGCAGCAGCAGGGTCCCCCCCCCCCCCCCGGTACCTTGAGGAGCCGGGCGTGCAGCAGCAGCAGGGACCCCCCCCCCCCCCCCGGTACCTTGAGGAGCCGGGCGTGCAGCAGCAGGGTCCCCCCCCCGGTACCTTGAGGAGCCGGGCGTGCAGCAGCAGGGTGTCCCCCCCCCCCAGTACCTTGAGGAGCCGGGCGTGCAGCAGCAGCAGGGTCCCCCCCCCCCCCCCCGGTACCTTGAGGAGCCGGGCGTGCAGCAGCAGCAGGGTCCCCCCCCCCCCGGTACCTTGAGGAGCCGGGCGTGCAGCAGCAGGGTGTCCCCCCCCCCCCCCCCGGTACCTTGAGGAGCCGGGCGTGCAGCAGCAGGGTGTCCCCCCCCCCCAGTACCTTGAGGAGCCGGGCGTGCAGCAGCAGCAGGGTCCCCCCCCCCCCCCCCGGTACCTTGAGGAGCCGGGCGTGCAGCAGCAGGGTCCCCCCCCCCCCGGTACCTTGAGGAGCCGGGCGTGCAGCAGCAGGGTCCCCCCCCCCCCCCCCCGGTACCTTGAGGAGCCGGGCGTGCAGCAGCAGCAGGGTCCCCCCCCCCCCCCCCCGGTACCTTGAGGAGCCGGGCGTGCAGCAGCAGGGTCCCCCCCCCCCCCCCCCGGTACCTTGAGGAGCCGGGCGTGCAGCAGCAGGGTCCCCCCCCCCCCCGGTACCTTGAGGAGCCGGGCGTGCAGCAGCAGGGTGTAGGCCGCCTCGGTGTAGTTCTCGTAGCTGACGTGCAGGTCCTTCAGCTTGTACAGGTACCTGGGAGCGAGCGCAGCCCGGGGTTAGGGCTCCCTGTGGTTCCAGGCAGGGTGGTGCCCGTGCTGGGCCAAGCGGAGGCTTGGCTAACCCGGGCCCACGCCCTGGCCCGCTCACACCGCACTGGGGCTGATACTAGGCCATAGCCAGGGTGCGGGAGATGGCGGCAGCCCCACCGCGCCCGGACGGCTGCACAGCATTGCACAGGGCTCGGGGCCCCTGCAGCTTCTCCCAGGCTCCCCCGGGCCAGCTGGTGCCTGGCGCACTGGTCTGCGCACCGCCCAGAGTTCAGGGGCAGCCGGGCTGCCCAGAGCTGACCCCACCGCCCCGGTGTCACATGGGCTCCAGGAAAAGCCAGAGCTACTCTCCCTCCAGCAATTAGCCCAAAGAGCATTTCACAGTGGGGAGCCTTAGCCCTCGGGGCTACGGCTCACCCGGGTCTGGAAACGCCGCCCACCATCCCCAAGAGCCCCGGGGCCAGGCCACGCCTCCCGGGGTGGGTCGTTCTGGGACCTGGCTCAGAGAGTGCCCTGGCTCCTGCAGAGCACGGGGCATCGCTACGCAGCGCCAGCTCCCACAGTGCAGGCAGATCCAGGGCAACAGCTGCCTCCTCCCCGTGTAGCTAAATCTCTGCATTAAGCATCTTCGCATAACTTCATATGACTTTGGATTATGCCTCTTCATAGAACCTTGTAGTAAGTGTGTCACATAGACCCTCTATTCTCATACGACTTTGTATCAAGTCCTTATATAGAAACTTTGTATTGAGCTGCTAAGGATAGGTAAGGTAGAAGAAAAATGCCTTTTCGCTATGAGTAGAACAAGATCTCCGCCCCCCCCCTTTTAATCAATTGCCCTGTTGACTGAATGAGGTGTGATGAGAAAGGCGTGGAAGACAAGCACCTCCACACAACTGCAACAGTTGGAGAGGGGATGGGAGCCAGATCCAAGGACAATACAACTTGTCAAGTGGGCTCATTAAAGATCAGACATTGTGGGTCTTGGGAGTTAGAAGCGAGCACCGTCTTTGGGAACACCCTCTTTGAAAATAACTGGCAGCATGAAGACAACACCCAGAAGGAAGCAGCACAAAGGACCAACGGACACAGACACAGATTTCACATCTGGGATAGATTTGCATGAGAGGGAAGCTGCTATAAATGTGAGGTGTCTGGCAGAGGACCCCGGGTCTTGTCACCATCGGAGCATTGATCCGGATTGGCAGAAGCCCGGCTCCACCCCTCCCCCATCTAACTCACCTGGCCAGTGACGTTAAGGGGAACAACTAGTTGGTAACAACAACAAAACAGAGTGTGCTTGTGTGTGTATGTGAGTGCATGAGTGTAATATATAGATCATATGCATATGATACAGTGTTGATTGATACCTGTATTAGCAATAAATGTGGCGCTTTGCCTTATCCCCCGTGAAAAGATCCTGTGCGGTACTTTAATACAACACCAGTGCAGATCTTCCCACAGCGCGCCTGGAAGTGGCCCAGTCTCCTCCTGGCCCTGCTGCCTGGGACAGAGCTGCTGGCCTCAGCAAAGGAAAGAGAAGGTTTGTGACGGTGTACCCCATAAGGCTTTATGGGGAGATGCTTATAAACGTATACATGATGTAACTGGGATATGCTTTATGCTACATGTGCCATGTAACCTATCTCTGTGAAAGTTATGATCTACTGAATCTATTCCTCCCGTTTATATGCATGTATCATTGTTGTAGTTGAAGTTATGAATATTGGTTGTATTTCTTGAGAAAGGAATGTGCAGGTTAAGTGCCCAATCAAGAAGCACTTAACAGACAATAGAACTTGCAGACACCAATCCACATCTGAACTTTGCCAGGAATGTGGCTGGTCTGAGAAGGAACTGAGTTGTGCATGGACAGGTGACTTGTCCATGTGACCCCATCTCCATTTGGTAACTGGATGCTACACAGGGAGAGGGAGGGGTGTCCACCCAGAGGAGAAAATCTATTTAAACCCCTAGGAAACCCCTCCATTTTGTCTTCAGCTGGCTAAAGAGAGAGACTCTCCACCCCACAAGGACACCTGAAAGAGACTGAACAAAGGACAAAGACATTAGGGGGGTGAGTGATTGCTGGACCCAGGCTAGAAGGAAGATAGCCTGTTTACTGGACCTAGTGAGGTTTTTAGCTGTACACAGGGCGATTAGACATAGAACTGCGTGTTCTATTTTATTTTATTTAGTAATTCACTTTGTTCTGTCTGTCACTACTTGGAGTCACTTAAATCCTACTTGCTGTACTTATTAAAATCACTTTTTACTCATTAAGTTTCCTGGTGTACGAGTTGGTACCCGGGGGGGGACAAACAGCTGTGCATATCTTTCTGTCTTTGAAACAGAAGGTGAACTATTTATGAGTTTGCCCTGTATAAGCTTTATACAGGGTAAAATGGATTTATTAAGGGTTTGAACCTCCTTGGGAGTTGGACACCTGGGTGTCAAAGGCAAGAGCGCTTCTAGGAGCCTTACAGTTGTGAGTGGACTTGGTTCGGACCTGGGTCTGTGTTTGTAGCAGATCAGTGGAATCTGGCTCAAAACAGACAGGATTCGGGAGTCCCAAGCTGGAAAAGGCCTGGAAGCAGGGGCAGAAGTAGCCTTGGCACACCAGGTGGCAGCACCAAGCAGGTCTCTGTGACCCCAACCCGTCACAAGGTTACTCACCTTGTGCCATCACTGAGGTTCTTCGAGATGTGTGTCCCTGGGGGTGCATCCCTGCGCCTTTGCTCAGAGAAGTTTAGTAGCAGTGCCCATATGGGTCGTGCATGTGTGGTGTTTGCCTCACGGTGCTGTTAACACCTCCTCTAGAATGCGCATGATCGGGACCCCTCAGTTCTGGCTCTACCACAGAGTTCGATATTGAACTCTAAAGTAGAGGAGTGGAGGGAGGGTAGTGGGGCACCCACAGGGGGACACATCTCAAAGAACCTCAGTTACTGCACAGGGTGAGTAACCTCTTCTTCTTCGAGTGCTGTCCCTGTGGGTGCTCCACTCCAGGTGACTGTAGCGCAGTGCCCTCTGTAGCACGGAAGGGGCTCGGAGTTGGTTGGTTGATTGAGGACAGCACTGCTAGGCCTAGCAGTGTGTCTGCTTCTGGACCCTGTGTAATTGCGTAGTGTTTCACAAAGGTGTGTTTGGAGGCCCAGGTGTCTATGAGAGGGACATTGTGCAGAAATGCTACTGACGATGCTATTGATCCGGCAGAGAGTGATCAGGTTCCCAGCAGTGGTTGTATACCTTTTAGTTGGTAACAGGTAAATACAACCAGATATCCATTCCGAGTCTCTCTGTGCGGATATGGGGCTTCCTTTGGACTGTTCCGTGGTGGAGATGAAGCGTTTGGGGGATTTGGTTCTGTCTAGATAGAATGCTAACGCTCATCTAATGACCAAGGTATGCATGATAGCTGCACGTGCGTTCTCACGGGGGTTGGGAAAGAATGCTGGGAGATGTCTTGGTTGGTTTATACGAAGGACGGTGTCATCTTAGGATCTAATTTTGGATGGGTCCTTAATGTGACTCTGTCTTTAAAAAAATAGTATACGATGGGTCTGCCATGAGTGCCCCTATTTCTCCCAGGCGTCGAGCCGATGCGATTGCTATTAAAAATGCAACCTTTATGGATCGGTGTGCTAGGGAACAGGTCACCAAGGGTTCGAATGGTGGTCTAGCGAAACCTTTTAAAACTAAGTTTAGGTCCCAAGATAGTGTAGGTGGACGCACTTCTGGGTAGATTGTTTCTATGCCCCTAAGAAATCATTTAGTGATTGGATGTGCAAATATTGTTGTGTCATTGATTTTTTGGTGAAAGGCAGTGATAGCTGTGAGGTGCACTTTGGTCAAACTTACGGATAGGCCAGGGTTTTTCACCTTGAGAATGGACTCTAGTATCAGCGGAAGAGGTGCTGACACCGGTGAGATTTATTTGGTGTTGTACCATGCAGTGAATCTCTTCCATTTCTGTAGGTAAGCCGTATGAGTACTGTGTAATAGTACTTGTTTTACTTGTTCCGAACAATCTGATTCATCCTGAGTGAACCATAGAGGAGCCATGCTTTCAGGTGGAGCATCTCTAGGTTCGGATGGAGAAGCTGACCCTCATGTTGTGTTAGAAGGTCCGTCTGAAGCAGGAGAGTGATTGGAGCACATGCTTGGCGCACGTGTTACAAAGGGATACCATGTCTGTCTTGGCCATGTGAGGCTATCAGGATGACTCTCACTTTGTCTGTCCTTATTTTGTGTATCACCTTCAATAACAGGGGGGAGGAATAGCTCAGTGGTTTGAGCATTGGCCTGCTAAACCCAGGGTTGTGAGTTCAATCCTTGAGGGGGTCGCTTAGGGATCTGGGGCAAAAATCTATCAGGGGACAGTACTTGGTCCTGCTAGTGAAGGCAGGACTCAATGACCTTTCAAGGTCATTCTGGTTCTAGGAGATTGCCATATCTCTCTTATTATTATTTTTTATTTTAACAGAGGTAGGGGTGGGAATGCGTATGGGAGAGATGCGTTCCATGTGATTAGGAATGCATCCCCCATCGATAGTGTTCCCAGACTTGCTCTCAAGCAGAATTGCGGGCATTTGCAGTTTTGTGCTGTCGCAAAGAGTTCTATTGTTGGGTGTCCCTATTGTTGGAGTGTGACGTTATTGACAATAACTAGGACCATATAGATCATTGTTGCAACCAAGGTCTTGGCTGGTTATGATTATGTCATGTATATGTATGTGTCAGTTTTGTAGTTGAAGTTATGAATATTGGTGTTATACTGTCTGTATTTCAAACTGGGGCCATGCTTCTGGGACCCCAGACAAGCTATCAGCTCTGCCAGGCCTGCTTGATGGCCCATTAAGGACCATCAGCGATACAATTGACCCATGGAGAGAAGGCAGACACACCTGTGACTCAGCAAGGTATGCAGCGACTTGCCCATGTGACTCCCGACTCCATTTTGCTGTGATTTTCCACAGTAAGGACAAAGAGGTGTCTTTACACCTAGAAGAAACTCATCTCCATTTTGTCTTCTTTCCTGCTTCTTACCTCTGGAGGGACTTTGCTACAAATGGAAGCTCTGAGCAAAAGACTGAATGACCCATCCCAGCTGTGGATGTTTGTACTCCAGAGACTTGATTTGAACCTGCAGTTTATTTCATCTCTGCTGCAAGCCTGACCCAAGAACTTTGCCATTACTGTATGTAATTGATTTCATTTAACCAATTCTAGCTCTCACCTAGACCTTTTTCCTCTTATGAATAAACCTTTAGATTTTAGATTCGAAAGGATTGGCAACAGCGTGATTTGTGGGTAAGATCTGATTTGTATATTGACCTGGGTCTGGGGGCTTGGTCCGTTGGGATCGGGAGAACCATTTTTCTTTTACTGGGGTATTGGTTTTCATAACCATTCATCCCCATAATGAGTGGCACTGGTGGTGAGACTGGGAAACTGGAGTGTCTAAGGGAATTGCTTGTGTGACTTGTGGTTAGCCAGTGGGGTAAAACCAGAGTCTCCTCTGCCTGGCTGGTTTGGTTTGCCTTAGAGGTGGAGAAACCCCAGCCTTGTGCTGTAACTGCCCTGCTCGAAGCAATTTCTCTTGAACTGGCACTCTCAGTTGGGTCCCGCCAGAACCAGCATCGTTACATGGAGTATGTTCTCTAATATCACCTTGTTCATCTCCCATTCACGATCGTGGGGAAATTGTCTGCTGTGGTGTTCTGGGATCCGGACAGGTAGGAGCTGTTCTGTCCCTTCCTGGCACCTCCCTCAGGATGGGTATTAACTTCTAGCCAGTGGCCCCTGTGCAAATCCACCCACCGCAGCTGCACTGGGGCCCTGAGGGCCTCTTTCCAACTGCTGAAGAAAAGGTTACTCACCTTAGTAACCGGTGTTCTTCGAGATGTGTTGCTCATATCTATTCCAGTTAGGTGTGCGCGCGCGCGCGTGCACGGACGTCGGAAACTTTTACCCTAGTAGCTACCCGTCGGGCCGGCTGGTGAGCCCCTTGGAGTGGCGCCGAAATGGCGCTCTATATAGTCCCCTGCCGGCCCGACCCCCCTCCAGTTCCTTCTTGCCGGCTACTGCGACAGTGGGGAAGGTGGGGGGGATGGAATAGATATGAGCAACACATCTCGAAGAACACCGGTTACTAAGGTGAGTAACCTTTTCTTCTTCTTCGAGTGGTTGCTCATATCTATTCCAGTTAGGTGATTCCCAAGCCTTACCTTGGAGGCGGGTTCGGAGTTACGGGAAAACAGCTTGTAGGATAGCCCTACCAAAAGCCGCGTCATTACGGGAATGGCGGCTGATGGCGTAGTGCGTCGTAAAGGTGTGCACCGAAGCCCAGGTTGCGGCCCTGCAGATCTCCTGAAGGGGAATGTTGGCCAGGAAAGCCGCCGAGGAAGCTTGCGCTCTCGTAGAGTGGGCTGTGACCGCTGGCATCGGGACCCTCGCCAGGTCGTAGCAGGCACGGATGCAGGCTGTAATCCATGACGATATGCGCTGCGAGGAGACCGGAGCGCCTTTCGAGCGTTCTGCGAGGGCGACGAACAGCTGGGATGTCTTACGGAACGGCCTTGTGCGTTCAATGTAGAAGGCGAGTGCCCTTCTGACATCCAATGATGTAGCCGTTGCTCTTTGGAGTTGGTGTGCGGCTTAGGGAAGAAGACAGGTAGAAAAATGTCTTGTGACATGTGGAAGGGCGAGACCACCTTTGGGAGGAAGGACGGATGGGGTCGGAGCTGGACCTTGTCCTTATGGAAGATGGTATACGGAGGGTCACATAGGAGAGCCTTCAGCTCGGATACCCTTCTGGCTGATGTGATAGCCACTAGAAAGGCGACCTTCCACGACAGATAGAGGAGGGAGCAGGAGGCCATTGGCTCAAAAGGAGGGCCTGTAAGTCGGGAGAGGACGAGATTGAGGTCCCATGCTGGAACAGGTGGCCTTATAGAAGGATGAACCTTTTCCAGGCCCTTGAGGAAGCGACGCACCACGGGGTGCGCGAATATTGAGTGGCCCTCTGACCCTGGATGAAAAGCCGAGATGGCCGCGAGGTGGACCTTAAGGGATCCAAGTGCAAGGTGGTTATCCTTGAGATGTAACACGTAGTCCAGAATAGACGGCACGGAGGCAAGGCGTGGAGAGATGTGCTGTTGAGCGCACCAGAGAGAGAACCTTTTCCACTTTGCCTCGTACGTGAGCCTTGTGGAGGGCTTACGGCTCTCAAGGAGCACTCGTCTAACTGGATCCGAGGAAGCCATCTCCGACCGGTTCAGCCATGAAGTCTCCACGCTGTCAGATGCAACGAGTGGAGGTCTGGGTGGAGAAGACGACCGTGATCTTGGGAGATGAGATCGTGGCTGATCGGGAGAGGAATGGGGGGCTGTATCGACAGGTCCATCAGGGTCGGGTACCAGCATTGTCGTGCCCAGGCAGGGGCCACCAGAATGATGTCCGCCTTGTCCCTGCGAATCTTGAGGATGACCTTGTGGAGTAGCGGGAAAGGCGGAAACGCGTAAAGGAGATGACGTGACCACGAGATCGTGAAAGCGTCCGCAAGGGAGCCCGGGCCATGTCCTCTGAAGGAGCAGAAACTCGGGCACTTCCTGTTGGTTCGAGAGGCAAACAGGTCGAGCTGGGGAAAGCCCCAGGTGCGGAAGATTGAATGGATCACGTCTGGGCGTACGGACCATTCGTGGACCAGGAAGCGTCTGCTCAACTGGTCTGCCAGGACATTCTGGACTCCAGGGAGGTAAGACGCCTGGAGAGAGACGGAGTGGGTCAAGCAGAGGTCCCACAGCAGAAGGGCTTCGCGGCACAGCGGTGATGATCGAGCCCCGCCCTGCTTGTTCAGGTAGTACATGGCAGTTGTATTGTCTGTGAGAACCTCGACGCAGCGGCCTTGTAGGTGAGCCAGGAACGCTTGGCAGGCTAGACGAATAGCCCTGAGCTCCTTGATATTGATGTGGAGATCGAGCTCGTGCTGTAGCCACATGCCCTGCGTTGTTAGTTGCCCGAGATGTGCGCCCCAACCCAGCGCCGATGCATCTGTTACTAGAGTTAGCGTGGGAAGGAGAGGCTGAAACGGGACTCCTTCGCGTAACGTCAGTGGGTTTAGCCACCACGACAGGGAGTTCAATGTGTGGGGCGGAATTGTGACAACCATGTCCAGCCTGTCTCTGTTGGGTCGATAGACAGAAGCCAGCCACGCTTGCAGTGGACGAAGTCGTAAGCGGGCATGTTGGACCACGTACGTGCAGGACGCCATGTGACCCAGCAGCTGAAGGCATTGCCTTGCGGTGGTGGTCGGGAACCGACGGAGCGAAGTAATAAAGTCCACAATGGCGAGGCGACGAGCCTCTGGGAGGAACGCCCGAGCTCTGGTTGCGTCGAGGACCGCTCCGATGAACTGGATGGACTGAGTTGGTTCCAGCACTGACTTGCTGGTGTTCAGGATGATACCAAGGTGAGAGAAGGTGTCCATGATCATCTGTACGTGCATCTGCACCTGTTAACGGGACCGGCCTCGCACTAGCCAGTCGTCGAGGTATGGGAACACGTGGATGTGGTGGCGGCGAAGAAACGCGGCTACTACTGCCATGCATTTTGTAAAGACACGGGGGGCCGTGCACAGGCCGAAAGGGAGCGCTGTGAACTGGAAGTGTGTCTTGCAAACGACGAACCGGAGGAATCGTCTGTGAGCCGGTGTAAAGGAGATATGGAAATATGCATCTTTCATATCGAGGGCGGCATACCAGTCCCCAGGGTCCAGGGAAGGGATGATGATGGCCAGGGAGACCATGCGGAACTTCAGGTTGACGATGTATTTGTTGAGGTTCCTCAGGTCCAGAATGGGTCGTAGACCCCCCTTGGCCTTGGGGACAAGGAAGTAGCGGGAGTAGAAACCCTTCCCCCTGAACTTGTGAGGCACCTCCTCCACCGCTCCGAGTTCGAGGAGCGCTTGTACCTCTTGATAGAGAAGTTGCTCGTGAGAAGGGTCCCTGAAGAGGGATGGGGAGGGGGGGTGAGGAGGAGGGGTAGAGTGGAAGTGGATAGAATATCCCCCCTCTACCGTCCGGAGGACCCATCGGTCTGATGTAATACGGGACCAGGCATGGTAGAATCGGGACAGACGATCCAGAAAGGGTAGAGAGGCAGGACTGAGCGGGAAGGGTAGGCCGTTCTCGAAAGTCCCTTCAAAATGGGCGCTTAGCACCCTGAGCTGCTTTGTGCTGTCCCTTGTTTTGCCCTTGGGGCGGGCGGTTAGGCCTGCGGCGGCCAAAACTGGTTCTACGGCGGGAGAAGTCCTGACGTGGTCGAGGCGGGAAAGAGCGCTGTTGGGATGGCTGGGGCTTGAACGGCTTCCTGAGCGTCGCCACGGTATGCATCCCCAAGGACTTGATGGTGTTTCTTGTGTCCTTGAGGTTATGCAGCCGTGAGTCCGTCAGGTCGGCGAACAGGCCCTTGCCGTCAAAGGGGAGGTCCTGGATGGTGTTCTGGACCTCCGCTGGCAAACCCGATGACTGGAGCCATGCGCTTCTCCTCATGGAGATGCCCGTTGCCAGCGTTCGGGCTGCCGCATCAGCCGAGTCCAGGGCACCCTGTAGGGAGGTACGGGCCACCAACTTGCCCTCGTCAGCCATGGCTCTAAGTTCTGTTTGGGACTCTGGTGTAAGTTGGTCCTCAAACTTCCTTAGGGCTGACCAGGTGTTGTGGGCATACCTACTAAGGATCGCTAGTTGGTTGGCGATCCTTAGGGAAAGTCCGGCGGTGGAGTAGACCTTTCTCCCGAAGAGGTCAAGGCGTTTGGAGTCCTTGGACTTGGGAGCTGGGCGTTGACAGCCTCCACCACGAGGGAACAAGGTGCGGGATGGGTGAAAAGGTATTCAAACCCCTTGTCCGGAACAAAGTATTTCCTCTCCACCCCTCTAGGTGTTGGGGGGATGGAGGAAGGGGTTTGCCAGAGCGCCGTAGCATTGCCGCGGATGGTTTTGTTCATCGGCAAAGCGACTCTGGAGGGACCTTCTCCTCCGCCACCTCCTCTATGGGCAGGTTCATGCTAAGAGCCACCCTCCGGAGTAGCTCTTGCAGGACCTTAAAATCCATAGGCGGAGGCGCGGATGATGATGTCCCCGCTACGGCTTCATCAGGAGAGGAGGAAGAGGTTGTGAGGGGGAGGGGAGGCTCAGGCAAGTCGTCCCGCTCTAGGGTGGGCTGCTGGAGAGGCAAGGGAGACGCCGCCCTTTGTCCCGGGGTTGTATCACCGGGTGCAGTCTCCTCAGCAGGTGGGCGGGAGATGGTCGCCACTGGAGGGTGGGTTCGTACCAGCGGGCGGGGGGGTAGGGGTGCACCTTGGGCCTCATGGTACGCCCAGGGTGTCCAGAACGGCCACTGGGGTTGCCAGGCAGCCGGCAGGGCTTGCGCTGGGGCCAGTGGGGTTGCCTCCGGTGTTTTGGAGGGCCCAGCCGAGCTGGTGGACGACGGTTCCCGGGATGGCCAAGGAGGGGTGGTGCGCGACGTCGGGTGGTCCTTGGAGGGTCTGAAGCGTGTGGCATGCGGATCACGCGACCTCGATCGGGACCGGGAGCGGTACCGCACCCGCTCATCGCGGTACCGTGGGGACTCGCGGTGCCTTGGGGATCGGTGCCGCGGGGATGGGTCCCTGCGCGGAGTGTCCCAGCGTGGGGTGTCCCGGCGCCGTGGAGGCGAGTCTCGGCACGGAGAGCCCCGGTGCCATGGAGACGAGTCTCAGCGCGGAGAGCCCCGGTGCCGTGGAGACGAGTCTCGGCGCGGAGAGCCCCGGTGCCGTGGAGACGAGTCCCGGCGCGGGGAAACCCGGTGCCGTGGAGACGAGTCTCGGCACGGAGAGCCCCGGTGCCGTGGAGACGAGTCTCGGCACGGAGAGCCCCGGTGCCGTGGAGACGAGTCTCGGCGCGGAGAGCCCCGGTGCCGTGGAGACGAGTCTCGGCGCAGAGAGCCCCGGTGCCATGGAGACGAGTCTCGGCGCGGAGAGCCCCGGTGCCGTGGAGACGAGTCTCGGCGCGGAGAGCCCCGGTGCCGTGGAGACGAGTCTCGGCGCGGAGAGCCCCGGTGCCGTGGAGACGAGTCTCGGCGCGGAGAGCCCCGGTGCCGTGGAGACGAGTCTCGGCGCGGAGAGCCCCGGTGCCGTGGAGACGAGTCTCGGCGCGGAGAGCCCCGGTGCCGTGGAGACGAGTCTCGGCGCGGAGAGCCCCGGTGCCGTGGGGACGAGTCTCGGCGCGGAGAGCCCCGGTGCCGTGGAGACGAATCTCGGTGCGGAGAGTCCCGGTGCCGTGGAGACGAGTCTCGGCGCGGAGAAACCCGGTGCTGTGGAGACGAGTGACGTGGAGGCGAGTCTCGGTGCGGAGAACCCCGGCGCCACGGGGAGTGCCGGTGTCGTGGGGACAAGTCCCGGCGCGAGGTGTCTCAGTGCCGTGAGGAGTCGCGGCCCGGTGTGTCCCGGCGTGGGGACCGGTCTCGGCGCGGGGTGTCCCGGTGTCGTGGGGACGCGTCCCGGCGCGGGGTGTCCCGGTGCCGCGGGGGTACATCCCGACGCGGCGAGTCTGGGTACTGCGGGGAGGGCCCTTGGGGCTGGCGGCGAGGAGAGTCCTGTCGCCGAGGACAGTCCCAGTGCCGTGGGGATTGAGACCGGTGCGGCAGGTCTTGACGTCGAGGCGTCTCCGCCGAGGGTCGAGCCCGTGGTGGGGAGCGGTGCCTGGAAGGCGTCGCGCTCGTCCTGGACACCAAGCGGGACCATGATCTGGCAGACCAGGAGGACCTCGAGCGTGAACGGCTCCGAGGTTCCAAGCTGCGAGACCCGCGCTGCGAGTCCGACCGGCGTCGTGAGTCAGACTGATACACCAGCCGGTGCTGGGACTCCGAACGGCACCGGGACCTCGAGCGGCGTGTAGGAGGCTGTATCTGAGCCGACGGTCCGAGGAACGTTGGCTTGCCTCTGGAGATGACCGGGGGCTGTGCCTGGATTGGTGCCGGCACGGGAGACGCGGTCATCTCAATCAAGCCCCTGGCAGCCTCGAACGTGTCCGGCATCGTGGGTGCGACCAAGACGACTGGGCACGGGGGTGTCTGTGGGCGCGGACTAGCGCTCCTCTGCTCCGGGACAGCGGGGCAGGGTGGTGCCGCAGCGACGTCCGGTGCCTTGCGTCCGGAAGAGAGGGAGTGGTGTCGGGGACGGCCCCGGGTTCCCGACGGCGCCCGGCCCCGAGGCGGGCGGGAGTCCTTGTGCGGTGCCGCAGCCGGCGCCGATGGCGGTGCGCTGCGCACCGAGATGGTAGAGCCCGCACCTTGAGAGGGGCAGAGTTGATCTAGTTGGGGTTGGTCCTGCTTTGAGCAGGGGGTTGGACTAGATTACCTCCTGAGGTCCCTTCCAACCCTGAGATTCTATGATTCTATGATTCTATGAGTGCCGCCTCCATCAACAACTGTCTTAAGCGGATCTCTCTGTCCTTCCTGGTGCGGGGCTTGAAGGACTTACACAGCTTGCACTTGTCCGCTGTGTGAGACTCACCCAGACAACGAAGACAGGAGTCGTGGGGGTCTCCGGTGGGCATGGGCCTGTTACAGGATCCACACAGCTTGAATCCCTGCGAAGGCATGCCCTATGCCCGGAGGGCTCGGGAGGAGCCCGGTAACAGTAGAAGAAAACTACTGCTAACACTACAACTAAACTACTCTAATCTATAACAATAAGAACTATTTACACTAAATACTGAGAACAAACGGATAGCTAGGGAGTAGTGGAGCACTTGCGAGCAAGAGAACCACTGTTCCAACGACCGTCACGGGCGGTCAGAAGGAACTGGAGGGGGGTCGGGCCGGCAGGGGACTATATAGAGCGCCATTTCGGCACCACTCCAGGGGGCTCCCCAGCCGGCCCGACGGGTAGCTGCTAGGGTAAAAGTTTCCGACGTCCGTGCACGCGCGCGCGCACACACCTAACTGGAATAGATATGAGCAACCACTCGAAGAAGAACCTTTGTTCCAGGGCATGACGCACCCAAGGGGCTGCAGGGCAGCTACTGAGAAGAACCATCTTATTCTGCTTGTGAGCAAAGCCCATTGGAGTGGAGGCCACAGCATGCTGTGCTGGAGGTGGGATGGGCCTTGCCTGGGCATATAGGGACGGAACCCTGGCGCGCGGATCTCACGGACCCCCAGGGCACGGATCTCACAGACCCCGGGCAATGATCTCACGGACCCCCAGGGCACGGCTCTCACAGACCCCGTTCACGGCTCTCATGGACCCCCTGGGCACACAGCTCTCACGGACCCCCGGGGCATGGCTCTCACAGACCCCGGGCATGGATCTCATGGACCCCCTGGGCACACAGCTCTCACGGACCCCCAGGGCACACAGCTCTCACGGACCCCCAGGGCACGGCTCTCACAGACCCCGGGCACGGATCTCATGGACCCCCTGGGCACACAGCTCTCACAGACCCCCAGGGCACGGATCTCACAGACCCCGGGCACGGATCTCATGGACCCCCTGGGCACACAGCTCTCACGGACCCCCCAGGGCATGGCTCTCACAGACCCCGGGCAATGATCTCACGGACCCCCAGGGCACACGGCTCTCACAGACCCCCAGGGTACGGCTCTCACAGACCCCCAGGGTACGGCTCTCACAGACCCCCAGGGCACGGCTCTCACAGACCCTCGGGGCGCACGGCTCTCATGGACCCCCGGGGCACACAGCTCTCATGGACCCCCGGGGCGCACAGCTCTCATGGACCCCTGGGGCGCACGGCTCTCACGGACCCCCAGGGCATGGCTCTCACCTGATGTACATGGCCCGGCGGTCAATCTCCTTGTAGAAGTTCTGGGGAAGGAAGAGCAGACAGAGGAAGGTGACTGGCGGAGGAAGCACCAAAGAGCTCTAGGCTAGATCCACAGAGGGACATCGGTGCCTGTGTGTAGGTGCCTGCTACCTCGTGGGATCTGCAGCCCAGAAGAGGGTGCCCAGCTCCCCACAAATGGATGGGGAGAGCCAGGCCCCTGACAGTGGGTCCCACAGAAGCCAGTGATAGGTGGGGACCTGCCGGAACTAGCCAATGGGAGATGCTGACCAGAGGGGTGCGGTCTTTGTCCTGTCCTTCCAGGGGCCATAGGCGCCTGCCTCCTCCAACCTGGCACTCACAGCACTGACCCCTGGCTGCAGAGCAGCGCCTAGGCCAGACCAATTGGTTCCAGCACTCCCCCAGGCTTTGGGAGCCCCAGGTTCAATTCCCCCTCTGCCAGATGTAGAGCAAGGATTTGAACAGGGGTCACCCCTACCCACAGGGCTGTGGGGTGTCTGGCAGGGCTCCCAGCCTCTCCTGCTGAAGCCACTGCACTGTGTAAGTGAACCTACTACCAGACATGTCAAGGGCCAGTTCTCAGGGCTCGGGTACAGCAGGGGCTGCTCAGGGGAGGGAGGGGCCCAAGCAGACTTGTGTGGGAGGGGGCTGCAATAGCCCTGAGGCCCCAGAGGGAATGGCAAGTCCATCCCCACATGTGCTCCAAGGAAAGGGGGCTGGTGCCTTCCTCAGAGGGGCCATGTCCGGTCCCCCTGCAGGCCTGAGGGCAGCAAGCAGAAAAGTTTCCCTTGTCACTGTGCGTCCTGTCTGGCCACACAGCCTCACTCACCATGGGGCATGGCAGGTCCATCCCACTGTCTGGGGGGCGGGAGCTGCCCGGGGAGACGCTGGGCCGGGGGGCGGGAGCTGCCCGGGCAGACGCTGGGCCGGGGGGCGGGAGCTGCCCGGGGAGACGCTGGGCCGGGGGGCGGGAGCTGCCCGGGGAGACGCTGGGCCGGGGGGCGGGAGCTGCCCGGGGAGACGCTGGGCCGGGGGGCGGGAGCTGCCCGGGGAGACGCTGGGCCGGGGGGCGGGAGCTGCCCGTGCAGACGCTGGGCCGGGGGGCGGGAGCTGCCCGTGCAGACGCTGGGCCGGGGGGCGGGAGCTGCCCGAGGAGACGCTGGGCCGGGGGGCGGGAGCTGCCCGTGCAGACGCTGGGCCGAGGGGCGGGAGCTGCCCGTGCAGACGCTGGGCCGAGGGGCGGGAGCTGCCCGTGCAGACGCTGGGCCGAGGGGCGGGAGCTGCCCGTGCAGACGCTGGGCCGAGGGGCGGGAGCTGCCCGTGCAGACGCTGGGCCGAGGGGCGGGAGCTGCCCGGGGAGACGCTGGGCCGAGGGGCGGGAGCTGCCCGGGGAGACGCTGGGCCGAGGGGCGGGAGCTGCCCGGGGAGACGCTGGGCCGAGGGGCGGGAGCTGCCCGGGGAGACGCTGGGCCGAGGGGCGGGAGCTGCCCGGGGAGACGCTGGGCCGAGGGGCGGGAGCTGCCCGTGCAGACGCTGGGCCGAGGGGCGGGAGCTGCCCGTGCAGACGCTGGGCCGAGGGGCGGGAGCTGCCCGTGCAGACGCTGGGCCGAGGGGCGGGAGCTGCCCGTGCAGACGCTGGGCCGGGGGGCGGGAGCTGCCCGGGGAGACGCTGGGCCGGGGGGCGGGAGCTGCCCGGGGAGACGCTGGGCCAGGGGGCGGGAGCTGCCCGAGGAGACGCTGGGCCGGGGGGCGGGAGCTGCCCGGGGAGACGCTGGGCCGGGGGGCGGGAGCTGCCCGGGGAGACGCTGGGCCGAGGGGCGGGAGTTGCCCGGGGAGACCCTGGGCCGGGGGGCGGGAGCTGCCCGGGGAGACGCTGGGCCGAGGGGCAGGAGCTGCCCGGGCAGACGCTGGGCCGAGGGGCGGGTGCTGCCCGGGCAGACGCTGGGCCGAGGGGCGGGAGCTGCCCGGGGAGACGCTGGGCCGAGGGGCGGGAGCTGCGCGGGGAGACGCTGGGCCGAGGGGCGGGAGCTGCCCGGGGAGATGCTGGGCCGGGGGGCGGGAGCTTCCCGGTCAGATGCTGGGCCGGGGGGCGGGAGCTGCCCGGTCAGATGCTGGGCCGGGGGGTGGGAGCTGCCCGGTCAGATGCTGGGCTGGGGGGTGGGAACTGCTCGGGGAGACGCTGGCCTGGGGCTGGGAGCTGCTCGGGGAGATGCTGGGCCGGGGGCGGGAGCTGCCCGGGGGGGAGCGGGAGCTGCTCAGGGAGACGCTGGGCCGAGGGGGTGGGAGCTGCCCGGGGAGACGCTGGGCTGGGAGGCGGGAGCTGCCCGGGGAGACGCTGGGCCGAGGGGCGGGAGCTGCCCGGGGAGATGCTGGGCCCGGGGTGGGAGCTGCCCGGGGAGACGCTGGGCTGGGGGCGGGAGCTGCCCGGGGAGACGCTGGGCTGGGGGCGGGAGCTGCCCGGGGAGACGCTGGGCCGGGGGGCGGGAGCTGCCCGGGGAGACGCTGGGCCGGGGGGCGGGAGCTGTCCGGTCAGATGCTGGGCCCGGGGTGGGAGCTGCCCGGGGAGACGCTGGGCCGGGGGCGGGAACTGCCCGGGGAGACGCTGGGCCGGGGGGCGGGAGCTGTCCGGTCAGATGCTGGGCCGGGGGGCGGGAGCTGCCCGGGGAGACGCTGGGCTGGGGGCGGGAGCTGCCCGGGGAGACGCTGGGCTGGGGGGCGGGAGCTGTCCGGTCAGACGCTGGGCTGGGGGGTGGGAACTGCCCGGTCAGACGCTGGGCTGGGGACGGGAGCTGCCCGGGGAGACGCTGGGCCGGGGGCGGGAGCTGCCCGGTCAGATGCTGGGCCCGGGGTGGGAGCTGCCCGGGGAGACGCTGGGCTGGGGACGGGAGCTGCCCGGGGAGACGCTGGGCCGGGGGGCGGGAGCTGTCCGGTCAGATGCTGGGCTGGGGGGTGGGTACTGCCCGGGGAGACGCTGGGCTGGGAGGCGGGAGCTGCCCGGTCAGGGACCCACCAGCAGGTTGACGGTGCAGCTCATGCTGTAGGTCTTGTTCTCGTCGTTCATGACAGCGCGATAATCCAGCAGCCGCTCCAGGAGGCCCGTGACCAGGGCCACAAAGTTCTCACTGGGCTTGGCCAGCTCGGGGTGATTCCTGCAGCAGCTGAGGAGGCTGGGGGAGAACAGAAGGATTCACACCCGTTTCCCTCAGCCACCCACTCACCCCTCTGCCCTGGCCTGGAGCTCCATGCAGGCCACGCCCATTTCACACAGCAACAGAAAGGGGATATCGCTCGCGGGAAATGATAGTTCCTCTAGCCCCATCCTGTCCCAGCCGGGGGCACTGTGGGAAGCGGGGTAGGATCCTTGGCTGTAGGCGGGGAGCTCCTGGATACTCCAGCCCCGTCCTGTCCCAGCAGGGGGCGCTGTGGGGGCTGGGGAGGGAACTGGGTGTGGGGGGAGCTCCCGGCTACTCCAGCCCCAGGCTCTCCCAGCAGGGGGCGCTGTGGGGGCTGGGCAGGGAACTGGGTGTGGGGGGAGCTCCCGGCTCCTCCAGCCCCAGGATCTCCCAGCAGGGGGCGCTGTAGGGGTGGGGCAGGAGCACTGAGTGTGGGGGGAGCTCCCGGCTACTCCAGGCCCGTCCTGTCCCAGAAGGGGGCGCTGTGCAGGGAACTGGGTGTGGGGGGAGCTCCCGGCTCCTCCAGCCCCGTCCCGTTCCAGCAGGGGGCGCTGTGGGGGCTGGGCAGGGAACTGGGTGTGGGGGGAGCTCCCGGCTACTCCAGCCCCAGGCTCTCCCAGCAGGGGGCGCTGTGGGGGCTGGGCAGGGAACTGGGTGTGGGGGGAGCTCCCGGCTACTCCAGCCCCAGGCTCTCCCAGCAGGGGGCGCTGTGGGGGCTGGGCAGGGAACTGGGTGTGGGGGGAGCTCCCGGCTCCTCCAGCCCCAGGATCTCCCAGCAGGGGGCGCTGTGGGGGTGGGGCAGGAGCACTGAGTGTGGGGGGAGCTCCCGGCTACTCCAGGCCCGTCCTGTCCCAGAAGGGGGCGCTGTGCAGGGAACTGGGTGTGGGGGGAGCTCCCGGCTCCTCCAGCCCCGTCCCGTTCCAGCAGGGGGCGCTGTGGGAAGCGGGGTAGGATCCTTGGCTGTAGAGGGGGAGCTCCCAGCTCCTTCAGCCCCGTCCCGTCCCAGCAGGGGGCACTGTGGGGGCTGGGCAGGGAACTGGGTGTGGGGGGAGCTCCCGGCTCCTCCAGCCCCGTCCTGTCCCAGCACGGGGCGCTGTGGGGGCTGGGCAGGGAACTGGGTGTGGGGGGAGCTCCCGGCTCCTTCAGCCCCGTCCCGTCCCAGCAGGGGGCGCTGTGGGGGCTGGGGAGGGAACTGGGTGTGGGGGGTGCTCCCAGCTACTCCAGCCCCAGGATCTCCCAGCAGGGGGCGCTGTGGGGGCTGGGCAGGGAACTGGGTGTGGGGGGAGCTCCCGGCTCCTCCAGCCCCAGGATCTCCCAGCAGGGGGCACTGTGGGGGTGGGGCAGGAGCACTGAGTGTGGGGGGAGCTCCCGGCTCCTTCAGCCCCGTCCCATCCCAGCAGGGGGCGCTGTGCAGGGAACTGGGTGTGGGGGGAGCTCCCGGCTCCTTCAGCCCCGTCCCATCCCAGCAGGGGGCGCTGTGCAGGGAACTGGGTGTGGGGGGAGCTCCCGGCTCCTCCAGCCCCGTCCCGTCCCAGCAGGGGGCGCTGTGGGGGCTGGGCAGGGAACTGGGTGTGGGGGGAGCTCCCGGCTCCTCCAGCCCCGTCCCGTCCCAGCAGGGGGGCTGTGGGGCAGGAGCACGGCCTGTGTGTGGCTCGTTTGTGAGCTGGGCGAGGGGGGAGGGACGGAGCTCCCAGGGGTCCCTGTGGGGGCAGAGTTGGCAGTGAAGCATTAACAGACTCGTCCTGGGTCCCAGCACTGCAGCTGTCAGCTGCTGGGGATGAATTCGAGGCCGGCGCAGCGGGGGCGTGTGGGGAGGGGTGTGCACGGCTGGAGGAGGGGCCAGACCCCCCATCCAGGGGCAGGTGTGAGGGGAGGCCGGGGCCGGGCAGGGCGGAGACTCACATGCTCTGGAACAGCTGCTTGTACTGCTCGTCCCCACGGCCTCCCTCCACTTCGCTGTCCAGCTTGCGCAGGATCTCGTCCTCGAAACTGCGGAGAGGGGCAGCGTGAGCCGGGCTGGGGCACTGCCGCGCTCCGGCCGCCCCGGGGCTGCCCTTGCCCCGGGGCCTGGGCCAGCCTGGAGTCTAATCCTGATTTCGGGGCGGGGGGGGGGGGAGACTAGACCCCTGTGGTGCTTCCCAGCCTGTGGGTCTAGAGCCCATTCCCGGGGTCCTGCCCATCTCCTTCTCAGCATCCCCAGCCACGCCCCAGGATAGCCTTGGGGGTGCAGGGCCACAGCCCTGGGGAGCTCCCTGCCCTGCCCCCAGCCACAGCCCCGGCTGTCCCGGGAGGCTGGGCCAGGGGACTCGGGCAGGGCTGTGGTGATACCTAGGCTGACAGATTCCCCCAGCTGTGAGCTCAGCTGTGCGAGGTGGGTGGGAGCGGAGCATGGACTAGCTGAGTTCTCCAGTCCCTCCCGGCCACGGGGCTCGGACAAGCGTGGCCACAAGTGGAAACAAGCGCTGGTGGGAAAAGGGGTGGCCAGGCCAAACGAGGCCTGATCTAACCCCAGGGAGAGGCTGGGCTGCTCCGCCCCTCCCGGCTCCGGGGGCCCTGAAAACAAAAGCCCGGAGGGGGGAGAGTGGGGAGACAGCCACGGGGATCCCCTCAGCCTGGCTACGGAGCAGTGCGCTAAGGGTGGCATGTAAGTCTCTACCGAGAGCCAGCCCCAGCACCCCACGTGTCTCTGCGAAGGGAGGGTGAGGGTCACGCTCGGGGGAGGGGCTCGGCCCATGTCCCGGGGGAAGGGAGGGTGAGGGTCACGCTCGGGGGAGGGGCTCGGCCCGTGTCCCCAGGAAGGGAGGGTGAGGGTCACGCTCCGGGGAGGGGCTCGGCCATGTCCCCAGGAAGGGAGGGTGAGGGTCACGCTCCGGGGAGGGGCTCGGCCCATGTCCCGGGGGAAGGGAGGGTGAGGGTCACGCTCGGGGGAGGGGCTCGGCCCGTGTCCCCAGGAAGGGAGGGTGAGGGTCACGCTCCGGGGAGGGGCTCGGCCCATGTCCCGGGGGAAGGGAGGTGAGGGTCACGCTCGGGGGAGGGGCTCGGCCCGTGTCCCCAGGAAGGGAGGGTGAGGGTCACGCTCGGGGGAGGGGCTCGGCCTGTGTCCCCAGGAAGGGAGGGTGAGGGTCACGCTCGGGGGAGGGGCTCGGCCCATGTCCCGGGGGAAGGGAGGGTGAGGGTCACGCTCGGGGGAGGGGCTCGGCCCGTGTCCCTGGGGAAGGGAGGGTGAGGGTCACGCTCGGGGGAGGGGCTCGGCCCGTGTCCCCAGGAAGGGAGGGTGAGGGTCACGCTCCGGGGAGGGGCTCGGCCCATGTCCCCAGGAAGGGAGGGTGAGGGTCACGCTTGGGGGAGGGGCTCGGCCCGTGCCCCTGTAAGGGAGGGTGAGGGTCACGCTCCGTGGAGGGGCTCGGCCCGTTGTCCCCAGGAAGGGAGGGTGAGGGTCACGCTTGGGGGAGGGGCTCGGCCCGTGCCCCTGTAAGGGAGGGTGAGGGTCACGCTCCGTGGAGGGGCTCGGCCCGTGTCCCAGGAAGGGAGGGTGAGGGTCACGCTCCGTGGAGGGGCTCGGCGCATGTCCCCAGGAAGGGAGGGTGAGGGTCACGCTCCGGGGAGGGGCTCGGCCCGTGTCCCCAGGAAGGGAGGGTGAGGGTCACGCTCGGGGGAGGGGCTCGGCCCATGTCCCAGGGGAAGGGAGGGTGAGGGTCACGCTCGGGGGAGGGGCCGGCCCATGTCCCGGGGGAAGGGAGGGTGAGGGTCACGCTCGGGGGAGGGGCTCGGCCCGTGTCCCGGGGGAAGGGAGGGTGAGGGTCACGCTCGGGGGAGGGCTCGGCCCATGTCCCGAGGGAAGGGAGGGTGAGGGTCACGCTCGGGGGAGGGGCTCGGCTCGTGTCCCCAGGAAGGGAGTGTGAGGGTTACGCTCCAGGGAGGGGCTCGGCCCGTGTCCCCAGGAAGGGAGGGTGAGGGTCACGCTCGGGGGAGGGGCTCGGCCCGTGTCCCGGGGGAAGGGAGGGTGAGAGTCACGCTCCGGGGAGGGGCTCGGCCCATGTCCCCAGGAAGGGAGGGTGAGGGTCACGCTCGGGGGAGGGGCTCGGCCCATGTCCCGGGGGAAGGGAGGGTGAGGGTCACGCTCGGGGGAGGGGCTCGGCCCGTGTCCCCAGGAAGGGAGGGTGAGGGTCACGCTCCCGGGGAGGGGCTCGGCGCATGTCCCCAGGAAGGGAGGGTGAGGGTCACGCTCCGGGGAGGGGCTCGGCGCATGTCCCCAGGAAGGGAGGGTGAGGGTCACGCTCCGGGGGGGGCTCGGCCCGTGTCCCCAGGAAGGGAGGGTGAGGGTCACGCTCGGGGGAGGGGCTCGGCCCGTGTCCCCAGGAAGGGAGGGTGAGGGTCACGCTCGGGGAGGGGCTCGGCCCGTGTCCCCAGGAAGGGAGGGTGAGGGTCACGCTCGGGGGAGGGGCTCGGCCCGTGTCCCAGGAAGGGAGGGTGAGGGTCACGCTCCGGGGAGGGGCTCGGCCCGTGTCCCCAGGAAGGGAGGGTGAGGGTCACGCTCCGGGGAGGGGCTCGGCCTGGGAAGGGAGGGCGAGGAGTGCGCCCAGGGCTGAGAGGCTCAGTTTCGAGGGCCTGGACCCGGGCAGGGGCTGAAGGGAGCCGTGTTCCTGTCAGGGCCGGCTGGGTCACGGCCGAGGGGGAAGCTGACAGGCCCTGTGCCTCTCTCCTCTGGCCCCGGCGCTCTCTTCCCCAGATCCTCCTCCCACCTCCCGTCCGACTGGGCAGGTGCTGGGAGCAGCACAGACCCAGTGGCAGGGGCTCCTAGCCCCCAGCTGCTCTCCTCCTTTGCCTTGTGACTGCGGCTGGCTGCCCCTGCCCCCTCCTGCAGCCTGCTGGCCCAGGCTCCCTGGGGCCCCGTACCCACCATGCTGAAGCTCTTGGCCAGCTGGTACTCGCACAGCATCATGTCGAAGAAGATGGGGATGGTGGATTTGCGCAGCTCCAGCTTCGGGCACCAGCGTCATCTCCAGGATGGGGCCCACCATGCCAGGGATAAACCGGATCTTGTGATGGCCTGAGGCGGGGCAGGAAGGGACTGGTGGGAAGGGTATTGCTCTCCAGGACCCCTCCCCTCTCCTCATGGGGGGAGAGCCCGCTCCTTCCTGCTGGGGGCAGCAGCCCAGGGGAAGATCTCCTTGGGGAAGCGCCTGCCCAGCCCTGTGGGACACTAGCAGAATTTATTACATGCCTTTCCGAGGCACCCAGACCAGGCCTAGCAAGGAGCCGGGTCCTGCCCCGGGGAGAGCAGCATCCAGGAGAAGGACGCAAGGACAGACAGCGGGGAGCGGGGCTGCCTCGCCAGGGCCTGCTCAGATGCACACCCCTGTGGGTCCAGCTTGAGACAGGAGATCAGATTCAGTCACTCTCTGCAGGGCCCCCTCTGCTCCAGCCTCGCTCTCCACCCCACACAGCTCTACCGGTGCCCTCAGCCCCTGGGCTGTCTCGGTTTGGCTGGCTTGCGGAGAAAAGCAAAGTACCTGGAGCCCCAGGTGTGCGCTCTGGGCACTGGTAAGTATTGCGCTAGCTGCCAAAGCGAAGGGCTGGGAATTATTCTCACAGGCCAGTACTGGCATGTCCCGAAGAGAACGAGACGGACGACTGTTCTACCCTAGCACAGACCTAGCAGGTCCTTCACGCCAGTAGCGTAGCCGGGGGGGGGGGGGGGGGGGAGCAGGGGGAGCGGCTGATCCCCTTGAGCAGAAGCGGCGGAAGCAGCACCTTTTTTTAGCAGCACTAAAACAAGGCGCCGCTTCTTTTTAAGCGCCGCTTCTTGCACTCACCCGGCGGCGCTCCGGGTCTTCGGCGGCGTTTCGGCGGCGGGTACCACCAGAGACCCGGAGCGCCGCCGGGTGAGTGCGGGGGAGGCGCCTTTTATAGCGCCCTCCCCCTGCGCTCCGGACCCGGCTGCGCTGCTGCTTCACGCCCCTTGGTACCGGACTGCACGTGTTCAGCCAGAGATAAGAGGTACACCGGGGACGAGAAAGCCAAGGCGGAAAGCTGATTGGCTACTCCTTGTACTGGCTGAGGTATCTTGTACTTGTGAACAGGCAGGGCACAGAGATGGCTTCAGGGGTTAACGTCTGTGTAAGATTTCCCGGCATGCTGTGCTATAGCATTGGTCCTGGGTCTCTGCTTTCTTGAGTATATTTCATAACGAACCAAAGAGCTGTCCTGCAAATGACTACGATCCCGCCCCTCAGGCTCAGCCATGCCTGGTCCCACCCCAGAGCTGCCCTACCCAAGACTCCAGCCCTTCCCACCCTGGCAAGACAGCAGCTGCCTCCAGCTGCCCTGTGCCAGCCTCACCTAGGTTGTACCACATGTCCCGGATGGCGGCTCCAATTGTGGCTCTCATGTCTCCGTACCTGACAGATAAGGAGAGGGAATTATTCCCTCCAGCCCCTGTGCCACCCGGACCATTCGAGGTGTCAATAAGTGTAGAGTGACTCCAGGGCTGGGAATCCACCCCCCTCCCCATCCGCGATGGAGGCTCCTGACACAGCCAGTCTAGAGAATCACCGGAGAGCAGGGAATCCCCCACCTGGTTACATGGCAAAGTCAGGAGGCACCTCCAAGCACTAAGCCAGCAGAGGAGCCCAGGCTGTGGCCATGGAAGATGGGCTCCACAGGCTCCCATAACCCCCAAGGCCCAGCGGAGACAGGCAGGTGACTCACTTGGCAAGGATGGTCGTGCGCTTCGCCTGGGAGAAGTTCTCCAGCTGCAGGGAATCCTGGGTGAGGAAGGCAACTGCCAGGTGGAAATAATTGTTCCAAAGCTGTAAAGAAAAGATGGGCTTAAAGGTAGGTACAGAGATGTCGGGGCGGGGGGGGGGGGGGGGGACAGACCAGTATCTGCCTGCTCCCCATCCCGTAGGGAGACCTCTATTGCGGGTCTAACAAATTGTTCCTATGGTTAATTACCCTCACTGTCAAAAACGTGCGCCTTATTTCCACTCTGAATTTGTCTAGCTTCAACTGCCAGCCATTGGATCGTGTTTGACCATTGTCTGCTGGATTGAAGAGCCTGTTATTAAATATTTGTTCCCCACGTAGGTTCCTCTAGACTGGGATCAAGTCACCCCGTAACCTGCTCTTTGTTCAGCTAAACAGACTGAGCTCCATGAGTCTCTCACTATAAAGCAGGTTTTCTAATCCATTCATCATTCTCGTGCCGTTTCTCTGACCCTTCTCTACTCTATCCACATCCTTCCTGAATTGTGGGCACCAGAACTGGACACCGGATCCCAGCAGCGGTCACACCGGAGCCAAATCCAGAGGGAAAATAACCTCTCTGCTCCTACTCCCGTTTATCCATCCCAGGATCACATAAGCTCTTTTGGCTACAGTGTCACTCTAGGAGCTCATGTTCAGCTAATTATCCACAATGACGCCCAAAGCTTTTCAGAGTCTCCCACCCTGAACGTATGGCCTACGTGCTTTGTTCCTAGATGTACATATTCATGGTTAGTTGTATAAAAACGCATGTTTGCTTGTGTCTGGTTTACCAAGTGACACAGATCGCTCTGGCTACCTGTGCTACCTGCCCTCTTCATCATTTACCACACCCCCAACTTTTGTGTCATCTGCAAACTTAAGTGATGATTTTGTTTTCTTCCACATCATTGATAAAAACATTAAATAGCATAGGGTCAAGAACCGATCCCTGTGGGACCCCACTGGAAACAGACCTCCTTGATTACGATTCTCCATTTACTATTACATTTTGAGATCTACCAGTTGGCCAGCTTTTAATCTATTTAATGTGTGCCATTATCGGTCTAGTTTTTGATCAAAATGTCGTAGGGTACCAAATCAAGCACCTCACAGATGTCTACGTGTAGTACAGCAATACTGTTACCTTTATCAACCACACTTGTCATATCCTCAAAAAAATACCAATTTTGACGGGATCTATTTTCCATAAACTCAGGTTGATTGGCATTAATTACATCACTCTCCTTTAGCTCTTTATTAATCGAGTCCCAGCCGCTCCATTGTCTTACCCAGGACTGATTTCAGGCTGACAGGCCAGTAATTAACCAGGTCATCCTGCTTTCCCTTTTTAAACATTGGCACAATGTTAGCTCGCTTCCATCCCCTGGAACTTTCCCAGTGCTCCAAGACTCACTGAAAATCAACCGTCCAGCGAGCTCCTCAGCCAGCTCCTTTAAACCTCTGGATGCAAGTCAGCTGGACCTGCTGATTTAAAAATGTCTCACTGTAGTAGCTTCATTTTAACATCTTCCAAAGAGACGAGCAGAATGGAAAGAGCATCCCCATATGAGGAGGCTGCATCCTCTGGTTTTCCCCCAAATACAGAACAGAAATATTTACTGAACACTCCTGTCCTTTCTGCACGATTATTGAGAATTCCGAATCACTGTCGTCACATTGACGCTGACAATGGCGGCCTGCGGGTCTCTGGACAAGCGTATGCGGCGCACTGCAGGTTGGCCACTGACGCCCTTGGGGAGCGAATCAAGCCCGTGGGCAATGTCAGACCACACGGCAAACCCTACCTCCAACCGGCTCGGCTCGGCTCAGCCCGCAGCCTGGCTCCACACCCTCAGCCAGGCTGGTTTCACTCAGGGCGGTGATGTCTATTATGCCTCTCAGAGGTTTGGCAGTAAGGCCTGTTCTGCATTCCGGTCTGGTCACTGTCAAGAAGGGTTCTGAAGTTCCAGGACCCTAAAGTTAACCTAGGAATCTCAGTCTGGTGCCAACAGCAGCTGGACAGGTGCGACGAGGGCTGGCTGTGTTTCGGTCTCCTTTTCAGTCCCCTGTGCCCGCACTGGGGAGAGCAGCGTGTGTCTAAAAAGGCCGGTTCTGTCTCCTCAGGAGGACAAGAGCTCCAGCTGCAGAGCGCTGGTGTGTGGAGAACGACCACCAGCCTAAGGCCGCCTGCTGTGACTAAGGACCGCTGGCAGCATCCTCTGCCTGGCCCCGGCCCCAGGACTCTGGGGAGCTGATTGGGTTAAACGAGGTGACCGTGGAACAAGCTGCAGGATGAACGGTCTGTGCAGAGCGTTTCCCACTCTCTTGCCCAAGCTGCTGCTGCCGCACTAGACAATAGATGCCCCAGGCATGGCAGCTGACGGCTGCAGGGTTTGTATTCGGAGTTTGTCCTTCTCCTAGATGTGCTAAAGAGCCTCACCTGCCCATGGCTGTAGTGATTGGCCAGTGACCATAGGCGCCGACTTCATGGGTGATCCGGGGATGGAGCACCACGAGGAAAAATTGGTGGGTGCAGAGCACCCACCGGTATCTCCCCGCCAGCGCCCCCCGCCCAGCTCACCTCTTCTCCGCCTCCTCCTCCTCCTCCCCTGAGCGTGCCGCCGCCGCTCCACTTCTCCCCCCTCCCTCCCAGGCTTGTCGCCAAACAGCTGTTTCCTGTGGCAAGCCTGGGAGGGAGGGGAGAGAAGCGGAGCGGTGGCGGCGCACTCAGGGAAGGAAGAGGTGGAGGTTCCTCTGCCCCCGCCCCCCAAGGGTTACTTTCTGTGGCCCTCCCCACGCCGCCCCAGGCCCCAGCTCACCTCCGCTCTACCTCCTCCCCTGAGCATGCCGCTGCTCTGCTTCTCCCCCCTGCCTCCGAGGGGAAATACGGCGCGCCCGGGGGGGGAGGCGGGGCCGGGGATTTGGGAAAGAGGTGGAGTTGGGGCAGGGGGGCCCCCCTCTCTTGGTTGCTTGCTCTCCCCCACCCACTTTCACTGAGCTGGGGCAGGGGGTTGGGGTGTGGGAGGGGGTGCAGACTGTGGGCTGGGGCCGAGGGGTTCGGAGTGTGGGAGGGGGCTCTGGGCTGGGGCAGGGGATTGGGGTGCGGAAGGGGGCTCCGGGCTGAGCCTGAGGGGGTGAGGGGTGTAAGCTCTGGGAGGGAGGGAGTTTGGGTGCAGGAGGGGGCTCCTGGCTGGGGCAGGGGATTGGGGTGTGGGAGGGGGTGCGAGGTTCAGGCTCCGGCTCGGAGGCACTTACCACAGGTGGTTCCCGGTCGGTGGCGCAGCGGGGCTAAGGCAGGTTCCCTGCCTGCCCTGGCCCCACACCGCTCCCGGAAGTGGCTAGCATCTCTGCCACCCCTAGGGGAGGGGCAGGTGGCTCCATGCACTGCTGCTGCCCCCACCCTCCAGTGCCGACTCTGCAGCTCCCATTGCCCTGGAATTGCGGCCAATGGGAGCTGTGGGGGGGGGGGCGCTTGTGGGGACGGCAGCGTGCGGAGATCTGCTGCCTCCCCCCACGGAGCCACAAGCACCGCCTCCACACTACAAACCCGATTAGCGCTAATGAAACGGGAAGAAAAGGTTACTCACCTTAGTAACCGGTGTTCTTCGAGATGTGTTGCTCATATCTATTCCAGTTAGGTGTGTGTGCGCGCGCGTGCACGGACGTCGGAAACTTTTACCCTAGCAGCTACCCGTCGGGCCGGCTGGGGAGCCCCCTGGAGTGGCGCCGAAATGGCGCTCTATATAGTCCCCTGCCGGCCCGACCCCCCTCCAGTTCCTTCTTGCCGGCTACTCCGACAGTGGAGAAGGTGGGGGGCAATGGAATAGATATGAGCAACACATCTCGAAGAACAACGGTTACAAAGGTGAGTAACCTTTTCTTCTTCTTCGAGTGGTTGCTCATATCTATTCCAGTTAGGTGAATCCCAAGCCTTGCCTTGGAGGCGGGTTCGGAGTTACGGAAAAACAGCTTGTAGAATAGCCCTACCGAAAGCCGCGTCATTACGGGAATGACGGTTGATGGCGTAGTGCGATGTAAAGGTGTGCACCGAAGCCCAGGTTGCGGCCCTGCAGATTTCCTGAAGGGGAACGTTGGCCAGGAAAGCCGCCGAGGAAGCTTGCGCTCTCGTAGAGTGGGCTGTGACCGCTGGCATTGGCACCCTCGCCAGGTCGTAGCAGGCACGGATGCAGGCTGTAATCCATGACGATATGCGCTGCGAAGAGACCGGAGAACCTTTCGAGCGTTCTGCGAGGGCGACGAACAGCTGGGATGTCTTACGGAACGGCCTTGTGCGTTCAATGTAGAAGGCGAGTGCCCTTCTGACATCCAATGAATGTAGCCGTTGCTCTTTGGAGTTGGCATGCGGCTTAGGGAAGAAGACAGGTAGAAAAATGTCTTGTGACATGTGGAAGGGCGAGACCACCTTTGGGAGGAAGGACGGATGGGGTCGAAACTGGACCTTGTCCTTATGGAAGATGGTATACGGAGGGTCACATAGGAGAGACTTTAGCTCAGATACCCTTCTGGCTGATGTGATAGCCACTAGAAAGGCGACCTTCCACTACAGATAGAGGAGGGAGCAGGAGGCCATTGGCTCAAAAGGAGGGCCTGTAAGTCGAGAGAGGACGAGATTGAGGTCCCATGCTGGAACAGGTGGCTTTATTGAAGGATGAACCTTTTCCAGGCCCTTGAGGAAGCGACGCACCATAGGGTGCGCGAATATTGAGTGGCCCTCTGACCCTGGATGAAAAGCCGAGATGGCCGCAAGGTGGACCTTCAGGGATCCAAGTGCAAGGTGGTTATCCTTGAGATGTAACACGTAGTCCAGAATAGACGGCACGGAGGCAAGGTGTGGAGAGATGTGCTGTTGGGCGCACCAGAGAGAGAACCTTTTCCACTTTGCCTCGTAC
The DNA here is from genome assembly GCA_037349315.1 of Chelydra serpentina. Lineage (NCBI taxonomy): Eukaryota > Metazoa > Chordata > Testudines > Chelydridae > Chelydra > Chelydra serpentina. The sequence goes on from JBAIAC010000369.1 coordinate 125,819, forward strand.
GTGAGCCTTGTGGAGGGCTTACGGCTCTCAAGGAGCACTCGTCTAACTGGATCCGAGCAAGCCATCTCCGACCGGTTCAACCATGAAGTCTCCATGCTGTCAGATGCAACGAGTGGAGGTCCGGATGGAGAAGACGACCGTGATCTTGGGAGATGAGATCGTGGCTGATCGGGAGAGGAATGGGGGGCTGTATCGACAGGTCCAGCAGGTTCAGGTACCAGCACTGTCGTGCCCAGGCAGGGGCCACCAGAATGACGTCCGCCTTGTCCCTGCGAATCTTGAGGATGACCTCGTGGAGTAGCGGGAAAGGCGGGAACACGTAGAGGAGATGACGTGACCACGAGATCGTGAAAGCGTCCGCAAGGGAGCCCGAGCCGTGTCCTCTGAAGGAGCAGAAACTCGGGCACTTCCTGTTGGTTCGAGAGGCAAACAGGTCGAGCTGGGGAAAGCCCCAGGTGCGGAAGATTGAATGGATCACGTCTGGGCGTACGGACCATTCGTGGACCAGGAAGCGTCTGCTCAACTGGTCTGCCAGGACATTCTGGACTCCAGGGAGGTAAGACGCCTGGAGAGAGACGGAGTGGGCCAAGCAGAGGTCCCACAGCAGAAGGGCTTCGCGGCACAGCGGTGATGATCGAGCCCCGCCCTGCTTGTTCAGGTAGTACATGGCTGTTGTATTGTCCGTGAGAACCTCGACGCAGCGGCCTTGTAGGTGAGCCAGGAACGCTTGGCATGCTAGACGAATCGCCCTGAGCTCCTTGATATTGATGTGGAGATCGAGCTCGTGCTGTAGCCACATGCCCTGCGTTAATTTCCCGAGATGTGTGCCCCAACCCAGCGCTGATGCATCTGTCACTAGAGTTAGCGTGGGGAGGAGAGGCTGAAACGGGACCCCTTCGCGTAACGTCAGTGGGTTTAGCCACCACGACAGGGAGTTCAACGTGTGAGGCGGAATTGTGATGACCATGTCCAAGCTGTCTCGGTTGGGTCGATAGACCGAGGCCAGCCACGCCTGCAGTGGGCGAAGATGTAAGCGGGCATGCTGGACCACGTACGTGCAGGACGCCATGTGACCCAGCAACTGAAGGCATTGCCTTGCGGTCGTGGTTGGGAACCGACGGAGTGAAGTAATCAAGTCCGCGATGGCGAGGCGACGAGCCTCTGGGAGGAACGCCCGAGCTCTGGTTGCGTCGAGGACCGCTCCGATGAACTGGATGGACTGAGTCGGTTCCAGCACTGACTTGCTGGTGTTTAGGATAATACCAAGATGAGAGAAGGTGTCCATGATCATCTGCACGTGCGTTTGCACCTGTTGACGGGACCGGCCTCTCACTAGCCAGTCGTCGAGGTACGGGAACACGTGAATGTGGTGGCGGCGAAGAAACGCGGCTACTACTGCCATGCATTTCGTAAAGACACGGGGAGCCATACACAGGCCGAAAGGGAGCGCTGTGAACTGGTAGTGTGTCTTGCAGATGACGAACCGGAGGAATCGTCTGTGAGCCGGCGTAATGGAGATATGGAAATATGCATCTTTCATATCGAGGGCGGCATACCAGTCCCCGGGGTCCAGGGAAGGGATGATGGTGGCCAGGGAGACCATGCGGAACTTCAGGTTGACGATGTATTTGTTGAGGTTCCTCAGGTCTAGAATGGGTCGTAGACCCCCCTTGGCCTTGGGGACAAGGAAGTAGAGGGAGTAGAAATCCTTTCCCCTGAACTCGTGAGGCACCTCCTCCACCGCTCCTAGTTCGAGGAGCGCTTGTACCTCCTGATAGAGAAGTTGCTCGTGAGAAGGGTCCCTGAAGAGGGATGGAGAGGAGGGGTGGGGAGGAGGGGTAGAGTGGAAGTGGATAGAATATCCCCCCTCTCCCGTCCGGAGGACCCACTGGTCTGATGTAATACGGGACCAGGCATGGTAGAATCGGGACAGACGATCCAGAAAAGGTAGAGAGGCAGGACTGTGCGGGAAAGGTAGGCCGTCCTCGAAAGTCCCATCAGAATGGAAGCTTAGCGCCCTGCGATGGTTTCTGTTGGCCTCTGTTTTGCCCCTGGGTAGGGCGGTTAGGCCTGCGGCGAGCAAAGCTGGTTCTGCGTCGGGAGAAGTCCTGACGTGGTCGTGGAGGGAAGGAGCGCTGTTGGGATGGCTGGGGTTTGAATGGCTTCCTGAGCATCGCCATGGTTTGCATCCCCAAGGACTTGATGGTGTTTCTTGTGTCCTTGAGGTTATGCAGCCGTGAGTCCGTCAGATCGGCGAACAGACCCTTGCCATCAAAGGGGAGGTCCTGGATGGTGTTCTGGACCTCCGCTGGCAAACCCGATGACTGCAGCCATGCGCTCCTTCGCATGGAAATGCCCGTTGCCAACGTCTGGGCTGCCGCATCAGCCGAGTCCAGGGCGCCTTGTAGGGAGGTACGGGCCACCAATTTGCCCTCGTCAGCCATGGCTTTAAGTTCAGTTTGGGACTCGGGTGTAAGCTGGTCCTCAAACTTCCTTACGGCTGACCAGGTGTTGTGGGCATACCTACTAAGGATCGCTAGTTGGTTGGCGATCCTTAGGGAGAGTCCTGCGGTGGAATATACCTTTCTCCCAAAGAGGTCAAGGCGTTTGGAGTCCTTCGATTTGGGAGCTGGACCTTGCTGCCCGTGCCTCTCCTTGGCGTTGACAGCGTCCACCACGAGGGAACAAGGTGCAGGATGGGTGAAGAGATACTCAAACCCCTTGTTTGGAACAAAGTATTTTCTCTCTACCCCTCTAGGTGTTGGGGGGATAGAGGAAGGGGTTTGCCAGAGTGCCGTAGCATTGCCGCGGATGGTTTTGTTCATCAGCAAAGCGACTCTGGAGGGACCCTCTGGCTTCAGAATTTCATCCACCATAGGGTCGTCCTTCTCCTCCACCACCTCCTCTATGGACAGGTTCATGCTAAGAGCCACCCTCCGGAGTAGCTCTTGCAGGACCTTAAAATCCATAGGCGGAGGCGCGGATGATGATGTCCCCACTACAGCTTCATCAGGTGAGGAGGAAGAGGTTGTGAGAGGGAGGGGAGGCTCAGGTAAGTCGTCCCGCTCTAGGGTGGGTTGCTGCTGAGGCGAGGAAGGCGCCGCCCTTTGCCCCGAGGTTGTGTCGCCGGGTGCAGCCTCCTCAGCAGGTGGGCGGGAGATGGTCGCCACTGGAGGGTGGGTTCGCACCAGCGGGCGGGGGGGCAGAGGTGCACCTTGGGCCTCATGGTACGCCCAGGGTGTCCAGAACGGCCACTGGGGCTGCCAGGCAGCCGGCAGGTCTTGCACTGGGGCCAGTGGTGTTGCCTCGGGTGTCTTTGAAGGCCCAGCCGAACTGGTAGACGACGGTTCCCGGGACGGCCAAGGAGGGGCGGTGCGTGATGTTGGGTGGTCCCTGGAGGGTCTAAAGCGTGCAGCATGTAAATCACGCGACCTTGATCGGGACCGGGAGCGGTACCGCACCCGCTCATCACGGTACCGTGGAGACTCGCGGTGCCTTGGGGATCGGTGCCGCGGGGATGGGTCCCTGCGCGGAGTGTCCCAGCGTGGGGTGTCGCGGTGCCGTGGAGACGAGTCTCAGCGCGGAGAGCCCCGATGCCGTGGAGACGAGTCTCGGTGCGGAGAGCCCCGGTGCCGTGAAGACGAGTCCCGGCGCGGAGAGCCCCGGTGCCGGGGGGACACGGCTCGGCGCGGAGAGTCCCAGTGCCGGGGGGACACGGCTCGGCGCGGAGAGTCCCGGTACCGTGGAGAGTCCCGGTGCCGTGGGGAGTCCCGGTGCCGTGGGGACAATTCCCGGCGCGAGGTATCTCGGTGCCGTGAGGAGGAGTCTCGGCGCGGAGTGTCCCGGCGTGGGGACCAGTCTCGGCGCGGGGTGTCCCGGTGTCGTGGGGACGCGTCCCGGCGCGGGGTGTCCCGGTGCCGTGGGGGCGCATCTCGATGCGGCGAATCTCGGTACCGCGGTGAGAGCCCTTGGTGTCGTTCGGGCTGCCGACGAGGAGAGTCCCGTCGCCGTGGAGAGTCCCGGTGCCATGGGGATACAGACCGGTGCGCCAGGTCTTGGCGCCGAGGAGGCGATTCTCGGCGCGTGGATGGGCTCCGGCGTGTAGTCTCCGCCGAGGGTCGAGCCCGAGGTGGAGAGCGGTGCCGGGACGGCGTCGCGCTCATCCTGGACACCGAGCGGGACCATGATCTGGCAGACCAGGAGGACCTCGAGGGTGAACGGCTCCGAGGTTCCAAGCTGCGAGACCCGTGCCGCGAGTCTGACCGGTGTCGTGAGTCAGACCGATACACCAGACAGTGTCGGGACTCCGAACGGCGCCGGGACTTCGAGCGGCGTGTAGGAGGCTGTAGCTGAGCTGATGGTCCGAGGAGCGTCGGCTTGCCTCTGGAGATAACCGGGGGCTGTGCCTGGATTGGTGCCGGCACGGGAGACGCGGTCATCTCAATTAAGCCCCTCGCAGCCTCGAACGTGTCCGGCGTCGAGGGTGCGACCATGACGACTGGGCACGGGGGTGTCTGCGGGCGCGGACTGACGCTCCTATGCTCCGGGACAGCGGGGCAGGGCGGTGCCGCAGCGACGTCCGGTGCCTTGCGTCCGGAAGGAGAGAGGGAGCGATGTCGGGGACGGCCCCGGGTTCCCGACGGCGCCCGGCCCCGAGTCCTTCTGCGGTGCCGCAGCCGGCGCCGATGGCGGTGCGCTGCGCACCGAGACGCTAGAGCCCGCACCTTGAGAGGGGCAGAGTGCCGCCTCCATCAGCAACTGTCTTAAGCGGATCTCTCTGTCCTTCCTGGTGCGGGGCTTGAAGGACTTACACAGCTTGCACTTGTCCGCTGTGTGAGACTCACCCAGACAACGAAGACAGGAGTCGTGGGGGTCTCCGGTGGGCATGGGCCTGTTACAGGATCCACACAGCTTGAATCCCTGCGAAGGCATGCCCTATGCCCGGGGGGCTCGAGAGGAGCCCGGTAACAGTAGAAGAAAACTACAGCTAACACTACAACTAAACTACTCTAATCTATAACAATAAGAAATATTTACACTAAATACAATGAGAACAAACGGATAGCTAGGGAGTAGTGGAGCACTTGCGAGCAAGAGAACCACTGTTCCAACGACCGTCACGGGTGGTAAGAAGGAACTGGAGGGGGGTTGGGCCGGCAGGGGACTATATAGAGCGCCATTTCGGCGCCACTCCAGGGGGCTCCCCAGCCGGCCCGACGGGTAGCTGCTAGGGTAAAAGTTTCCAACGTCCGTGCACGCGCGCGCGCGCACACCTAACTGGAATAGATATGAGCAACCACTCGAAGAAGAACTTTGCCATTGCTATATGTAACTGATTCCATTGAACCAATTTTAACTCTCATCTATATTTATTTCTTTTTATGAATAAACCTTTAGATTTTAGATTCTAAAGGATTGGCAACAGCGTGATTTGTGGGTGTCACGGAGTATAGGGGAGTCCGGCCCTGCACCCCTCTTCCCCAAATTCACTGGGAGTCTCAGCCAGCCAGTAGAACAGAAGGTTTATTAGAGATGCCAGGAACACAGTCCAACCAGAGCTTCTCAGTACATCCAGGACCCCTCAGTCGGGTCCTTCCGGGGGGCAGGGAGCTTAGACCCCAGCCTGGGGGCTCCCTGCATTTCACCCCACAGCTCCAAACGGGGGCAGGGAGGCCAGACCCTGTCTGCCTCTCTCGCCTCTTCTCCGTCCAGGTCCAAACTGAAACTATCCAGCCCCTCCTCCCCCTTTGTCTGCCTCCCGGACCAGGAGGTCACCTGATCCCTTTGTTCGAACACCTTCAGCTCTCACCTTTGCAGGGGAGGGCCCGGGGCCATCGGTTGCTAAGATAGAGTGTCAGCCATTCTCTGTGTCCAGGCCCCTCTGTAACACTCATGCATCCTTGTTCCACCACCTAGAAACTCAAGCACTGCATAGGGGAAACCGAGGCACCCACACAGTACTCAGGGAAAACATTAACAACAGTCCTTGTTCGTCACAGTGGGTAAGATCTGACTGGTATATTGACCTGGGTCTGGGGCTTGGTCCTTTGGGATCGAGAGAACCTTCTTTTCTTTAACCAGTCATCCCCATAAGGAGTGATGCTGGTGATGATACTGGGAAACTCGAGTGTCTGAGGGAATTACTTGTATGACTTCTGGTTAGCCAGGGGAGTAAAACCGAAGTCCTCTCTGTTTGGCTGGTTTGGTTTTCCTTAGTAATAAAGGAACCCAAGCCTTGGGGTGTGACTGCCCTGCTCTAAGCAATTTGTCCTGAATTGATGCTCTCAGTAGTGTCCCGCCAAAGGCCGCTTTGTTACAGTGGCATAGTCATGCTAGGATCCACAGAACCAGGTCAATCAAGGTTTGGATCAGAACCCCACCCTATCCACGAGGTTAAAGGCCATCAAGCAGCTGTCCAGGGGCAAGTTTCTGTCCCGCCGGACTTCCACCTGATGCGTACAAATGTGGAGGTGCTCCCCGGGCAGGAAACCCACCAGCCTTTTCAAGACTCTATGGGGACAGGGCCCCGTGTCCAGGGGTGCAAGGATGCATTCATAGCCCAGCTCTCCCGAAGCATACCTAGCTGTGACAGCCATTGCCGAACCGCACCGCTGTCTGCAGCAGGGAAGATCTTTGGTCGGCAGGCTCATCTCTCACCCCATGGACTCAGTGTGGTTTTGGTGCTGGCCATGGCACCATGACCATGATTTCTGCAGCCCAACCAGTGCCAGAGAAGGGACCTGTACGTGGTGTTTGCTGACCTGACCAAGGCCTACAACACGGTCAATCGCCAGGGCCTATGGAAACACCTTCATGAATCCAGATGCCCAGAGAAGATGATTGCTGTAATCTGCTCACTTCATGGGGGCATGATGGCCCGGGGGATGGAGTGGGTGACTCATCAGAAGCCTTCCCCGTCAGCAGCACCAAACAAGGGAGCGCAGTGCCTCCAGCCCTCTTTGCCTTTGTCTTTTCAGCCACGCTCTTGATCGCAGTCCTGGACTTTGACAGAGGCGCACATATCTGGGGGTGGGGGGTGGAGGGGTGTCTGTCCAGTGTGCAGTGACTCAGGCCCCGCACCAAGGTAACTGAACAGCTGCTAAGAGAGCTCCTGTTTGCTGACGACTGTCCCTTCACTGCGCACAAGCTCGAGGATATTCAGCTATTGGGGGCCAAACTGCCTATGCCGCAAAATGCTTCGGTTTCACCCTGCGCCTGACAGAGACGGAGGCATGGAACCGCCAGCATCACGAGCACCTTGATCCCATGGTCTCAACTGACAACACCCCCTCCGCTCAGTCAGGCAGTTCTGCCACCTGGGCAGCACACTTTCCAGCAAGGCCAGCCTGGGCGAGGGGATCGCTCAGCGCCTGGCAAAGGCCACGCCGGGCGTGGGGATGGCAAAGGCCACTCTGTGGGAGGGGATTGCTCAGCGCCTGGCAAAGGCCACGCTGGGCGAGGGGATGGCAAAGGCCACTCTGTGGGAGGGGATTGCTCAGCGCCTGGCAAAGGCCACGCTGGGCGAGGGGATGGCAAAGGCCACTCTGTGGGAGGGGATCGCTCAGCGCCTGGCCAAGGCCACGCCGGGCGTGGGGATCGGTCAGCGCCTGGCCAAGGCCACGCCGGGCGTTGGGATCGGTCAGCGCCTGGCCAAGGCCACGCCGGGTGAGGGGATCGCTCAGCGCCTGGCCAAGGCCACGCCGGGCGTGGGGATCGCTCAGCGCCTGGCCAAGGCCACGCCGGGCGTGGGGATCGCTCAGCGCCTGGCCAAGGCCACGCCGGGAGAGGGGATCGCTCAGCACCTGGCAAAGGCCACGCCGGGAGAGGGGATCGCTCAGCGCCTGGCAAAGGCCACGCCGGGGGAGGGGATCGCTCAGCGCCTGGCAAAGGCCACGCCGGGGGAGGGGATCGCTCAGCGCCTGGCAAAGGCCACGCCAGGGGAGGGGATCGCTTAGCGCCTGGCAAAGGCCACGCCGGGGGAGGGGATCGCTCAGCGCCTGGCAAAGGCCACGCCGGGGGAGGGGATCGCTCAGTGCCTGGCAAAGGCCATGCTGGGTGAGGGGATGGCAAAGGCCACGCCGGGTGAGGGGATCGCTCAGTGCCTGGCAAAGGCCACGCCGGGCGTGGGGATCGCTCAGCGCCTGGCAAAGGCCACGCCGGGCGAGGGGATCGCTCAGCGCCTGGCAAAGGCCATGCTGGGCGAGGGGATGGCAAAGGCCACGCCGGGTGAGGGGATCGCTCAGCGCCTGGCCAAGGCCACGCCGGGCGTGGGGATCGCTCAGCGCCTGGCCAAGGCCATGCCGGGCGAGGGGATCGCTCAGCGCCTGGCAAAGGCCACGCCGGGGGAGGGGATCGCTCAGCGCCTGGCAAAGGCCACGCCGGGGGAGGGGATCGCTCAGCGCCTGGCAAAGGCCACGCCGGGGGAGGGGATCGCTTAGCGCCTGGCAAAGGCCACGCCGGGGGAGGGGATCGCTCAGCGCCTGGCAAAGGCCACGCCGGGGGAGGGGATCGCTCAGCGCCTGGCAAAGGCCACGCTGGGCGTGGGGATGGCAAAGGCCACTCTGTGGGAGGGGATCGCTCAGCGCCTGGCAAAGGCCACGCTGGGCGTGGGGATCGCTCAGCGCCTGGCAAAGGCCACGCCGGGCGAGGGGATCGCTCAGCGCCTGGCAAAGGCCATGCTGGGCGAGGGGATGGCAAAGGCCACGCCGGGTGAGGGGATCGCTCAGCGCCTGGCAAAGGCCACGCCGGGCGAGGGGATCGCTCAGCGCCTGGCAAAGGCCACGCCGGGCGTGGGGATCGCTCAGCGCCTGGCAAAGGCCACGCCGGGCGAGGGGATCGCTCAGCGCCTGGCAAAGGCCATGCTGGGCGAGGGGATGGCAAAGGCCACGCCGGGTGAGGGGATCGCTCAGCGCCTGGCAAAGGCCACGCCGGGCGAGGGGATCGCTCAGCGCCTGGCAAAGGCCACGCCGGGTGAGGGGATCGCTCAGCGCCTGGCAAAGGCCACGCCGGGCGTGGGGATCGCTCAGCGCCTGGCAAAGGCCACGCTGGGCGAGGGGATTTCTCAGCGCCTGGCAAAGGCCACCGTGGGTGAGGGGATCTGTCATCACACTGGCCCTCTTCGGCTCTGCAACAATCACTCCTTATTCCCACCACCTAGATGCTTAAGAAATGCATAGGGGAAACTGAGGCACACACACAGTATTCAGAGGAAACATTAAGAACAGTCCCACTTCCTCATACACGAGAAGCCACAAAATCAAATCAATCTAGAATTTAAGTCAGCACTAGCTGAACACTCATCCATGAGCGACGGGAGAATCCATCCATCCATTGATAATTCTTCCATTTCCATCTAGTAATAGATGAATACTTAAAAAAAAATAAATTTAAATGGAGATATGCCAATCTCCTAGAACTGGAACGACCTTGAAAGGTCATTGAGTCCAGTCCCCTGCCTTCACTAGCAGGGATTTTCAGGATTTTTTCTGTTCCTAATATACTTTAAAATCTCCTCACTGTCATTAACTCTGCTGGCCATAGATTTCTCCTTCTGTCCCTTGGCTTCCCTTATCAACTGTATACAATTCCTAACTTTCCCATTTTTCCATATATTATTATTTTTTATAGCTGTCTTCACTTTCCCTCTAAACCAGGTTGTTTTCCAATCAGCAGAGACTTCTTCCTCAGTTGTGGAATTGTGGCTGTTTGGACATCAAGTAAGTTCTTAGATAATTCCCAATTATCATTCACATTTTTATGATTAAATGCTTCCTGCCAGCTGATCTGGCTCATAATCATATTCAGCTTAGTGAAATGGCCCTATTAAAGCACGAAGTACATCTATACAACTGGTCTGGACTTTATTCTGCTTGCACATTATAAATGTGATCACATCATGATCACTTGTTCCAAAGCTACCATTAATTTTTGGTGCTTTGATCAGTTCCTTTTTGCCAGGACAAGGGCTCATAAAGAATTCCCTAGTGCTGGTTGAAAGCCAATTTGACTTAGGAGGGTGAAGAGGCCACTTACCAGAGGTGTATGTGCTGGAGAGGGCAGGGGTCAGGAATCAGGGACATGCGGGGGTGGGAAGAGGCCAGAAAGCAGAGATGGGGGGAGGGGCAGGAACCAGGGATGAGGGGGAGGCTAGGGACCAGAGATGTATGGGGGTGGGGGGGCAGGAACCAGGGGGAGGCTAGAGACCAGAGATGTAGGGGGGGGGGCAGGAACCAGGGGGAGGCTAGAGACCAGAGATGTAGTGGGGGGGGGGCAGGAACCAGGGGGAAGCTAGAGCCCAGAGATGTATGGAGGAGGTAGGAACCAGGGATGAAGGGGAGGCAGGAACCAGGGCAGGGGGGAGGCAGGAACCAGGGATGAAGGGGAGGCAGGAACCAGGGCAGGGGGGAGGCAGGAACCAGGGATGAAGGGGAGGCAGGAACCAGGGATGAAGGGGAGGCAGGAACCAGGGCAGAGGCTGACTACATCTCACCTGAAACACTAGAAACCCGCCTGGGGGTGACAGGACCAATCCGACGCCTGCTCAGAAACGCTCCCTCAGCCCCTCACAGGCTCCACTGGAGCGGCCCCAGGTAAAGCATTAGCAGAAATGCTGGCAAAGTCCTGATGCCCCCTGCAGCCCTGGCTCTCACAGGCCCCACTCAGCACCGGGCAAGGCCCTCCCAGCCCCTCCGCTCACCTGCAGTTCCAAGCTGCTGCTGCTCAGGAACATCTGGGTCAAGGTGTCAGCAAACTGGTTGATGGCTCGGAGGAACTCCCTGCGGGGAGAGCGACAGAGGCAGTGAGCGGCCCGGCCTGGCACAGTCTGTCGCGCCCTCAGCCCTCGCAGGTGAGTGGGACGGGGCTGCTGAGCACGGGCGCTCCGTGCAGCCGGGCAGGGAGGCTGCTGCAGGGGGGCAGGCTCTCAGCCCCATACTGCGAGATGCAGCGTTACCAAACCTGGCAGGTGTCTGGCGAGTCTCACGCTGGTTGGTGTTTATCTCCAAGCCCCAGCTCCTGGAGCCCTGGGATTACAGCGGGTGCTGCATAGTGTGCAGTGTTTTAAAAATCCGCGTCCAGCCTCTGCAGTGGCTGAGAACCCCTGGAGAAGGTACTGCCAGGAGCAGGCAAAGGACTGGCCAGGGTTGGTGTTTGGCTGAACCCCGGCAGCTCCCCAGCTCAGGTGTTTGGAGGTTCGACTTGTGATGATTGATTGGTCGGTCGGGGTGGAGAAGACCGGAAGGAGGCGTGTCTGGTGGGATTCCCGTGAGTGAAGGTGGCTCAGGGAGGCAGCCCAAGGAGCTCTGAACAGCTGGGCTGTCAGAAACCGGCGCCATCAGCCTGCCTGTCACAGGCCGGAGAGGAGCCGAAAAGCCCCACCGGGCGCCAGAAGAGGCCCCGCTGTGAGGGGCGAGGGGGCAGCTGGCTGGCTGGCTGTGCTGGCCCCTCTATGACTCATGCTCAGAGCAGCCCATGCAGGCCCCCCCACTCATGCCCCCCCACTCATGCCCCCCCACTCATGCCCATGCCTGCATCACCCATACAGGCACGCACCCACCATACAACGGCGTGCCCCCCCAAACAGAGACCCTCCACCCGCACACACACACGCGCACACGCGCACACACAGCCCCCATCCCCTCTTCTCTCACCCTCCATCCCCTGTCCGCAGCCCCCTCCCCCATCCCGTCACTGATCCACAAGGGCTGTGCCATGCCCCAGCTTCTCAACAGTCCCTTGGGGGAACCCTTCAGTGGGGCAGCACCCCCAGGGTCCCACTCTCCCTTCGGGGCAGGCCCTGCAGCCTCCCCCCTCCTAGACTGAGCTTCTGGGTGCCAGCACCCCCCTGCTGTCCCCCGGGGGCTCTGCCCGGCCAGGCCGCAGCGACTCGTGAGTCCCCAACAGCGTTTCCCAACCAGAGCCGGGTTCAGGAGCCCTTCTCTGTGTCCAGGCCTCTGCCTTCTAGGGCTTTGTAACAATCATGCACCGTTGTCCCACCACCTAGATACTCAAGCACCGCATAGGGGAAACTGAGGCACCCACACAGTACTCAGGGAAACCTTAACTACAGTCCTAGTTCGTCACACCCTATGCGTAGGAGTTGGAGGGGGGACATGTCGGATGCTTCCCGGGAGCTGTGTGGAGCCACAGCAGGCAGGGAACCTGATGCGCCGCCGGCCAGACTATTAACGGCCCGGTCAGTGGTGCTGACCGGAGCCGCCAGGGTCCCTTTTCGACTGGGCGTTCTGGTCAAAAACTGGACACCGGGCAACACTACGCCCAGCTCTATGCGGTGCCCAGCCCCTCCTCGCCCTGCAGCACCCAGCTCCCTGCTGCGCCCAGCCCCCTTACGACAACCAGCCCCCACTGCACCCAGCCCCTTTGTGGCACCCAGCCCCCGACGGCACCCAGCCCCCGCTGCGCTCAGCCCCCTTGCGACACCCAGCCCCCACGGCACCCAGCCCCCAATGTGCCCAGCTCCCTGCGGCACCCAGCCCCCCACGGCACCCAGCCCCCTGCAGCCCCCAGCCCCCGATGTGCCCAGCTCCCCGCTGCACCCAGCCCCCTGCAGCCCCCAGCCCCCGATGTGCCCAGCTCCCCATTGTTCCCAGCCCCCTTGCGACAACCAGCCCCCACTGCACCCAGCCCCTTTACAGCACCCAGCCCCCCACGGCACCCAGCCCCCGCTGTGCCCAGCCCCCTTGCAACACCCAGCCCCCAATGTGCCCAGCTCCCCGCTGCACCCAGCCCCCTGCAGTCCCCAGCCCCTGATGTGCCCAGCTCCCCACTGTGCCCAGCCCTGTTGCAGCCCCCAGCTCCCTTGCGACACCCAACCCTCACTGTGCCCAGCCCCCGCTGCGTCCACCCCCCTCACGACGCCCAGCTCCCCACGGCACCCAGCTCCCTGCAGCCCCCAGCCCCTGCTGCGCCCAGCTCCCTGCAGCGCCAAGCCCCAGGATTCCTGCCCCCAGCAAACAGAGCTGGAGCGAAATGTAATAGCCTATCCTCAATCAACTCCCACTAAACGCTCCTGGCCGTTAAACCACCCCATTAAATGTCTCTATGGCCATGCCCCACCCCCAACCGACCCCTTGTTAAATGCCCCCTTGGCTACAGCGCCCCCCAACCCGCCCCCCTGTTAAACGCTCTCGTGGCCGTAGCCACGGCCCCCCTAACTTACCCCCCATTAAATGCCCCCATAGTTCCGACCCCCCTAACTTACTCCCCATTAAATGCCCCCATAGTCCCGACCCCCCTAACTTACCACCCATTAAATGCCCCCATAGTCCCGACCCCCCTAACTTACCACCCATTAAATGCCCCCATGGTCCCGGGCCCCCTAACTTGCCCCCCATTAAATGCCTCCACGGCCATGGCCCCCCAACTTGCCCCTGTTAAATACCCCAACCTGCCCCCCATTAGATGCCCCATGGCCACAGCCCCCTCCCCCGCACATACCCCATAGACCTAGGTTACAGAGCTTTCACCCCAGAGACACACAACTCCTGTTCTCTGTAAGACGCATCACTGAGCTGCCTCTCTGGCACGGCACCACCCAGCGGCTGGACAGAACAATACCGATACCATGAGTCATCCTTTGTAGGTGACAAATCTGAGGAATTGTCACAGATTGAAGTGTCACTAGAGGAGGTTTTGGAATTAATTGATAAATTTAACAGTAACAAGTCACGGGGACCAGATGACATTCACCCAAGAGTTCTGAAAGAACTCAAATGTGAAATTGTGTAACTATTAACTAGGATTTGTAACCTGTCCTTTAAATCAGCTTCTGTACCCAATAACTGGAAGATAGCTAATGTAACGCCAATATTTAAAAAGGGCTCTAGATCAGGGGTCTCAAACACGTGGCCCGCGGGCCACATGCAGCCCGCAGAGTTATTTCCTGCGGCCCGCCATAGGCGCCGACTCCACTGGCAGCCACGCTCCAAACATTACTGAGTGTTTATATTTTATTAAAACCCCTCTTTGCATTACAGTTTTTAAAAAGTTAATACATTGACATTTAATAGAATGCTATATCGCTCTTCTTTTTTTTCATTTTTGACTATACTTTTGTATCCTTGTATGAAAAGGTTTCAGTGATGCGGCCCTCAGGCCAATTTACTAGTTCTCATGTGGCCCTCGTGGTAATTTGAGTTTGAGATCCCTGCTCTAGAGGTGATCCCAGCAATTACAGACCGGTAAGTCTAACATCCATACCGGGCAAATTAGTTGAAACAATAGTAAAGAATAACATTGTCAGGCACATAGAAGAACATAAATTGTTGAGCAAAAGTCAACATGGTTTCTGTAAAGGGAAATCATAGAATCTCAGGGTTGGAAGGGACCTCAGGAGGTCATCTAGTCCAACCCCCTGCTCATGTAAAATCATGAGCAGGGGGTTGTAAAATCATGTCTTACTAATCTATTAGAGTTTTTTGAAGGGGTCAAACAAACATGTGGACAAGGGGGATCCAGTAGACATAGTGTACTTAGATTTCCAGAAAGCCTTTGACAAGGTCCCTCACCAAAGGCTCTTATGTAAATTAAGTTGCCATGGGATAAGAGGGAAGATCCTTTCATGGATTGAGAACTGGTTAAAAGACAGGGAACAAAGGGTAGGAATAAATGGTAAATGTTCAGAACGGAGAGGGGTAACTAGTGGTGTTCCCCAAGGATCAGTCCTCGGACCAATCCTATTCAACTTATTCATAAATGATCCGGAGAAAGGGGTAAACAGTGAGGTGGCAAAGTTTGCAGACGATACTAAACTGCTCAAGATAGTTAAGACCAAAGCAGACTGTGAAGAACTACAAAAAGATCTCATAAAACTAAGTGATTGGGCAACAAAATGGCAAATGAAATTTAATGTAAAGTAATGCACATTGGAAAAAATAACCCCAACTATACATACAATATGATGGGGGCTAATTTAGCTACAACTAATCGGGAAAAAGATCTTGGAGTCATCGTGGATAGTTCTCTGAAGACGTCCACCCAGTGTGCAGCGGCAGTCAAAAAAGCAAACAGGATGTTAGGAATCATTAAAAAAGGGATAGAGACTAAGACGGAGAATATCTTATTGTCCTTATATAAATCCATGGTACGCCCACATCTTGAATACTGCTGTCAGGATTCCCTCCCCACGCTAAACTCTAGGGTGAAGATGTGGGGACCCGCATTCAGAGCCCCTAAGCTTATTTTTACCAGCTTAGGTTAAATCCCCCAAGGTACAAAATTCCCTGCACCCCGAGAAATGCTTCTTTCGCTGCCACCATCAAGTATCTAACAGGAATCCAGGAAAGGAATCACTTGAACTTCCCTCCCCCCAAAATACCCCCTGAAACCGTACACCCCCTTTCCTGGGAAGCTTGAGAACAATCTCCCAACCAATTGGTTACACAGTGATCTAAAAACCCACCCCCTGGGTTTTAACACCATAGAAAACAGTCAACTTCTTAAAAGAAGGATTTTATTAAAAATAAAGAAGGTAAAATCATCTCTGTAAAATCAGGATGGTAACTATTTCACAGGGCACTATATTTCCAAACTCAGAGAGATTTCCCCCTCTGGACAAAACCTTAACGTTACAGAAAACCATAAATAACCCCCCCCTCCCCGCCCCTTCTAACACAGGGAATACACCAAGCCGAAATTAAACAGAAATCTATTCGCTATGCTATCTAAACTTACTTCAGAAAAGGGAGGTTTGATTTTCTGCAGGTTCCTTCTGTCTTCCAAGATCACTCTGACACAGACAAAGACACACACACAGCTTTCCCCCTCCCAAAGTTTGAAAGTATCTTGTCCCCTTATTGGTCAGAGCCCAGCCAGGTCAGGTGTCAGTCTGGCTACCTGCATTTCTTAACCCTTTACTGGAAAGAGGATTTTATAGCACTGCATCAGACCCTCTCCCCCTTCCCTTCATATTTATGACAACTGCGTACAAATGTGGTCTCCTCATCTCAAAAAGGGTATACTGGCATTAGAAAAGGTTCAGAGAAGGGCAACTAAAATGATTAGGTTTCAGTGTAGTAGCCGTGTTAGTCTGTGTCAGCAAAACGAAAATAAGAAAGAAAAACTTGTAGCACCTTAGAGACTAACACATATCTGTCTACTGTATGTTTCATTCCATGCATCCGATGAAGTGGGTACTAACCCACGAAAGCTTATGCTGAAATAAATTTGTTAGTCTCTAAGGTGCTACAAGTTTTTCTTTCTTATTTTCGTTAAAATGATTAGGGGTCTGGAATGGGTCCCATATGAGGAGAGATTAAAGAGGCTAGGACTTTTTAGCTTGGAAAAGAGAAGACTAAGGGGGGATATGATAGAGATCTATAAAATTATGAGTGGTGTGGAGAAAGTGAATAAGGAAAAGTTATGTACTTGTTCCCATAATAGAAGAACTAGGGGTCACCCAATGAAATTAGTGAGCAGCAGGTTTAAAACAAATAAAAGGAAGTTCTTCTTCACACAGCGCACAGTCAACCTGTGGAACTCCTTGCCTGAGGAGGCTGTGAAGGCTAGGACTATGACAGGGTTTAAAAGAGAACTGGATAAATTCATGGAGATGAAGTCCATTAATGGCTATTAACCAGGATGGGTAAGGAATGGTGTCCTTAGCCTCTGTTTGTCAGAGGGTGGAGATGGATGGCAGGAGAGAGATCACTTGATCATTACCTGTTAGGTTCACTCACTCTGGGGCACCTGGCATTGGCCACTGTTGGTGGACAGGATACTGGGCTGGATGGACCTTTGCTCTGACCCAGTACGGCCGTTCTTATGTTCATGCCCTGCCACCCCTAGCCCAGCTCCTGGCTAAAGACCTCCCTGGTGCCCCCGTCTCCCGCAAACACCCCCGGCCATCAGAGCCTCCCTGACACACACAGCCCCCAGTCCCTCTCACCGCCCAGCGCCTTCGCCTTTCCACCCCTGCTGAGCTGGAGCTGCTGGGATCCCCCTGGCCTGGCTGCCGGGGCATGTCCCTGGGCAGCTCGCCCTTCCCCCCGGCTGTGGGCGCTTGTGGGAGAGGAGCCCCGCAACCCCTCAGTCCCCAGGCAGGTCCAGTCTCCGCACGTCCCTTCCCACCAGCCCAGCCCTGCGGCCGGGCCCTGCTCACCGGTTCTGCACCATGTTCATCACCATCCAGTCGGAGGGATACACTGTCTTGCCGATCAGATCCTTGAACAGGATGAAGGTCTCCATGAGAAAGTCCTGCCAAGCAAGGAGGCCCTGTTAGGGTGCTGCCCGTCGCCTGCGGGCCCTGGGGGCGCCCGGGGGTGAGGGTGCCCAGCCCGGGCAGGGCGAGCTGGCTGAGGATGGAGGTGAGGCTGACGGGCTGGTGAAGCAGTGAGAGGATGGGGCACCCGGCTGGTGCGGGAAAGGTTTGCCCATCTCTTCGGGGCTCTCGTAGGGCCACAAGAGCAAAGTGTCTCCTCCCTGGCCTGGGACCGGGCTGCGCCAGCTCCCCCCCCCCGCCCCCCAATGTGCCGGCCTGTCTCTGGCTGGCGTCGCCACCACGCCCTCTGGCCTGAGGCTGTAGCTGAGTCTGGTGGCTCTGGCTCCTGGCTCACTCCCAGGGCCACCGTGGGAGCCCAAGGGCAGGAGACTGGCCCAGGCCCAGGGGACACTGGCCCTCCTCGCCCGCTGTCAGGGGGCAGGGACGCAGACATGCCTCCTGGCTTTGGGCTGCCAGGCAGTGAGCTCAGCTCAGCCCTCCCCTGCCACGACCCTCCCCAGCCAACAGCAGGGGATCAGGCCAGCTGCCCACAAGGGGTGGGGGAGGACAGGGCATAGCTCCCACCCCACACACACACTGGGTATAAGCTTGTCCCCAGTTGGTCCCTCGGAGGCAGCACGGGGCGAGCGGGCAGGTCTCTTCCCTCTGCCCACGGAGCTGGCAGTGGGGATCCCATTGGGGGAGGGGGTGTCGAGGGGAAGGGGGTGCCAAGAGGGAGGGGGTGCCGTGGTGGAGGAGGGTGAGGAAGAGCTGGCTCTAGGGTGCTGTGGGGGAGGGGGTACCAAGGAGCTGGCTCTGGGGTGCCATGGGGGAGGGGCTGGTGGTAGCCCGGGGAACAGCATTGCCACTACCAGGCCTCTTACTACTGCGCAGCCTGCAGAGCCCCCCCCGGACCCCGAACTCCGCCACCGTCTCCTAGCAACGTCTAGGGGGGCTGGCTCCATCCCAGGCATCGGGGTGTCTGTCCCGGCCTGGGCTACGCAGAAGGGATGCGGAGCAGCTGGGGCGTGTCTGGGCTAGGGGGAGGGTGGGCTGCGCCAGCACCCCTGGGAGCTGCCAGGCTGGGCCCTGGAGAGCACTGGCTGAGCGGGCGACTCACCATCAGGTCGGTCCGGGCTGAGAAGTCCTGGATGTAGGCGCTGTAATGGGCCTCGTCCATCTGGTTGAGGATGGCTGCCATGCAGGCCACGTAGTGACTCTGAGGAGAGACAGTCCCGGGGAGTCAGCAGGAGAGACGCTGAGTGACCCAGGCCTGGGGGTGCAGTGAACCAAGCGATTGCTCGCTGGGGTCCCCCGGCCTGACCCCCGCCTCAGTCCGCCCATAGAACCATAGGACTGGAAGGGACCTCGCGAGGTCGTCTAGTCCAGTCCCCTGAACTCATGGCAGGACTGAGTATTAGCGAGACCATCCCTGACAGGTGTTTGTCCAACCTGCTCTTAACAATCTCCCAGCAACCCTCGTTGGATCCCATGTTCCCCCCTCCGTCGGCCCCCAGCCCAGCCCACGCAGCCCCCAGCACCCCCGTCAGCCCCCAGCCCAGCCCACGCAGCCCCGCAGCAACCCTTCCTACCCCCAGCCCAGCCCACACATCCTCCAGCCCCCCCGTCAGCCCCCAGCCCAGCCCACGCACCCCCTAGTCCAGCCCCCATACCCCCACAGCAACCCTTCCTGCCCCCAGCCCAGCCCACGCACCCCCCAGCACCCCCGTCAGCCCCAGCCCAGCCCACGCACCCCCTAGTCCAGCCCCCGTACCCCCGCAGCCCAGCCCACGCACCCCCTAGTCCAGCCCCCGTACCCCCGCAGCCCAGCCCACGCACCCCCCAGCACCCACGTCAGTCCCCAGCCCAGCCCACACACCCCCTAGTCCAGCCCCCATACCCCCACAGCAACCCTTCCTGCCCCCAGCCCAGCCCACGCACCCCCCAGCACCCCCGTCAGCCCCAGCCCAGCCCACGCACCCCCTAGTCCAGCCCCCGTACCCCCGCAGCCCAGCCCACGCACCCCCCAGCACCCCCGTCAGCCCCCAGTCCAACCCACGCACCCCCTAGTCCAGTCCCCGTACCCCCGCAGCCCAGCCCACGCACCCCCCAGCACCCCCGTCAGCCCCCAGTCCAGCCCACGCACCCCCCAGCACCCCCGTCAGCCCCCAGTCCAACCCACGCACCCCCTAGTCCAGTCCCCGTACCCCCGCAGCCCAGCCCACGCACCCCCCAGCACCCCCGTCAGCCCCCAGTCCAGCCCACGCACCCCCCAGCACCCCCGTCAGCCCCCAGTCCAACCCACGCACCCCCTAGTCCAGTCCCCGTACCCCCGCAGCCCAGCCCACGCACCCCCCAGCACCCCCGTCAGCCCCCAGTCCAGCCCACGCACCCCCCAGCACCCCCGTCAGCCCCCAGCCCAGCCCACGCACCCCCCAGCACCCCCGTCAGCCCCCAGCCCAGCCCACGCACCCCCCAGCACCCCCGTCAGCCCCCAGTCCAGCCCCCGTACCCCCGCAGCAACCCTTCCTGCCCCCAGCCCAGCCCACGCACCCCCCAGCACCCCCGTCAGTCCCCAGCCCAGCCCACACACCCCCTAGTCCAGCCCCCGTACCCCCGCAGCCCAGCCCACGCACCCCCTAGTCCAGCCCCCGTACCCCCGCAGCCCAGCCCACGCACCCCCCAGCACCCCCGTCAGCCCCCAGTCCAACCCACGCACCCCCTAGTCCAGTCCCCATACCCCCACAGCAACCCTTCCTGCCCCCAGCCCAGCCCACGCACCCCCCAGCACCCCCGTCAGTCCCCAGCCCAGCCCACGCAGCCCCTAGTCCAGCCCCCGTACCCCCGCAGCCCAGCCCACGCACCCCCTAGTCCAGCCCCCGTACCTCCGCAGCCCAGCCCACGCACCCCCCAGCACCCCCGTCAGCCCCCAGTCCAGCCCACGCACCCCCTAGTCCAGCCCCCGTACCCCCGCAGCCCAGCCCACGCACCCCCCAGCACCCCCGTCAGCCCCCAGTCCAACCCACGCACCCCCTAGTCCAGTCCCCATACCCCCACAGCAACCCTTCCTGCCCCGCAGCCCAGCCCACGCACCCCCCAGCACCCCCGTCAGTCCCCAGCCCAGCCCACACACCCCCTAGTCCAGCCCCCGTACCCCCGCAGCCCAGCCCACGCACCCCCCCAGCACCCACGTTGGCCCCCAGCCCAGCCCACACACCCCCTAGTCCAGCCCCCGTACCCCCGCAGCCCAGCCCACGCACCCCCCCAGCACCCCTGTCAGTCCCCAGCCCAGCCCACACACCCCCTAGTCCAGCCCCCGTACCCCCGCAGCCCAGCCCACGCACCCCCCCAGCACCCACGTTGGCCCCCAGCCCAGCCCAGCCCACGCACCCCCTAGTCCAGTCCCCGCACCCCCGTAGGAACCCTTCCTGCCTCTAGCCCAGCCCATGCACCCCCCCAGCAACCTTGCTGACCCCCAGCCCACGCACCCCCAGTTCACACACCCCCAGGCCAACCCAGCCCACACACCCCTCAGCCGAGTCTAGCCTCAGCCCACCCACATTCCCCGCAGCAGCACCCCTTCCTGCACCCAGCCCAGCCCACACAGCCCCCCCAGCAACCTTGCTGACCCCCAGCTCACGCACCCCCCAGCACCCCTGCCTGCCCCCAGCCCAGCCTGTGCTCCCAGTCGGAGTCCCTAGCTAGGCCTCTCCCAGCCGCTGCAGGAGCTCTCAGGGGAGCACAGTGGGCCTCAACTCTCGCCAGCTGATACCAGGCCCAGCCTGTCCCAGTCCCTTCCCTCCCCCCCAGAGATAACCCCAGCCCCATTGACACAGCACAACGCAGCCAAGGCCAACCAACAGCCTGACTCGCCAAGTGTCCCTGCAGCTGGCCCTGGGGACACGGAGGCGCAGGTGGCTGGACTGAGGGCTACAGGGGTCTGGAGATATGGGGCGCGCGCCCCCAGTGCCCCCTGCCTCAGCCTTTGAATGCTGCCTCTCCCTGCATCTCCTGCCCTCAGGCCTGGCAGCACCTCAGCGTCACAGCCCCGCCTGCCCAGAAATGAAAGGAAAGAGCGAATCCCATGAGGCAAGGCCAGGGCCAGCCAGCGGCTGCTCCATGCACTGCCTGGCTGTCTGCAGAAGGCGCAGGGCATTGGAAGGGATGCAGAGGCAGCCGTGCAATAGACAGGGCAGAGGCAGAGTTGCAGGTGGGCGTTCCCGGGGTGGGGAAGGAGGCCCCCTCCCGCCCCCAGTCACACGTCTCTGCACAAACACCAGCCCTGGCTCCTCGGGCTCAGCCCTGGAACAAGCACCACACGGAAAAGTGCTGATCTCAATTGAGTGGTAGACACTCTGGAACAATCCATCAGAACTGTTGCTTAGAGGATGCAGATGGTTGGGAAGATATGGCTGCTGCTGAAGGTGGTTTCTTTTTAGAGTGCCTTGGCCTCTGGGATGGGGGCTCAGCTGGTCTGTGGCAAGGTGAATATGGGGCGGGGCATGCTCTGTGTGCTGTTTGAGACTCACTAAATCTCCTCTTATTTACAGGACTATAAATCCCTAAAGATTGCAGCATGGCCCATGTGGAGAAATGTATCCATGGAGTCTGCAAAGAGCTTGGGACCATCAAAGGGGAGGCCTTTGAATTTCTCTTGGGAAGCAGGACAGCGGCAGCCAAGATGCTCAACCCATGACCACTGCAGTGGATATCAATCTAGCGACCATATTTGCAGCATCCAATGAGGCCTGGAGCAATGTTCTTGCCAGAAGCGAATCCTCTTGTATAACTGTGTTAAACCGGTCATGATGTTCCACTAGCAGGTGCTCAAAAAAGGAATTAAATTTGTTGTTGTTTATCTACGCGGTACCGGAGTTGGCGGTGCGGGCGCCTCGACAGACCTAGGCTGGTCTGGAGTTGGCTGCGCATGCAGCGGCGCCTTAGTCGGTCCACCCGACTTCTTGGCTCTCGGGGACAGAGGGCGGCTCTGTGAAGTCCCGGGTAGAGAGGGACGGTGCCTGGGTTCTTTACCGGAGGTTGGACGTTCCGGTGCCGCAGACGTTGAGGCCGCCGGGGTCGGTGCCGGGGTACGATGCGGCGCCGACATCGGGCTAAGAGACGCCTCTAACAGGAGCTGCTTCAAATGAAAGTCCCGCTCCTTTTTGGTCCGCGGCTTGAAGGACTTACAAATACGGCACTTGTCCGGAAGATGGGACTCCCCGAGGCACTTGAGACAGGAGGCATGCGGATCTCCTGTAGGCATCGGCTTTTGGCATGCCGAGCAAGGCTTGAATCCCGGTGAGCCAGGCATTGGCCCGGTACCGGGTTGGAGAGAAGGGGAGAAGCCCCTAATCTCCAGCTACAATTGTCACTGAGTCTAACAACAACTATTAACAACTAATTAACGGTACTTTAACGGTACTTAAACTATCTAAAAGATAAACGAGTGCTGTAAAGCTAGGGCTGTGGAGGTCAGCGAGCTGCTCTCCACTGTTCCAACGACCGACACGGGCGGTAAGAAGGAACTGAGGGGGCGATGGGCCGGCTGCGGTATATATCGGGGCACCTAACGGCGCCACTCCAGGGGGCGCCAGCCGGCCCACCGAGTGTTGCTAGGGTAAAAATCTTCCGACGATCATGCACGCCGCGCGCGCACACCTAACTGGAATACATATGAGCAAGCACTCGAAGAAGAATTTTAGTTATAAGCTGGGGACGCATCAGTTGGAAGTAACGGAAGAGGAGAAGGACCTCGGAGTCCTGGTTGATCACAGGATGACTATGAGTCGCCAATGTGATGTGGCCGTGAAAAAAGCTAATGCGGTCTTGGGATGCATTAGGCGAGGTATTTCTAGTAGAGATAAGGAGGTGTTAGTACCGTTATGCAAGGCATTGGTGAGACCTCATTTGGAATACTGTGTGCAGTTCTGGTCTCCCATGTTTAAGAAGGATGAATTCACACTGGAACAGGTACAAAGAAGGGCCATTAGGATGATCCGAGGAATGGAAAACCTGTCATATGAAAGGAGACTCAAGGAGCTTGGTTTGTTTACCTTAACCAAAAGAAGGCTGAGGGGAGATATGATTGCTCTCTTTAAATATATCAGAGGGATAAATACCAGGGAGGGAGAAGAATTATTTAAGCTCAGTACCAATGTGGACACAAGAACAAATGGATATAAACTGGCCATCAGGAAGTTTAGACTTGAAATTTGACGAAGGTTTCTAACCATCAGAGGAGTGAAGTTCTGGAACAGCCTTCCAAGGGAAGCAGTGGGGGCAAAAGACCTATCTGGCTTCAAGATTAAGCTAGATAAGTTTATGGAGGGGATGGTTTGATGGGATAACATGATCTTAGTCAAAGGTTAATTAATTGCCATCAGTGGTAAATAGGACCAATGGTCAATGATAGGATGTTAGAAGTTACTACAGAGAACTTTTTCCTGGGTGTCTGGCTGGTGAGTCGTGCCCACATGCTCGGGGTTCAGCTGATCGCCATATTTGGGGTCGGGAAGGAATTTTCCTCCAGGGTAGATTGGCAAAGGCCCTGGAGGTTTTTTGCATTCCTCTGCAGCATGGGGCACGGGTCACATACCGGAGGATTCTCTGCATCTTGAAGTCTTTAAACCATGATTTGAGGACTTCAGTAGCTGAGACACAGGTGAGAGGATTATTCCAGGAGTGGGTGGGTGAGATTCTGTGGCCTGCATTGTGCAGGAGGTCAGACTAGATGATCATAATGGTCCCTTCTGACCTTAAAGTCTATGAGTCTATCTTGCACTTACTAGGGATATTGGTATCACCCAAACAGCACAGGCAGTGGGAATGCCCATCGCTGACTGGAATAGCCACCTGATAAGAGAGTCACTTTAGCATCCTGGTGAATGAAAGAAAGAAAGAACGAAAGAAAAGGTAACAGCTGATCCAACAACTACAAACACTATATACTAACCAACTTCTCAATACTAGCAGAGAACCAGCTGTAGGTCCCATCTCAGACTGAAGGCTATTGAGAAGGAATTGAGGGCAACTCACCCACACAGCCCACGTGTGGGGCACATGTGCAGACTGAACAGGCCCTGCTACCAAAAATCTCTGATCAAAAGCACAGGGCACAGGTACACCTGAAGCGGAGCACCCGCAGGGACACTCTTGAAGAATTGCCAGTTTGTAATCCATTTGATGTGTGACATAATTAATTTTATATTGTTCTAGGTTTTAATCAAATGTCTTACGGTATCAAGTCAAATGCCTTACAGAAGTCTAAGTACATTACATCACCACTGTTACCTTGATCAGCCACATTTGTAATCTCATAAAAAACATCAAGTTCGTTTGACAGGATCTACCTCCCAAAAGCCCATGTTGATTAGATTAGCCTCCTTTAGTTCTTTATTAATTGACTCCAGTAGCACAGGCGCCGACTTCCTGTGGCGCCGGTGGGAGCTCACGCCCAGCGTCGGGGGCAGGGCCCCACTCCCGATGCCGGGCCCCGAGGCCGGGTGACATTACGGGGCCCCGCCCCCGACGCCGGGCCCCGCCCCCGACGCCGGGTGACATTGCGTGGCCCCGCCCCTGACGCCAGGTGACGTTGTGTGGCCCTGCCCCCGACGCAACGTCACCCAGCGTCGGGGGCGGGGCCCCGCAACGTCTCCCAGTGCTAAGGTAAGATGGCGGCGGGCCCCGGGGCGGGCGGGGAGCTGCCGGTGGGTGCTTAGCACCCACCAATTTTTCCACGTGGGTGCTCCAGCCCCGGAGCACCCACGAAGTCGGCGCCTATGTCCAGTAGTAACCATGCCACTATCTTGTCTGTGATCGGTGTCAAGCTGACAGGCTTATAATTTACCTGGGTCATCCCAGTGACTTTTTTTTTTTTACAAATTGCACATTAGCTTTGTTCCAGTCTTCTGGAATTTCCCCAGTGCTCCAAGACTTATTGAAAATCAACATTAACCGTCCAGTGAACTCCTCAAGCAGCTCTTTTAAATCTCTTGCAAACAAGTTATCTGGACATGCTGATTTTAAAATGTCTAACTTTAGTAGCTTCTGTTTAACATCCTCTAGTGATACTAATGGAATGGAAAGAGTGTTATCACCATATGATGAGACTGCATCATCTGTTCTTCCCCAAATATTGAACAGAAATATTTATTGAACACTTCTGCCTTTTCCACATTATTGATAATTCTACAATTCCCATCTAGTAGTCCATCTACAGACCAATACCATTTTTTTGTTCCTAATATATTAAAACAACTCCTTCTTATTGTCCTTAACTCTGCTGGCCATAAAGTTCGCCTTGTGTCCTTGGGTTCCCTTATCAATTGTGTACAATGCCTAACTTCTGATTAATATTCATTACTATCAACTTCCCCTGTCTATCTATCTAATCTAATAATCTATCTACCTAAGATGCCTTCTCTTCCCCTCTAACCCAGGTTGGTTTTTTAAGCAGCACAGCCTTCTTCCTCAATTGTGGGGCTGTGGGTTTTTGGGCATCTAGTTAGATGTTCTTAGACTATTCCCAATTACCATTCACATTTTTCTGATTAAATTCTTCCTCCCAGCTGATCTGGCTCATAATTGTTTTCAGCTTTGTGAAATAAAGCACCGAGTATATCTATTACTGGTCTTGACTTTATTCTGCTTGAACATGATAAATGTGATCAAGTCATGAGCACCTGTACCTAAGTTACCATTAATTTTTGGTTCTGCAATCAGTACTTCTTTATCTGCTAGGACAAGGTCTAATAACGAATTCCTTCATGTTGGCTGCAACACTTTTTGAGTTAGGAAATGTCATCTACAATGTTTAAAAATTCCAAGGATGTTTTTGTCCTGGCAGCATAAGACCTCCAGCGTATGTCTCTCAAACTGAAGACCCCCAGGATTATAGTGGTTTTGTTGCCTGCACATTATAGACAGGTGCGTAAGGAGGCCATCATCCTGGTCCCTAGTGTGATTTGGTGGTCGGTAACAGACACTAGTACCCCAGTAACTATTGATAAGTGTAGGCCTCAGTTTGTGGGATATTGGGATGTTTTGTATTGTAACCATTTGTTTCCACCACTCTCGCATGTCTAGTTGAATCTCTATTCGTTCTTAAATAAACCTGCTGTTGTTTTATTACAAGTGCTCACAAATGCTGTGTGATTTATGGGAGCAACAACTGAAGGTTGTGACGAAATAGGACTGTTGTTAATGTTAGTTGTCACGGAGTATAGGGGAGTCCGGCCCTGCACCCTTCTTCCCCGGATTCACTGGGAGTCTTAGCCAGCCAGTAGAACAGAAGGTTTATTAGAGATGCCAGGAACACAGTCCAAACAGAGCTTGTCAGTACAACCAGGACCCCTCAGTCGGGCCCTTCTGGGGGGCAGGGAGCTTAGACCCCAGCCTGGGGCTCCCTGCGTTTTACCCCACAGCTCCAAAAGGGGGGCAGGGAGGCCAGACTCTTTCTGCGCTTCCCTGCATGTTCCCCAGCCAGCTCCAAACTGAAAACTGTCCAGCCCCGCCTTCCCCTTTGTCTCCTTCCCGGGCCAGGAGGTCACCTGATCCCTTTGTTCCAACACCTTCAGCTCGCACCTTTGCAGGGGAGGGGCCAGGGCCATCAGTTGCTAGGAGACCGAGTGTCGGCCATTCTCTGTGTCCAGGCCCCTGCCCTAGGGCTCTGTAACACTCATGCACCCTTGTCCCACCACCTAGATACTCAAGCACTACATAGGGAAACCGAGGCACCCACACAGTACTCAGGGAAAACATTAAGAACAGTCCTATTTCGTCACATCGGTAAAACTGGGACACTAGGGCATGCTGCTCCCTTGGGGCCGAGGAGCTGGGATTCCTGTGAACAGCCAGTGTCAGGCTGTTGGATATCACAGGGGAAGGCTTCAAAGTGAGTCAGGGACTGGGGTGCACGTGCACGGTGAAGTCAAGGCTGACCTGCCCCAGAGGACAGTGCTTGAGTGGCTCACAGGCTGGGGGTGTTAGGGAGCTGACACCCAGCCACCCTGGGCAAGGCCCCTGCGACACTCTATACCTCAAAGTAGCACCCCGGAAGCCCCATTCTCCCCACTGTAATAGGATAATGTTTTGTACAAAGGGTGCCTTGTGAGGTGGTATTTTGTAAGTCTGGATCGGCTGAACACTAATAACCTGGTGGATTGTGTGTGCTCTCATGGTATGTGAAGTTATGAAGTATTGCTGGATGTGTTATAATTACAACAAGGGAATATACGAATGGCCACACTGGGTCAGACCAATGGTCCATCCAGCCCAGTATCCTGTCTTCCGCAGTGGCTAATGCCAGGTGCCCCAGAGGGAACGTAATCATCAAGTGATCCATCTCGAAGAAGGCACATACACAATGGGGGCTGCCTGACCCCCACGTCACAGCAGGATCTTTCTAGCGGCTGAAAGAAGGTATACAAAGAGAGGCAGTGATATCATCATTTGACCTCTCTCACCTGGAGGGGCATGTGGAAGACAAAGACTTAGAACTGGGTAGTTTGGTCTCAGGCTGGCAAAGGGTCCAGTCTGTGTATGGTGGATCTGTAACCTGCTTCTACCAGCTGTCAAGGTGAGAAAAACTGTTTGATTCAACTCTTGCTTAGACTAAAAGTTTTGGATTTAGAATGCGCATTTCTATTTTTATTTCTCCGGGTAACTAACTTGGACTTCGTGCCTACCACTTACAATCTCGCTTTCTGTCATTAATAAACGTATTTGAATGTTCTATCCTTCCCAGCGAGTTTGTCTAAGGTGCTTGGGAATCTGCTCGGGTTACAAAGGCTGGTGCATGTCCACTTTCCTTTGACTGAGTGGCGAACTCGGTGATGAACGTACACAGGCCAGGCTTCTGAGCAGTGCAGTTCTGGGGCGCAAGGCTGGGCAGCTGGGGAGAATTGGCTGGAGCCAACTTGTTGATGGTCCATGAGTAAGGCTGAGAGTCTGCCATGGAGGTCACAGATTCCGGGACTTCTGCAGCAGGCAGTGCGGCTGGCTCCGGGGCTGCCCGAACCAGGCAGGAGTCTCAGGCCATTGCGACCCCCACCCCCAGCAGCAGTCATTTGGGTGTGGGAAGGGGCTCAGGTCTGGGGCAGGGAGTTGGGGTGTGGGGTGGCGCTTACCTCGGCTTCAGTTTCTGGCCAATGGGAGCTGCGGAGACAGCGCTCATGACGGGGGCCGCGTGCGGAGCCCCTTGGCCTCCCCTCCCCCTAGGAGCGGCAGGGACATGCTGGCCGCTTCCAGGGAGCCACACGGAGTCTGGTAGGGAGCCTGCCAACCCCCCCCAACCAGGAGGGGTCCTGGGCCATATGCTACCGCCTGCCCCCCAACACCAGAGGGGGTCCCGGCCCAAGTTTTAGTTAGGGGTCTATAGTACAAGTTACAGGCCATGAATTTTTGCTTACTGCCCATGACCTGCCCATGACTTTTACTAAAAATACCCGTGACTGAAACGTAGCCGTAGCCATGAGCATCTGGGAAATCATCCATGTACCTAGCTGGGTGGGCCGCTGCCTGAGCCTGGCTGTGTGAGCACAGGGCCTGTCAGAGGGTTGTAGCTTGACGCAGCATCACAGTGTGAGAGGCAGCCCAGGCTGGTGGGTTTGGAGGGCTCAGCAGTTCCACGGCCCAGGCTTCACCCCGCGGACCCCGTCACAGCTACCCCTCGCTAGAGGCAGTGGGGAACAAGGGGACTCACAATCCTGGATACCCAAGAACTGCCACAAGCCCCATGCTCCGAGGTGTAGCGTTAGCACTTACGGGCACTGGATACGGGCACTTGGGACATGGCTGATGTGCTACAGAGCCTTTCACCCGCAGGACACTAGTTCAAACAGAGGAGTCCTTTCACCACGGGCGTCAGGCCAACACCGCCACAGAGTTAAATATACACAGCTTTTCAAAGCCAAGGTTTATGGTTAGCTTCGTAAGTAATTTACATTAAAACCACACCCGTAGCTGAACTAGCAATGGAAGCTGGGCAGGCTGTGATCCTTGGAAACCCCAGCTGACTGCACCCAGAGGATGATCCTCAGGAGACCCTAAGCAACACCTGGGTTTCCCTGGAGGCGCCCATGAGGGAGTGCTTGAGAGAAAGTCACCTTCCCTGCTGCTGGCACAGAGCAGCCCATCCATGGCCAGACTCCGCTTTCATCCTCCCCTCTTCCCACTGGCAGAGCAGGACAGGGAGCTGCCAGTCACACCCATCCCATGCCCTGCCCCACACGATCTCCTTAGAAAACCGCTCTACTCTGCGCTGGTTAGGCCTCAACTGGAGTATTGTGTCCAGTTCTGGGCACTGCATTTCAAGAAAGATGTGGAGAAATTGGAGAGGGTCCAGAGAAGAGCAACAAGAATGATTAAGGGTCTAGAGAACATGACCTATGAAGGAAGGCTGAAGGAATTGGGTTTGTTTAGATTGGAAAAGAGAAGACGGAGAGAGGACATGATAGCGGTCTTCAGGTATCTAAAAGGGTGTCATAAGGAGGAGGGAGAAAACTTGTGCATCTTAGCCTCTAAGGATAGAACAAGAAGCAATGGGCTTAAACTGCAGCCAGGGAGGTTTAGGTTGGACATTAGGAAAAACTTCCTGTCAGGGTAGTTAAACACTGGAATAAACTGCCCAGGGAGGTTGTGGAATCTCCATATCTGGAGATATTTAAGAGTAGGTTAGATAAATGTCTATCAGGGATGGTCTAGACAGTATTTGGTCCTGCCATGAGGGCAGGGGGCTGGACTCGATGACCTCTCGAGGTCCCTTCCAGCCCTAGAATCTATGAAAAACAGAACTAGATGCTTCAGTGCCAGTGATGGGTACCCAGGGGCGCTGGACACAGAGTGAGCGCTGCGCAGTGTGCCTGCCCCACCGGCGCTAAGCACATCTCACCCCAGGAATGGCTCAGCCCTCACTCACCCCAGCCTATGTTCTGGTGAACATTCCTCCCCCCGTTGTGCACCGGGCCCCGGCCTCAGTCTGCTCTCTCCCAGCCAGAAGAATGTGCCCAGGGCTCTATATGGCTTGTCTGATGTGGGGGAATGAGGATGTGTCCCGTGCTCCTGTTCAACCTGCTCCCACCTCTGAGGGACAGCCTGGCTCCAAGGCTTTGCAGTCTTGCCCACGCAAACTCCCCCACCCACCGGTGAAATGCTCTGATGCATCAGCTGTGAGGAGGGTCCTATTTGGTTCATTTAACTGACACTTGACAATGTCTGGAACCTGCCACCCCTGCCCAGCAAGCACTTGGCAGCCCTGTCTCCACAGGCAGAGGCAGAGAAGTGTTCTCTGCAAGGAGCCTCTTCCACTA
The DNA here is from genome assembly GCA_037349315.1 of Chelydra serpentina. Lineage (NCBI taxonomy): Eukaryota > Metazoa > Chordata > Testudines > Chelydridae > Chelydra > Chelydra serpentina. The sequence goes on from JBAIAC010000369.1 coordinate 156,341, forward strand.
GGTAAAGCCACCCACACAACCCAGTGCAGGTGTGAGGAAGTGGGACTGTTCTTAATGTTTCCTCTGAATACTGCGTGGGTGCCTCGGTTTCCCCTATGCACTTCTTAAGTGTCTAGGTGGTGGGATAGGGGTGATTGTTGCAGAGCCCTAGAGGGCCAGTGTGATGACAGAGACTGGCCGACACCCTGTCTCCTGATGGCCTGGGCCCCTTCCCTGCAAAGGTGCGAGATGAAGGGGTTGCAGAACAAAGGGATCAGGTGACCTCCTGGCCCGGGAAGGAGACAAAGGCAGAGGAGGGGCGTAGAGAGAGGCTCAGTTTGGAGCTGGCTGGGGATATGGAGGGAGGCCCAGCCCAGGTGGGGCGCTGGGCTCCCTGTCCCCCAAGTTGGACCTGACTGAGGGCTCCTGTTTCCTGTACCTACAAGCTCTGATTTAGACCCTGTTCCTGTCGTCTAATAAACCTTCTGTTGTACTGGCTGGCTGAGAGTCACAGTGAATCACAGGAAATGGGGGTGCAGGACCCTGACTCCCCCACACTCCATGACAGCAGGCAACACAGCTCCGCCGGGCAGGGGAAATGGAGCCCCGTGAGGGATGGGGACAGAGCCATGACAGTTTCTGACCCAGGGACGGGCTCACGCTGCAAAGGCTAAAGGGAAGGTTCCCTGCCAATGGAAACTGACCCATCTGTCCCCAGACCCACTTTCATACCAAACACTATGAGCATGAATGTGCATCGCCTTTGCCTTCAGCTCTTCTTGCTGCTGGGGCCCGCGCACCCAAGCATGAGAGCTGCCCACAATGCTGGAGGGCTTGGCGCCCCCTCCCACCCCCTGTACCCCACATTTCATCCAGCTCGATAGGGAAACACCATGAAGATTAGGCCTCGTCAGTCACCAGGAGATGCTGGTTAGCGGGGGTGGAGAGGTGGCTAGGAGGCCTTTCCCCTCTAGGGGACACGAGTTCCAATCTAACCCCAGGCTGGGGACGGGGATCTTGGGGATGGAAGATTTCATCGCTAGGTCTAATCCAGGGGTTCTCAAACTTCATTGTGCCACGACCCCCTTCTGACAACAAAAATTACCACACGACCCCAGGAAGGGGACCAAAGCCCGAGCCTGCCTGAGCCCCACTGCCCTGGACAGGGGGCCAAAGCCAAAGCCCCACCACCCAGGGTGGGGGGGTCCAAACCGAAGCCCAAGGGCTTTAGCCCTAGGCAGGGGGCCTGTAACCTGAGCCCTGCCGCCCAGGGCTGATTCCTCTGGCTTTGGCTTCGGCCAGTGGGGCTCGGGCTTCGGCTTTGCCCTGGACCCCAGCAAGTCTAACACCTGCCGTGGCGACCCCATTAAAACAGGGTCCCGAGCCCCAGTTTGAGAAGCGCTGGAAATCTGAGCCCAGATCAGCAGTGATGGAATAGTGCTGCCATCTGGTGGCTACGTGTGATATTGGTGACGTGGCAGGTGCACATCACAAACCGCATTAGGTGGCCCCTCATTAGCAGTCTCAGCAGAGAGAGCAGGGAGTGACTGAGCGTCGGAGACCAGGCTCCAGAAGACAGTCTCTCCAGGTCACTGCTACGGCTGGGGAGCGGCATGCTGGGGGGTCCTCACCCTGCCATGGAGCAGGGTCTGTTCCACACAGCCCCTTTCCCCAGTGCTCTGTTCAGTGCCTAGGACTCCCACGTAGCAGGTGCAGTGAATCCAAGGACACCGGGAGGCTTGAAAACCATGCCAAGGCCCCAGAAACGGATCCAGCTAAACAGTAAATGAATACAAATCGATCCTATTAGCATAAAAGTGAAGCGTGAACACGGCAAGCCAGGAGCGGTGTCCCCGACTGGCCCACAGCTGTGTCAGCAGCACCTGCACAAAGACGCCGCAGGGCCTTGCTAGGACAAACTGCAGAGAGAGCCCTGCATTGGCACAAGGGTCAGTAGCTGCCCCTAGTGATCCATATTCCTTCAGTCCTAGCAGGCATGACTTGCCTGCAGTTTGAAATGAGTGTCTCCTGGCTGCACACAAGCTGTTGGCTCCAGCCCAGGCAGCGCCCGGTCCATGCCCATGACTTTGCTCGGGAGTGCAGGTGACACACAGCGCGGGTGGCAAGGCAGTGAGCATGTGACATGGGGCAGACTGGAAACGTGCCACAAATGGAAACTCGCATTCTCGTCCAGCCTACCTGCCCGCAAGCCCAGGCTGACGAGAGACCTGACACTATTGTTACTAATCAGCAGCTCCTGGACAGAGACTGTCGTGACTGCCCCAGCCCCCTGACCTGGGGCTCCTTGAGAAGGGAATGCCAAGTGCCATGGTGTTAGCAGGCAGGGCGTCCTACTCCCCTTCCCCCAGTGCATGCAGCTTGGCCCCTCTCGAAGGAGCAGCCAGCAGAGCTGGGTGAGACCAGAGGCTCACGGAAAGTTGGGGCTTGGCAGGAATGGGACAGGATGGCCACTTCTAAAGCAAGCTGATCTCTTCGGGGAGTTGATGGGATTAGCCCAGTCATGTGAAAACAGCTGTTCTAGCAGCTGCTGGAATTAGATTCAGGTGAATTCACTGCGCTGCCTGTTACACCTTGGACCAGTGAAAGAAAAGGTTACTCACCTTAGTAACCGGTGTTCTTCGAGATGTGTTGCTCATATCTATTCCAGTTAGGTGCGCGCGCGTGCACGGACGTCGGAAACTTTTACCCTAGCAGCTACCCGTCGGGCCGGCTGGGGAGCCCCCTGGAGTGGCGCCGAAATGGCGCTCTATATAGTCCCCTGCCGGCCCGACCCCCCTCCAGTTCCTTCTTGCCGGCTACTCCGACAGTGGGGAAGGTGGGGGGGATGGAATAGATATGAGCAACACATCTCGAAGAACACCGGTTACAAAGGTGAGTAACCTTTTCTTCTTCTTCGAGTGGTTGCTCATATCTATTCCAGTTAGGTGACTCCCAAGCCTTACCTTGGAGGCGGGTTCGGAGTTACGGAAAAACAGCTTGTAGAATAGCCCTACCAAAAGCTGCGTCATTACGTGAATGGTGGTTGATGGCGTAGTGCGTCGTAAAGGTGTGCACCGAAGCCCAGGTTGCGGCCCTGCAGATTTCTGGAAGGGGAATGTTGGCCAGGAAAGCCGCCGAGGAAGCTTGCGCTCTCGTAGAGTGGGCTGTGACCGCTGGCATTGGCACCCTCGCCAGGTCGTAGCAGGCACGAATGCAGGCTGTAATCCATGACGATATGCGCTGCGAAGAGACCGGAGAGCCTTTCGAGCGTTCTGCGAGGGCGACGAACAGCTGGGATGTCTTACGGAACGGCCTTGTGCGTTCAATGTAGAAGGCGAGTGCCCTTCTGACATCCAATGAATGTAGCCGTTGCTCTTTGGAGTTGGCATGTGGCTTAGGGAAGAAGACAAGTAGAAAAATGTCTTGTGACATGTGGAAGGGCGAGACCACATTTGGGAGGAAGGACGGATGGGGTCGAAGCTGGACCTTGTCCTTATGGAAGATGGTATACGGAGGGTCACATAGGAGAGCCTTCAGCTCAGATACCCTTCTGGCTGATGTGATAGCCACTAGAAAGGCGACCTTCCACGACAGATAGAGGAGGGAGCAGGAGGCCATTGGCTCAAAAGGAGGGCCTCTAAGTCGAGAGAGGACGAGATTGAGGTCCCATGCTGGAACAGGTGGCTTTATTGAGGGATGAACCTTTTCCAGGCCCTTGAGGAAGCGACGCACCACGGGGTGCGCGAATATTGAGTGGCCCTCTGACCCTGGATGAAAAGCCGAGATGGCCGCAAGGTGGACCTTCAGGGATCCAAGTGCAAGGTGGTTATCCTTGAGATGTAACACGTAGTCCAGAATAGACGGCATGGAAGCAAGGTGTGGAGATATGTGCTGTTGAGCGCACCAGAGAGAGAACCTCTTCCACTTTGCCTCGTACGTGAGCCTTGTGGAGGGCTTACGGCTCTCAAGGAGCACTCGTCTAACTGGATCCGAGCAAGCCATCTCCGACCGGTTCAACCATGAAGTCTCCACGCTGTCAGATGCAACGAGTGGAGGTCTGGGTGGAGAAGATGACCGTGATCTTGGGAGATGAGATCGTGGCTGATCGGGAGAGGAATGGGGGGCTGCATCGACAGGTCCAGCAGGGTCGGGTACCAGCACTGTCGTGCCCAGGCAGGGGCCACCAGAATGACGTCCGCCTTGTCCCTGCGAATCTTGAGGATGACCTTGTGGAGTAGCGGGAAAGGCGGGAACGCGTAAAGGAGATGACGTGACCACGAGATCGTGAAAGCGTCCGCAAGGGAGCCCGGGCCGTGTCCTCTGAAGGAGCAGAAACTCGGGCACTTCCTGTTGGTTCGAGATGCAAACAGGTCGAGCTGGGGAAAGCCCCAGGTGCGGAAGATTGAATGGATCATGTCTGGGCATATGGACCATTCGTGGACCAGGAAGCGTTTGCTCAACTGGTCTGCCAGGACATTCTGGACTCCAGGGAGGTAAGACGCCTGGAGAGAGATGGAGTGGGTCAAGCAGAGGTCCCACAGCAGAAGGGCTTCGCGGCACAGCGGTGATGATCGAGCCCCGCCCTGCTTGTTCAGGTAGTACATGGCAGTTGTATTGTCCGTGAGAACCTCGACGCAGCGGCCTTGTAGGTGAGCCAGGAACGCTTGGCAGGCTAGACGAATAGCCCTGAGCTCCTTGATATTGATGTGGAGATCGAGCTCATGCTGTAGCCACATGCCCTGCGTTGTTAGTTGCCCGAGATGAGCGCCCCAACCCAGCGCCGATGCATCTGTTACTAGAGTTAGCATGGGAAGGAGAGGCTGAAACGGGACTCCTTCGCGTAACGTCAGTGGGTCTAGCCACCACGACAGGGAGTTCAATGTGTGGGGCGGAATTGTGACAACCATGTCCAACCTGTCTCTGTTGGGTCGATAGACAGAAGCCAGCCACGCTTGCAGTGGACGAAGTCGTAAGCGGGCATGTTGGACCACGTACGTGCAGGACGCCATGTGACCCAGCAGCTGAAGGCATTGCCTTGCGGTGGTGGTTGGGAACCGAAGGAGCGAAGTAATCAAGTCCACGATAGCGAGGCGACGAGCCTCTGGGAGGAACGCCCGAGCTCTGGTTGCGTCGAGGACCGCTCCGATGAACTGGATGGACTGAGTCGGTTCCAGCACTGACTTGCTGGTGTTTAGGATGATACCAAGATGAGAGAAGGTGTCCCTGATCATCTGTACGTGCATTCGCACCTGTTGACGGGACCGGCCTCGCAGTAGCCAGTCGTCGAGGTACGGGAACACGTGAATGTGGTGGCAGCGAAGAAACGCGGCTACTACTGCCATGCATTTTGTAAAGACACGGGGGGCCCTGCACAGGCCGAAAGGGAGCGCTGTGAACTGGAAGTGTGTCTTGCAAACGACGAACCGGAGGAATCGTCTGTGAGCCGGTGTAACGGAGATATGGAAATATGCATCTTTCATATCGAGGGCGGCATACCAGTCCCCGGGGTCCAGGGAAGGGATGATGGTGGCCAGGGAGACCATGCGGAACTTCAGGTTGACGATGTATTTGTTGAGGTTCCTCAGGTCCAGAATGGGTCGTAGACCCCCCTTGGCCTTGGGGACAAGGAAGTAGCGGGAGTAGAAACCCTTTCCCCTGAACTTGTGAGGCACCTCCTCCACCGCTCCGAGTTCGAGGAGCGCTTGTACCTCTTGATAGAGAAGTTGCTCGTGAGAAGGGTCCCTGAAGAGGGATGGAGATGAGGGGTGGGGAGGAGGGGTAGAGTGGAAGTGGATAGAATATCCCGCCTCCACCGTCCGGAGGACCCACCGGTCTGATGTAATACGGGACCAGGCATGGTAGAATCGGGACAGACGATCCAGAAAGGGTAGAGAGGCAGGACTGTGCGGGAAGGGTAGGCCATCCTCGAAAGTCCCATCAAATGGGCGCTTAGCACCCTGAGATGTTTTCTGTTGGCCTCTGTTTTGCCCTTGGGGCGGGCGGTTAGGCCTGCGGCGACCAAAACTGGTTCTACGTCGGGAGAAGTCCTGACGTGGTCGAGGCGGGAAAGAGCGCTGTTGGGATGGCTGGGGTTTGAACGGCTTCCTGAGCGTCGCCACGGTATGCATCCCCAAGGACTTGATGGTGTTTCTTGTGTCCTTGAGGTTATGCAGGCGTGAGTCCGTCAGGTCGGCGAACAGACCCTTGCCGTCAAAGGGGAGGTCCTGGATGGTGTTCTGGACCTCCGCTGGCAAACCCGATGATTGCAGCCATGCGCTCCTTCTCATGGAAATTCCCGTTGCCAGCGTTCGGGATGCCGCATCAGCCAAGTCCAGGGCACCCTGTAGGGAGGTATGGGCCACCAACTTGCCCTCATCAGCCATGGCTCTAAGTTCCGTTTGGGACTCGGGTGTAAGCTGGTCCTCAAACTTCCTTACTGTTGACCAGGTGTTGTGGGCATACCTACTAAGGATCGCTAGTTGGTTGGCGATCCTTAGGGAAAGTCCGGCGGTGGAGTAGACCTTTCTCCCGAAGAGGTCAAGGCGTTTGGAGTCCTTGGACTTGGGAGCTGGGCCTTGCTGCCCGTGCCTCTCCTTGGCATTGACAGCATCCACCATGAGGGAGCAAGGTGCAGGATGGGTGAAGAGATACTCAAACCCCTTGTTTGGAACAAAGTATTTCCTCTCCACCCCTCTAGGTGTTGGGGGGATAGAGGAAGGGGTTTGCCAGAGTGCCGTAGCATTGCCGCGGATGGTTTTGTTCATCGGCAAAGCGACTCTGGAGGGACCCTCTGGCTTCAGAAGTTCATCCACCATCGGGTCGTCCTTCTCCTCCGCCACCTCCTCTATGGGCAGGTTCATGCTAAGAGCCACCCTCCGGAGTAGCTCTTGCAGGACCTTAAAATCCATAGGCGGAGGCGCAGATGATGTCCCCGCTACGGCTTCATCAGGAGAGGAGGAAGAGGTTGTGAGAGGGAGGGGAGGCTCAGGCAAGTCGTCCCGCTCTAGGGCGGGCTGCTGGAGAGGTGAGGGAGACGCCGCCCTTTGCCCCGAGGTTGTATCACCGGGTGCAGTCTCCTCAGCAGGTGGGCGGGAGATGGTCGCCACAGGAGGGTGGGTTCGTACCAGCGGGCGGGGGGGTAGGGGTGCACCTTGGGCCTCATGGTACGCCCAGGGTGTCCAGAACGGCCACTGGGGCTGCCAGGCAGCTGGCAGGTCTTGCACTGGGGCCAGTGGAGTTGCCTCAGGTGTTTTTGAGGGCCCAGCCGAGCTGGTGGACGACGGTTCCCGGGACGGCCAAGGAGGGGCGGTGAGCGACGTCGGGTGGTCCCTGGAAGGTCTAAAGCGTGCAGCATGTAGATCACGCGACCTCGATCGGGACCGGGAGCGGTACCGCACCCGCTCATCGCGGTACCGTGGGGACTCGCGGTGCCTTGGGGATCGGCGCCGCGGGGATGGGTCCCTGCGCGGGGTGTCCCGGCGCGGGGTGTCCTGGTGCCGTGGAGGCGAGTCTCGACGCGGAGAGCCCCGGTGCCGTGGAGGCGAGTCTCGGCGCGGAGAGCCCCGGTGCCGTGGAGGCGAGTCTCGGCGCGGAGAGCCCCGGTGCCGTGGAGGCGAGTCTCGGCGCGGAGCGCCCCGGTGCCGTGGAGGCGAGTCTCGGCGCGGAGAGTCCCGGTGCCGTGGGGACGAGTCTCGGCGCGGAGAAACCCGGTGCCGTGGGGACGAGTCTCGGCACGGAGAAACCCGGTGCCGTGGGGACGAGTCTCGGCGCGGGGTGTCCCGGTGCCGTGGATACGAGTGCCGTGGAGGCGAGTCTCGGCACGGAGAACCCCGGCGCCATGGGGAGTGCCGGTGTCGTGGGGACAAGTCCCGGCGCGAGGTGTCTCGGTGCCGTGAGGAGGAGTCGCGGCGCGGTGTGTCCCGGCGTGGGGACCGGTCTCAGCGCGGGGTGTCCCGGTGTCGTGGGGACACGTCCCGGCGCAGGGTGTCCCGGTGCCACGGGGGTACATCTCGACGCGGCGAGTCTCGGTACCGCAGGGAGGACCCTTGGGGCTGGCAACGAGGAGAGTCCCGTCGCCGTGGAGAGTCCCGGTGCCGTGGGGATTGAGACCGGTGCGGCATGTCTTGACGCCGAGGAGGCGATTCTCGGCGCGTGGATGGGCTCCGGCGTGTAGTCTCCGCCGAGGGTCGAGCCCGTGGTGGGGAGCAGTGCCGGGAAGGCGTCGCGCTCATCCTGGACACCGAGCGGGACCATGATCTGGCAGACCAGGAGGACCTCGAGGGTGAACGGCTCCGAGGTTCCAAGCTGCAAGACCCGCGCCGCGAGTCCGACCGGCGTCGTGAGTCAGACCGATACACCAGCCGGTGCCGGGACTCCGAACGGCGCCGGGACTCCGAGCGGCGTGAAGGAGGCTGTATCTGAGCCGACGGTCCGAGAAACGTCGGCTTGCCTCTGGAGATGACCGGGGGCCGTGCCTGGATTGGTGCCGGCACGGGAGACGCGGTCATCTCAATCAACCCCCTGGCAGCCTCGAACGTGTCCGGCGTCGTGGGTGCGACCAAGACGACTGGGCACGGGGGTGTCTGCGGGCGCGGACTGACGCTCCTATGCTCCGGGACAGCGGGGCAGGGTGGTGCCGCAGCGACGTCCGGTGCCTTGCGTCCGGAAGAGAGGGAGCGGTGTCGGGGACGGCCCCGGGTTCCCGACGGCGCCCGGCCCCGAGGCAGGCGAGAGTCCTTCTGCGGTGCCGCAGCCGGCGCCGATGGCGGTGTGCTGCGCACCGAGACGGTAGAGCCCGCACCTTGAGAGGGGCAGAGTGCCGCCTCCATCAGCAACTGTCTTAAGCGGATCTCTCTGTCCTTCCTGGTGCGGGGCTTGAAGGACTTACACAGCTTGCACTTGTCCGCTGTGTGAGACTCACCCAGACAACGAAGACAGGAGTCGTGGGGGTCTCCGGTGGGCATGGGCCTGTTACAGGATCCACACAGCTTGAATCCCTGCGAAGGCATGCCCTGTGCCCGGAGGGCTCGGGAGGAGCCCGGTAACAGTAGAAGAGAACTACTGCTAACACTACAACTAAACTACTCTAATTACTATAACAATGAGAACTATTTACACTAAATACAATGAGAACAAACGGATAGCTAGGGAGTAGTGGAGCACTTGCGAGCAAGAGAACCACTGTTCCAACGACCGTCATGGGCGGTAAGAAGGAACTGGAGGGGGGTCGGGCCGGCAGGGGACTATATAGAGCGCCATTTTGGCGCCACTCCAGGGGGCTCCCCAGCCGGCCCGACGGGTAGCTGCTAGGGTAAAAGTTTCCGACGTCCGTGCACGCGCGCGCGCACACACCTAACTGGAATAGATATGAGCAACCACTCGAAGAAGAACTGTATTTCCATTCAGTAAATTCCCTCCGGGGGATTTTAGTGGTGCAGATAAAGACTTTTCATTGCAACTTTCCCAGGATTGCAGCATGCAGAGGAGCTGCCGCGTTGTGACATGACTGGCTGAGTTACCTGCAGGGCCGCTGCAAGGAACTTTCGTGCCCTAGGTGAAACTTCCTTGCACCAGTCCTGCGCCGCCCCCCCCCCCGCCCCCAGCCAGCTCCCCGGCCCCCAGGAGCTTCAGCCCTCCCGCACCCCTCCGCCAGCGGGCCGCGGGAGCTCAGCCCTCCAGCCCGCGGGAGCTGAGTGTGGAGCTGGGAGGCAGGGGGGTGGCTCGCCGTGGCTGACTCCTGCCTTCCCACTCACCAGCAGGCAGCCGCGGCGAGCTGCCCCTTATCTCCCCGCTCAGCAACTCAGCGGGGAGGCAGCGGGCAGCCGTGGCGAGCCACCCCTTGCTTCCCGGCTCCATGCTCAGCGGCTGAGCGGGGAGCTGAGGGGCAGCCGCCTGCCGCCCCCCAAGTCTTGGCACCCTAGGCAACCGCCTAGGGTCGCCTAGTGCAAGCGTGGGCCCTGGTTACCTGTGATGTCACAACCCCACCACCCAGCAGGGAGCTGTTTGTAGCTATCTGAAATCAAACTGCACAGGCAACAAACCAGCAAGCAAGCGCAGTGATTGTGGAAGTCTCCAGCCAATGGATCTCACAAGAAATAAACTTGCAGGGGGTGCAGGGCTCCTGGTGGTGGGAAGACGGGGTTCGGGGCAGAGAGGAGGGGCTCAGGGCATGAGGGAAATGGTCTCCTCTCCAGCCTCGACAAAGGCCATCCTGCCCCACACTCACGTCTGCTCCAAATGCTGCTGCACAGATCCGGGACCTAGCTCATAGCTCTGAGCCAGTTCTCCCTCCCCCGGCTCTCCCTTCAGCGTCCCATCAGACACAAGCCCCTCGTCTCCAGGGCCACGGCCTGTCCCATCCCACCACCCGATCACTCCCAGACACCACTGGGCCAACTCCGCCTTTGCCCTGCCAGTGGGACAGCAGACACTGGGCACTCGGAGCAGTTCCCACCTTTGCACTTTCTGCTTGGCTGCCCTAACAGGCAGGGGGAGCTCTCCTTAATCTCTGCAAGGCCCCCTCATTGGCTCCGTCCAGCTCCCTCTGCCACCAGGCCTACAATAACCCCACAGCCGCACCGAGACCCTGACCCTCTCCCTGCCCGCTCGTGCTCTGCCATCTGTCTGTTGTACCCCTGCTCTCTCATCTCACACGTGGCCAGAGAGCTCCTGGGGCAGGGACTGTCCCCGTTATATGCTTGCACGACACCTAGCATGATGGAGCCCTAGCCCCTTGGCACTACTGTAAAACCAATAACCACAGCGATCAGGCAAGTGGAGAAGGGGGAGGAGAAAGAGGGGGTTTGGGGGTGTGTGTGTGGGGAGAACACAGAGCATGGGGAAGATGTGGCTTCGACACACTTTTGCCATAATACCTACAAGAAACCAACCCGTGAGTGACGCCTGGGCTGGGGGGATGGCTGGAGAGAAGAGGCTGAAGTTATAAACAGACCAACAAACAAAGCAAAGGTCTAAGACGTGTGTAAGGGGGGGGGGGGGGGGGGTTGGACACCCTTCCGACGGCACTGGTCACCTTGTCCTTGAGCTTTTCCAGGGGAGAAGCATTGGCTCTGTTTGTGCTGCCCCCAGCGCCAGGAACAGTCCTCCCCGGGCCTCGCGGCACTGCTCTCAGACAGATCACAATCCTCAGGGAGCTGAACGAGGCAGCTGGGAGTCAGGGCAGAGAAGAGAGAGTCACAGGCGGGGGGGGGGGGGGGGGGTGTTCAGGCCTTGTGAGGGAATCGTCATATCTGAGTCTAGTAAATATGGGGGCTGTAAACCACACGCAGAGTAGCTGTGAGCAGGGCGCTGCCCCGGACATGCTGCTCTGTCTATGCACAGTACCGTGCTCTGGATCAGACGCCCACAGCCCTGGCTGTGCGGCACAGGGACCCAGGGCTGGATGTGCCGGCACAGGAGCCGCCGCTACTGGCCAGCTCCCGCCCCGAGCCCCAGCCTGGCCCCCAACATCCCCCCGGCCGCTGCCCCCGAGCGCGTCCCCAACACGCCCCCCCCCCGACCGCTGCCCCCGAGCCCCGGGCGCACCCCCAACTCCCCCCCGGCCGCTGCCCCCGAACGCCGGCCTCACCCCCAACTCCACCCGGCCGCTGCCCCCGAGCCCCGGCCTCGCCCCCAACACCCCCCCGGCCGCTGCCCCCGAGCGCGTCCCCAACACGCCCCCCCCCCCCCCCCGACCGCTGCCCCCGAGCCCCGGGCGCACCCCCAACTCCCCCCCGGCCGCTGCCCCCGAACGCCGGCCTCGCCCCCAACTCCCCTCGGTCACTCCCTCTCCGAACCCTGGGCTCGCCGGCCGCCCAGGGCCCCCACCGGCCCGGACCGCCCCTGCTCCGCGGCCCCGCCGATGACACATCGCTCGGCACCGACCTGCCTCCCGGCTCCGCCTCCTCCAGCTCCGCCTCCCCGGCCCGGCAGCCAGCGCAGCCCGGCACGCGGCCCTGGAGCTGCCGCTGCCCAGCCCGGCCGGCAGGAGCTGCCGCGGAGCCAGGTGAGGGGCCGTGAACGGCGGCGCGGGCACCGGGGAGCCCGGGGGGAGCGCAGGGCACGGGGAGCCCGGGGGCAGCGCAGGGCACGGGGAGCGCAGGGCACGGGGAGCCCGGGGGGAGCGCAGGGCACGGGGGAGCCCGGGGGCAGCGCAGGGCACGTAGGAGCCCGGAGGGAGCGCAGGGCACGGGGGGGCCCCGGGGAGCGCAGGGCACGGGCAGGGACAGGGGGCGCGTACAGGGACAGGGGGCTGTGTGGGAGCAAGGGACACAGGACTCCGGGGCATGGGGGAGTCACAGGGCATTAGGAGCTGGGGGCCATGGGGAGCCTGGAGGGACTGCAGGGACAGGGGAGTGTGGGGCATGGGGAGCCCGGGGACCTGGGTCTGCAGGGGGAGCTCAAGGGAATTAGGCGCCTGGGGCTGGTGTCGGGGCATCCTAGAGACAGCAGGTCCGCAGGACCCAGTTTCTGAGCCCCGGGTCCCTTGGATAAAGATTGGTGGCGCCTGGGTGCCAGGTTTTGCCCTCCGAGGGGCACTGGCTCCGCACTCCCTGGTCACTGTCCGGGGGTGGGTGGGGGGCTCAGAAAGCTGCAGTCATGGAGCCAGCTTCAGCTCAGTGCCAGGCCTGATGTACTCCCATTGGGGCCCAGGGGGTGGGGGAGTAGTGGCGGGGAAACCACTGGTGGCTAGGGTGGTCACACGAGGCTGGTGAGGGTCACTGGGGCTGGGTGGGGCAGTTGCCTGGGTGAGGAGTTTGCTGAGCTCTGACCTACATTCCCTCTTTCAAAGGGTACGTGAGGTGCCCAGCCTTGTGAGGTCTGGGACCCTCGAGCTGTAGGACCCCATCCGCTCCCAGGCACTGGGGCAGGTTTGGCTCTTTTCCATTTGCTGCTAGTGTTTGGCTGATGGGGCTCCCAGTACTTCTCCGGGGGAGTCTCTCTTTGCTCTGGTTGAGGGAGCAGCAGAGTAAACAGATTCCAAAAGGGGAACCTGCTTGGAGCTTCTCTAGCCCTTGCCGACCTGACACCCCCCCGGTCGCCCCTTTGGAGTGGGCTGGAAGGAGCCATGTGCTGGCGGAAGGGGCAGAGGAGAGAGGCTGCCTCACACTGAAGGAACTGGCCACGGTAGCGCTGCTGCCTTGGCTTTTCCCTGTTCAGTTTGGCCTCTGGCTCAGTACCACCTTCGGGGTGCTGCTTTGAACCCCCAGCTTTGTCCTGTCGGCGTGTCAGGGAAGTAGCCAGGAAACACCTGGTTCTGGGGAGAGACCCCCATGCCTGCCCTTTCCTTCCTTGGAGTGAGGGCAGGGTGTCTGCAGCCCAGTCTAGAGAGGAGACGTAGCCCCTGGCCGGAGGAGCTGGAGGCTCCAGGGAGAAATAAATCTGCCCCGTCTTCTCGGACTAGTGATTATTGCTGTTGGAAAGACCAAAGTTCCCTGGATACCCATGTCCGCGCCCCCCGCCCTCTGCTCAGGCTGCCTTTTCTCCCTGCCTCAGTCTGTTTAGTCTGAGGAGGATCCAGGGAGAGTGTGCCAGTCCAGAGAGCAGCCGCCTCTCTCTCTGCTATTCCTCATTAGGAGACATGTCCATCAGCTGAGACACACCTGTGCTTCTGTCCCACCCTGGTCCCCGGCCTGTCGCTTTCTGAGCTGCGTGTTCCTGACCCGTGGGTCCGAGGTTAGACACCATTTCTGCTAGCGGGTGTGTCACTGAGTGTGGGAGAGTCAGCGCCCTGCACCCCTCTTCCTGGGATTCCCCGTGACTCTCAGCCAGCAGGTAAAACAGAAGGTTTAATGGACAATAGGAACACAGTCTAGAACAGAGCTTGTAGGTACAACCAGGACCCCTCAGTCAAGTCCTTCTGGGGGGGCAGAGAGCTTAGACCCCAGCCTTGGGGTTCCCTGCATCCCAGCACAAAACTGAAGCCAACCCCCCCCCTAGCAGGCTCTCTCCTCTAGCCTTTGTCCAGTTTCCCCGGGCAAAGGTGTCACCTCACCTCACCCCCTTCCTGGCTCAGGTTACAGCTCAGGTATTTGTCTCCCATCCCCACTGCAGACGGGACGACATTCCCCCGTCAATCCACCCCGCTCCCCACTCCGTCACAGGGTGTTTCCGGCCTTTGTGCGTGAGAACTAGGAGCAGAGCAGGGCCGCAGCAGCGACTGAGGTGCTTGGTTTCCAGAGACCTCTCTACTGCCCCTGCCCCCACTACCAACCCCGACAAAGCATGCCAGAGGCAGGGACTCCTCAGGAGAGGCTCTGAGACGGTGATGCTAAGAGCCGGGACTGTCAAGACCCTGAGGACAGAGAGGGCGCAATGGTGCCATTTTCTTCCTTTCAGGGGTCAGGTGGGGCTAAGTGACAGAGGGTATGTGTAACCAGCAAAGCAGTGCCTGGGCTGGGCTGGGCTACCCAGCTGGCCTGAATGCTGCTAGCGTGGGGAACAGTCCTGCAGACAGTGCAGCATGGGAGTGTGTTCCTTGGCCATGCCAGGCTTTCCTGCTTGCGCTGAAGCACACACTGCATTGTCTTCACTACTGCTGTTCCCTGCTAGCCGGGTAATCCAGCCTGTGCCCAGCTTGTTCTGCGGAGAGAGACCCTAACCAATCCAAAGAAGCTAGGCTCGCCTTGTGAGTGTCACCAGCCAGGGAACACAAAATCCTTGGTGCCAAAGTGGGAACCATCTCTTGGGACTGCACTTATGCTCTCCTGGGACCAAATGCTCCAGCCCAAGCTGCAGTCCCTCTTGGCATGTTCTGAAGACGCGGGAGCGAGTCTCCTTGGAGAGCCACCCTTACCCCAAGTAACCTCTCTTTGCCTTCAAGGACTGCTAGCAGAGATCCCCTCTCCATAGCACTACCCCGAGGGGTGGGTCTCAGGGGAACTGTGATGCTGGTACCCTGAATTGCATTCTTTAGCTCAGGAAGTGAATCCTAGGTAGCCGCCAGACATAACTGAGAGACTTCCTTTTTTGAGACGTGCTTTAGATCTGGTGGGACGTGTTCTAAATCTGTCACGTACACCTCCAAGGTTATAACAGGTTTGAATGCAGAACCTCGTTGAGTCAGATGTCTCTGAGCAGAGGTCATCTTCCTCACGGATTATTGTAATTGTTTAGGATTTATACTATGGTAATACTCAGAGGCCACAAATAATCCAGGACAGTGTTTCTGAACCTTTTTGATACCAGGCACTGGCTTGCTGCCTTCCTAAACTGTGTCAGGGAGATCTCGGGGACTGGCGTCGGTCCACGGACCGGTCATTGAGAAACACTGATCTAGGGGATTTACTCCTGTCTAAAAAATAATGGAAGGCCCTTTTTCATATCTAAACAATGTATCCTGGCTTCCCTGCTAATGAATATGGTTTAGGGAAGCACACAGGTAAGATGAGAGATTGATTATGAGATGGGATTCTCTTTAGGGTCAGGAATTATGCAGTCAGCATAGAGTCACCTTATCCTTATGGGGGAGGATCAGCCACTCTGGCCTGGGGCTCACAGACAACCCTGGCTGAAGTGATTGCTATGAGGAATGTAGTCTTCAGGGACAGGCGATGTCCCCAAAAGATGGCAGTGCATGGTGATGAGAAAGTGTGGGTCACTCGTCTAGAAAGCACGGAACTCCAGGATCTGAGTAGGAACGTGGTACGTGGATATGGCTGCCAGATTCATTTTGACTGTGTTTAAGGTCATCTCAGTTTTCCTCAATGACAGCAAATAGTGTTGGCCAGCAGATACATGTGCTGGAGTTGCCTGTTTGCGAAGTGCCCAGGGACAGAACTTTCTCCAGTCTGCTGCAGTAGTTTGCCTTGTGGACAGTCCGCGGTTCTCTGATAAGGTTGGCTGCACGTTGAGGCACACGGCCAGTCCCAGTCTGTCAGGGATTTGCCACCAGGCAGTCTCCTAGTTGTAGAGATTTTGGCTTCGGATGGGCACTGTGACCCTGTTTCTGGGAGAGGTGATGCAGGCAAGCAGGGCTGTGGAGGGGCTGTGCTGTCTGGGAGATGTGAATACCAGTACTGATGAACCCATTTTATGGCTCGCAATAGCCCTCGGGCCATGGCCTGTTTTATTTTTCGGATTATTGCTCTGGAAATTGGAAGCATGGGAGGGACCCCATAGAACTGCCACGTTCCAGGCCAGGCTGGAGCGCTGGGTCACTCCCCAGAGTCTGTTCTCTTGCGGGAACAGAACTGTTGCCATTGGCGATCTGTCTTGTGCAGATAGGCCTGTATGAAGTTGTTCCCCAAGTTGTTGGGGAAGCACTTCTGCTGGACCCTGCCACTTCTGTCTGGGAGACAGACTACCACCAGTGAGGGGTACATCATTAGATCACATTTCCCAAACTGGACTATTAATCTAGAAGGCATCAGAGACTGAACAGAGCTCCCCCTCGACAGTGGCTGTAGTCTGTGTATGAGAGATGCTGAACTACTACTGCATTGATGTGAGGAAGAAAACCCTTGGCATACAAACTGCTCCTAATTCCAACCCACTTATGTGTCACCCCTCGTCTGCCACAGACTTCTGGTGTGGCCTTGGGCAAGTCATTTAGCTTCTCTGTACCTCAGTTCCCCATCTGTAAAATAGGGATACTAGTACTCCCTGACCTCACAAGAGTGTTGTGTGGATAAATACGTAAAGGATTATGGAGCTCTCCCATTCTGCAGTAATGGGGGCTATGTAAATACCTAAGACAGACAGATAGTTGGGCCTTTGTAGGCTTCCACAGGTCTTGTATTGTCGGGTGATCAGAGTAAGGTTCCTAGCCTGATACTACCACTACAGATAGAGTTGGAAGATAGAAGGGCAATGTAACCATGACAGATGATCGCTGGCCTGAAGAATTAACTAACTGGAGAGATCTCAAATTGAGTCTGGATAATGGATTATAAGGGTAGAGGACACCATGAACCCCATAAGTTTCCAGAAGAGGTGTAGAGTGTGTGTGTTTTTTATCTAAGACCTGAAGAGGTGAATTCATAGATTCATTTATTCCATGACCAGAAGGGAACATGGAGATCATCTAATCTGACCTGAATAACACAGGCCATGGAGTTTTCCCAAAATAATTTCCAGAGCAGATCTTTTAGAAAAACATCCAATCTTGATTTTAAAATTGCCAGTGATGGAGAATCCATCATGAGCCTTGGTAAGTTGTTCCAGTGGGTAATTACCCTTCCTGTTAAAAATTTACACTTTATTTCCAGTCTGAATTTGTCTAGCTTCAGCTTCCAGCCATTGGATCATCTTAGACCTTTCTTTGGAAGATTGAAGAAATACTTGTTCCCCATGTAGGTACTTACAGACTGATCAAGTCACCCCTGAACCTTGGTCTGCATCCTTTGTTCCTAGATGTAGATGTTTACATTGAGCTGTACTGAAACGCTGCCAGAATTGTTTGCATCAGTCCTGTGGCAGATGTGCTGAACTTACCATTGAATTGGTGGTGTCTCCTATGAAGGCTGTCGGCTCCACTGATGTGAATGGAGACTCTTCTAGTCCCAGTGAGTGGAGAGGGAGCTAGCTGTCTGTCTGCAGAACTCCTTAGACGGTCACGGAAATAAAGATACATGTGGATCCCTTGGCTGCTTATATGAGCTGCTGCTATGGTCAGACACTTGGTGACCCAGAAAGGCCAAAAGGGAGGCTCTTGTGCTGGTAAAGATCTTCTGCCGTGCAGAATCCAAGGTCCTTGCTGTGAGCTGGCCTGGTGATGATGTGCAAGCATGTGTCCTTCCAGCACAGAGTCTTCTCAGAGCCAGGATGTGATGAAGCTTCCCCATTGACTACTTCTGTTGTGGGCTTGGCTTCTGTCTCATAAGCACCTGTGAGCAAGTGCTTCATCGGACCATTGACCCTCTATCACTATCTCCTCTGCCTTCTTTTCAGAATTCAGGGAAAGATTTTTGTCCCAGGATAAATTGTATATCACTAGCAGAGCTTGACAGTTAGCTATTCTCATCTGCAGAACTGCAGAAGGGTACAGTTTCCACCCCAGTAAATCTAGTCTGGCTTCATATGTGTCGAGGAGTAGATTTACAGGTTTGCTCTAGTTCTCCCTTCTCCTGAGCTGCAGACACTGCAAGGGAATTAGGAAGCAGATGCGTGAAGAAAAACCCCAAGGTCTGTTTGATGGATGGAATTTGTCTGCCTTTTCAGAGGTACAGGGCCCAGTGTTGGGCTGGAGAGTCCTTCGGTGGTTCCTTAAGTTCTTCATGGATAATGACCTCCATTCAAGGTCTGTGCTGAGGCTCAAACATGTCAGATACTCACTGGGGCAGTTCTTGTACTCCTAGGTTCCCAGAAGGCCTTGAAAATTCTTGGATTCTGGGGGCGACAGGGAAGAGGAGGAGGTCCACACTGCTTCCTTAGGCAGTGATGAGGAAGGGCAGGAAATTGGCTGTTTCTTTGTCCTCAGACACCTTACTCACAGTAATTTGGGAGGATACAGACGTCCCTAGATGCTATTTGGGGAGCTGGGGTCTGTCTCTTAGGAGGATGATCCTCAGAGCCCCTAACAAAGGAGGTTGCAGATGTGGAATCAATGTCTGCTGTTTTTTCTGTTGGATTGACCAGAACCAGTAGATCAGCCGCACAGGAATAAGGTGGCATGGTATAGGCCACGTTATAGGCATCCATGGAGCAGCTGTCCATGCACCAGACAAGGTAGCCATTGATCCTGAGGAATCAGACACTGGATATAACCCAAGTTGGATGGCAGCTGCAAAGATACTGAGGGCTACAGGACTGATCAACAGACTCCATCCTTGATAGCAGAGGCTGATTCAGGGGCTTTCAGGTCCCAGGCTTTGGTTCTGAAGCTAAGCTCTTCTAAGACATCTTTTTTTTGGGGGGGGGGGGTGAAAGGAGAAGAGAAGGGGGTATATGGCTAAGGGGGATGTTTGGAGACGGCTCCCTTTTCTGATACCTCAAGAGCACCAAAACGGCAACCCACATTGCACAGATGGTCCCTCTCAACCAAAGAGCCCTGTATCTAAGTGTCCATGACACCAGCCTCTCTGGTTCATCGATGATAACACGGCCAGAAGCGACCACTGTGTTTATCTCTAGTCTGACCTCCTGCATAACACAGGCCGTAAGAACTTTCCTGAATTAATTTCTGTTTGAACTAGGGCAGATCTTTTATAAAAACACGAGATCTTGATTTTAAAATAGCCAGTGATGGAGAATCCACTAAGACCTTTGGTAAATTGTTCCAGTGATTAATTGCCCTCACTGTTAAAAATTTGCACTTTATTTCCAGTCTGAATTCATTTAGCTTCAACTTACAGCCATTGGATCATGTTAGACTTTTTCTCTGCTACACTGAAGAGCCTTCTACTGTCAAATTTATGTTCCCATGTAAGTACCTGTAGTCTGTGATCAAATCATCCCATAACCTTCTCTTTGGTATGCCTCATAGCTTGATTTAAGGAGCTCAGTCACTATAAGGCACGCTTTCCAGTTCTTTAATTGTTCTCCTGGCTCTTCTCTGCCCCCTCTCCAATTTATCAACACCCTTCTTGAACCACGGACACCATAAAAAAAGGTTACTCACCTTTGTAACCGTTGTTCTTCGAGATGTGTTGCTCATATCTATTCCAGTTAGGTGTGTGCGCGCGCGCGTGCACGGACGTCGGAAAACTTTTACCCTAGCAGCTACCCGTCGGGCCGGCTGGGGAGGCCCCTGGAGTGGTGCCGAAATGGCGCTCTATATAGTACCCTGCCGGCCCGACCCCCCTCCAGTTCCTTCTTGCCGGCTACTCTGACAGTGGGGAAGGTGGGGGGGAATGGAATAGATATGAGCAACACATCTCGAAGAACAACGGTTACAAAGGTGAGTAACCTTTTCTTCTTCTTCGAGTGGTTGCTCATATCTATTCCAGTTAGGTGACTCCCAAGCCTTACCTTGGAGGCGGGGTTGGAGTTACGGAAAAACAGCTTGGAGGATAGCCCTACCGAAGGCTGCGTCATCACGGGAATGATGGGTGATGGCATAGTGCGATGTAAAGGTATGCACCGATGCCCAGGTTGCTGCCCTGCAGATCTCCTGGAGAGGGATGTTAGCCAGGAAAGCCGCCGAGGAAGCCTGTGCTTTCATAGAGTGGGCCGTGACTAGTGGTGGAGGCACCTTCGCCAGGTCGTAGCAGGCACGGATGCAGGCTGTGATCCACGATGAAATGCGCTGTGAAGAGACCGGTGCACCCTTCATACGCTCCGCAATAGCGACGAACAGCTGGGATGTCTTACGGAACGGCTTCGTGCGCTCTATGTAGAAGGCGAGCGCTCTCCTCACATCTAATGAATGTAGCCGCTGCTCTCTGGAGTTGGCATGCGGTTTGGGGAAGAAAACAGGCAGGAAGATGTCCTGTGATATGTGGAAGCGTGAGACCACCTTTGGAAGGAAGGACGGGTGAGGTCGAAGCTGAACCTTGTCCTTATGGAAGGTGGTATATGGAGGATCGCACAGGAGAGCCTTTAACTCGGATACCTGTCTGGCTGAGGTGATAGCCACGAGAAAAGCGACCTTCCATGATAGATATAGGAGGGAGCAAGAAGCCATAGGTTCAAATGGAGGACCTGTGAGGTGAGAAAGGATGAGGTTAAGGTCCCATGCTGGAACAGGTGGCTTCGTTGGAGGGTGAACCTTTTCCAGACCTTTGACGAAGCGATGCACCATGGGGTGTGTGAATATTGAACGGCCCTCTGCTCCTGGATGGAAAGCCGAGATGGCCGCAAGATGGACCTTCAGAGATCCAACTGCAAGGTGATTGTCCTTGAGGTGTAGCACGTAGTCCAGAATAGACGGTACGGGGGCAAGGAGCGGAGATATCTGCTGCTGGGTGCACCAGACAGAGAATCTCTTCCACTTAGCCTCATACGTGAGCCTTGTAGAGGGCTTGCGACTCTCAAGGAGTACTTGTCTAACTGGATCCGAGCAAGCCAACTCTGACCGGTTCAGCCAAGAATTCTCCATGCTGTGAGATGTAACGAGTGGAGGTCCGGATGGAGAAGACGACCGTGATCCTGAGAGATGAGGTCGTGACTTATTGGGAGTGGAATAGGGGGCTGTATTGACAGGTCCAGCAGGGTCAGGTACCAGCACTGTCGTGCCCAGGCAGGGGCCACTAAGATGACGTCCGCCTTGTCCCTGCGAATCTTGAGGATGACCTTGTGGCTCAGCGGGAAAGGCGGGAACGCGTAGAGCAGGTGGCGTGACCACGAGATCGTGAAGGCGTCCGCAAGAGAGCCCGAGCCGTGCCCTCTGAAGGAACAGAAGTTCGGGCACTTCCTGTTGGTTCTGGAGGCAAACAGGTCGAGCTGGGGAAACCCCCAGGTGCGGAAGATTGAATGGATCACGTCTGGGCATAGGGACCATTCGTGAACCAGGAAGCATCTGCTCAGCTTGTCTGCCAGGACATTCTGGACTCCAGGGAGGTAAGACGCCTGGAGAGAGACGGAGTGGGCCAAGCAGAGGTCCCACAGGAGAAGGGCTTCGCGGCACAGCGGTGATGATCGAGCCCCGCCCTGCTTGTTCAGGTAGTACATGGCTGTTGTATTGTCCGTGAGAACCTCCACACAGCGGCCCTGTAGGTGAGGCAGGAAAGCTTGGCATGCCAGACGAATTGCCCTGAGCTCTTTGATATTGATGTGGAGATCGAGCTCGTGCTGTTGCCACATGCCCTGCATTGTTAACTGCCCGATGTGAGCGCCCCAACCCAGCGCTGATGCCTCCGTCACTAGAGTTAGGGAGGGGAGGGGTGGTTGAAACGGGACTCCTTCGCCTAACGTCAGTGGGTCTAGCCACCACTGCAGGGAATCCAACGTGAGAGCTGGAACTGTGATGACCATGTCCAAATTGTTGCGGCCTGGTCGGTAAACGGAAGCTAACCACGCCTGTAGAGGACGAAGCTATAACCGGGCGTGCTGGACTACGTACGTGCAGGACGCCATGTGGCTCAGCAACCTGAGACATTGCCTTGCCGTCGTGGTGGGAAACCGGCGGAGATTGGTGATCAAGTCCACGAGAGCCAGACGACGAGGCTCTGGGAGGAACGCACATGCTCTGGTTGCATCGAGGATTGCTCCGATGAACTGAATGGACTGAGCTGGTGTCAACACCGACTTGCTGGTGTTTACGATGATACCGAGGTAACAAAAGGTATCCATAACCATCTGTACGTGCGCTTGCACCTGTTGATGGGACCGGCCTCGAACTAGCCAGTCGTCGAGGTACGGGAACACGTGATGGCGGCGGAGGAACGCAGCTACTACTGCCATACATTTCGTAAAGACACGGGGGGCCGTACACAGACCGAAAGGGAGCGCTGTGAACTGGTAGTGTGTCTTGCGAACGACGAAACGAAGGAAACGTCTGTGAGCTGGTGTGATGGAGATGTGGAAATATGCATCTTTCATATCAAGGGCAGCATACCAGTCCCCTGGGTCCAGTGAGGGGATGATGGTGGCCAAGGAGACCATACGGAACTTCAGGTTGACGATGTACTTGTTGAGGTTCCTTAGGTCCAGAATGGGTCTGAGACCTCCCTTGGCCTTCGGGAATAGGAAGTACCGTGAGTAGAAACCCTTCCCCTTGAATTCCTGAGGCACCTCCTCCACTGCTCCTAGATGGAGGAGCGCTTGCACCTCTTGGTAGAGGAGTTGCTCGTGAGAAGGATCCCTGAAGAGGGATGGAGAGGAGGGGTGGGGAGGAGGGGTAGAGTGGAAGTGGATAGAATATCCCGCCTCTACCGTCCGTAGGACCCACCGGTCCGATGTAATGCGGGACCAGGCAAGGTAGAATCGGGACAGACGATTCAAAAAGGGTAGAGAGGTTGGATTGTGCGGAAATGGTAGGCCGTCCTCGAAAGTCCCATCAAAATGGACGCTTAGCGCCCTGCGGTGGTTTTTGCTGGCTTCTGTTTTGTCCCTGGGAAGGATGGGAAGGTTTGCGGCGAGAATAACTGGTTCTCCGGCGGGAGAAGTCCTGCCTTGCTCGAGGTGGAAAAGAGCGCTGTTGGGAAGACTGAGGCTTGAATGGTGGCTTCCTGAGCGTAGCCACGGTGTGCATGCCCAAGGACTTAATGGTGTTTCTCGTGTCCTTGAGGTTATGCAACCGGGAGTCAGTCTGGTCAGCAAAAAGTCCCCTGCCATCAAAAGGTAGGTCCTGAATGGTGTTCTGGACCTCAGCTGGCAGGCCAGATGACTGAAGCCAAGCGCTCCTGCGCATGGAGATACCCATCGCCAGCGTACGGGCTGCTGCATCCGCTGAGTCTAGAGCGCCTTGGAGGGAAGTGCATGCCACCAGCTTGCCCTCTTCTGCCATGGCTGTGAGTTCAGTCTTGGACTCTGGTGGAAGTTGGTCCTGAAACTTGAGAACTGCCGACCAGGAGTTGTGGGCGTATCTGCTAAGAATCACGAGTTGGTTAGCGATTCTTCGCGAAAGTCCCGCGGTGGAATAGACCTTCCTCCCAAAGAGGTCTAGACCCTTAGAGTCCTTGGATTTTGGGATATCAACCCTGCTGACCATGCCTCTACTTTGCGTTAACAGCGTCCACCACCAGGGAGCAAGGCATGGGATGGGTAAAAAGATATTCAAACCCCTTGTTGGGGACAAAGTATTTTCTTTCCACCCCTTTCGCTGTTGGTGGGATAGAGGATGGGGTTTGCCAGAGGGCCGTGGCATTGCCGCAAACGGTCTTGTTCATTGGCAAGGCCACTCTGGAAGGTCCCTCTGGCTTCAGGATTTCGTCCACCATAGGGTCATCCTCCTCCTCAACCACCTCCTCTATAGGCAAGTTCATGCTAAGAGTTACCCTCCGCAGCAGCTCTTGCAGGACCTTAAAATCCGTTGGCGGAGGCGTGGAGGTCGATGTACCCGCCACTGCCTCATCGAGTGAAGATGAAGAGGTTGTCAGAGGAAGGGGGGCAGGGTCGGGTCTGACAACCTCTTCAGGGTCGGGCAGGTTGTCTTGCTCGACGGTGGGGAGATCCTGTTGGACACTGACAGGTGCCTCCCTTTCCACAGGGCCTGGGTCTGCAGACATAGCCTCCTCCGCGGGTGGACGGCTGATGGTTGCTACTGGAGGGTGAGTACGCACCACTGGGTAGGCAGGCAGCGGTGCACCCTGGGCTTGGTGGTAGACCCAGGGTGTCCAGAACGGCCACTGGGGTTGCCAACTCACTGGCACAGGGGCTTGCACCGGAGCCGCTTGGGTCACCTCAGGTGTCTTGGACGGCCTACCCGAACTGGCCGATGATTGGTCTCGTGAAGGCCAGGGTGGAGCGGTGCGTGATATGGGGTGGTCACTCGACGGTCTGAACCGGGAGGAACGCGAGTCACGTGACCTTGAGCGGGACCGCGACCGATAATGCACCCTATCGTCCTGATAACGTGGGGAATCCTGGTGCCGTGATGTAGCTCGGTGCCGTGGAGCCAACTCGCGGCGCGGGAAGTCTTGGTCTCGAGAAGACACTTCTCGGTGCGGGGATCCTCGGCGCCGGGGGGACGCTCCTCGGCGCAGTGAGTCTCGGTGCCGTGGAGACGTCTCTCGGCGCGGTGAGTCTCAGTGCTGGGGAGATAGCTCTCGGCGCGGTGAGTCTCGGTGCCGTGGGGACAGCTCACGGTGCGGAGGGTCTCTACGCCGGGGAGACACGTCTCGACGAGATGAGTCGCGGTACCGTGGGGGTACATCCCGGCGCGGTGAGTCCCGGCGTGTCAGAGACACGCTGCGGTACGGCGAGTCTCGGTGCCGTGGAGACACGTAATGACGAGGCGAGTCTCGGCGTCGTGGAGAGACGGATCGGCGCCGGGCGGACAACTGCCGTCGTGGGGAGTCTCGGTGCCGTGGGGACTCTGCACGGTACGGCGAATCCCGACGCCGGGATGGGATCTCGCGGTGTGGTGAAACTCGGCGTCGAGGAGATATTTCTCGACGTGACGAGTCCTGACGTCGTGGAGACATCGGGTGCCGCGGTGAGTCCCGGCGGTGTGGTGGCTCTCGGCGCCGAGGCAGACTCCGGCGCGGTCTCCGGGCGGTCAGACATCGAGGATCGGGCCCGAGGTGGAGATCGGCGTCGGGAAGACGTCGCGCTCATCCTGGACATCGAGCGGGACCAGGATCTGGCAGGCGAGGATGACCTCAAGCGTGAGCGGCTCCGAGGGTCCGGGCTGCGAGACCAGCGCCACGAGTCAGACCGGCGTCGTGAGTCAGACCGATGCACCTTGCGGTGATGGGACTCTGAACGGCGCCGGGACTCAGAGCGGCATGCAAGAGGCTGTACTTGTGCTGACGGTCCGAGGAACGTCGGCTTGCCTCTGGAGATCACCGGGGGTCGTACCGGGATTGGTACCGGCAAGGGAGACGCTGTCATCTCAATCAGCCCCCTCGTGGCCTCGAAGGTGTCAGGTGTCGAGGGCGCGGCCACATCATCAAGGCACGGCGGTGCCTGCGGGCGTGGGCTCACATTGCTTGTCTGGGTCTTCGCAGACTCAGGCGGGCTGGGGCGGGATGGTGCCGCAACAACGTCCAGAGACTCGGGTCGCCCCTTGCGGCCCGATGGAGATAGGGAGCGGTGCCGTGAGTGGCCCCGGGTTCTTGAAGATCCCCGGCCCCGAGGTGGGCGGGGAGCCTTCCGCGGTGCCGCAGCCGGCGCTGATGGAGGCGCGCTGCGCACCGAGACGCTGGAGCCCGCACCTTGAGAGGGACACAGTGCCGCCTCCATGAGTAGTTGTCTGAGGCGAATTTCTCTCTCCTTCCTGGTGCGGGGCTTGAAAGACTTGCACAGCTTACACTTGTCCGCTGTGTGGGACTCACCCAGACACCGAAGACAGGAGTCGTGGGGGTCGCCTGTGGGCATGGGCTTGTTGCAGGATCTGCACGGCTTGAAGCCTTGCGAAGGCATGCCCTATGCCCGGAGGGCTCGAGAGCCCCTTAACTATTGAAAACTACACTCATTACTATAACAACTATTGTAACTGCACTAAACACTATAACAATGAAAAACTATTAACACTAAGTACAATGAACTATTAACACGGATAGCTAGGGAGTAGTGGAGCACTTGCTAGCAAGAGACCACTGTTCCAACGACTGTCACGGGCGGTAAGAAGGAACTGGACGGGGGTCGGGCCGGCAGGGTACTATATAGAGCGCCATTTCGGCGCCACTCCAGGGGGCTCCCCAGCTGACCCGACGGGTAGCTGCTAGGGTAAAAGTTTTCCGACGTCCGTGCACACGTGCCACACCTAACTGGAATAGATATGAGCAACCACTCGAAGAAGAACTGTACACGTTATCACAACAGTGGTTGCACCAGTGCCAAATACAGGGGGAATATAATATCCCTATTCCTACTTGAGATTCCCCTGTTCATGCATCCAAGGCTCACACGAGCCCTTTTGGCCACAGCGTCACACTGGGACCTCATGTTCAGTTGATTATCCACCTGATGTCCCCAAGTTATTTTCAGAGTCACGGCTTCCCATCATAGAATCCCCTATCATGTCAGTATGGCCTGCATCCTTTGTTCCTAGATGTATGACTTCACATTTGGCCATATTTAACACACATTGTTTAGTTGTCCCATCTTAGATTGCTCTCTATAGTGACCTGTCCTCTTCACTGCTCGCTTCACCCCTCCCCGCCAATCTTTGTCATCTGCAAACTTCATCAGCGATGAGTTTTTCTTCCAGGTCATTGATCAAAATATTAAATAGCACAGGGCCAAGAACCGATCCTGTGGGACTGCACTAGAAACACACCTGCCCGATGATGATTCTCTATTTACAATTACATTTTGAGACCTATCAGTTAACCAGTTTTTAATCTATTTAATGTGTGCCATGTTGATTTTGTATCATTCTAGTTTCTTAATCAAACTGTCATGTGGTACCAAGTCTAAGTGTAGTACAACATCAACACTATTACCTTAATCAACCAAACTTGTAATCTCATCAAAACAAGATCCTAAGTCAGTCAGGATCTGTCTTCCACACACGTGTGCTAATTGTCATTAATGATATTACTTTCCTTTCTTTATCATCGGAGTCCTATATCTGCTATTCCGTGTTTGTGCCCTGGATCAGCGTCGGGCTGACAGGCCTACCATCACCTAGCTTTCACCAGCGCTCTGACGCCTAAGGAGCGGGGTGGGCTTCAGAGCAGGAGCTGCAACTTCAGTGCTCTGTGTAAACAGCTATTGCTAGACTGCTAGCGCGAGCCCCATTAGCCCATGTCTATTGACCTCACTCCCACTTGCTCCAGAATGCTGTGTAGACGAACCTCATCGGGGCAGTGTGCTCAGCTTCAATGGTCACGACTCTCGAGGGGTGATGGCTACAGTACCGAGGGCTCTCTGTGTACTCTGTGCAGACGAACTCAAAGGAGAAGCATCAGCTACACCATAGTACAGACAAGGGCAGGTCCTGTGAAAACTTCCCGACACCTAACTCTGCCAGTGCTCCTTGGTCCCACCTGGCAGCCCCGCTGCCAGTCCTGCCCTCAATTCCCACATTGTGTGTCTGTCACGGAGTATAGGGGAGTCCGGCCCTGCACCCCTCTTCCCCGGATTCACTGGGAGTCTCAGCCAGCCAGTAGAACAGAAGGTTTATTAGAGATGCCGGGAACACAGTCCAACCCGAGCTTGTCCGTACATCCAGGACCCCTCAGTCAGGCCCTTCTGGGGGGCAGGGAGCTTAGACCCCAGCCTGGGGCTCCCTGCATTTCGCCCCACAGCTCCAAACGGGGCAGGGAAGCCAGACCCTGTCTGCCTCTCTCCCCTCTTCTCCGGCCACCCCAAACTGAAACTCACCAGCCCCTCCTCCCCCTTTGTCTGCTTCCCGGGCCAGGAGGTCACCTGATCCCTTTGTTCCCACACCTTCAGCTCATACCTTTGCTGGAGGAAGGGCCGGGTCATCTGTTGCCAGGAGACAGAGCCATTCTCTGTGTCCAGGCCTCTGCCTTCTAGGGCTTTGTAACAATCATGCACCGTTGTCCCACCACCTAGATACTCAAGCCCCGCATAGGGGAAACCGAGGCACCCACACAGTACTCAGGGAAACCTTAACAACAGTCCTAGTTCGTCACAGTGTCACTGACCAATTCTGTGGGGCATTTGTGATTTCGAGAAGTGCCTACTACTGGTTGCAATGACTCCCTCCATCTCGTGTCACTTGTGTCCAAATACTGACGTGACATGAGTCGGGGGCTGGGGGGTCACTGCAATCAGTGCTACCCCCATCTCTCGTCCATGCTCCTGTCATGTCCTGTCTGATGCACAGCCTAGTTCTCTGGGGCATGGGCTGTACTGTGTACAGCACACTGCACACTAGGACTCTGATCCCTGACTGGGGTTCCTAGGAGTTACCACAATGCAGACAATCAATACTGGGGTCCCCAGTCTTACAGGGAGAGAACAAAGCCATTACCAGCGTGACAGGTTGCTGAGTTAGCACTCCCCTCCCAGTGTACTAACTACAGCCCCTCACCCCAACCCAAGCCAAGCACTCATGTTGGCAAATGCCAGTGGGGCGCACTGGACTGGGACTCAGGAGACCTGGCTTAGTGTCCACAGGCCTGCTGGGTGCCCTTGGGGGAGTTGGTAGAGCCCAAGGTCTGGTTTGACCTGTCCACAGCAGGCACCTGCCATGGCTTAAGCTAAGGCAGAGACTAGAAAATGGCCTCCCAGAGTGAACGGGGCCTCCCTGGCAGGGGCTCCCTGCCCTTTGCTCCGTGCACTGGATGGAGCCATCAGTTTATTATGGCAAGATTCATAGTGACCCTTCCCCCTGCAGCTACTCCCCAATCCTATTTGGCATCCCCAGGACAGCATGGCCCGAGTCCTGCAGCCGTGTCCCACTGAGGGCACATGCCCAGTGCTTCCTGCCAGCTGTGCTGTGCTCAGAAGATGCAGCCAGAAATGCACAGGGAGGCTCGGGGTTACCTTTGGGAGGTGGGGTCTGTGTATAAACCCTGAGTGAGTGCTCCCAGGGCAGCTAGTGTGTGCCATGTTCCCCTTTCCTTCTCCAGAGCGGGGGTGGGGGGTGGTTCTGTGTCACTAGGCAGCACTGAGTGAACCCCTCCTGCCTCTGGGCGGTACTGGACTCTGGCTGGCTCATGCTCCCACCCCGCAGCTCTCGGGAACAGCAGCGTGCTGTAGAAGGAGGCTGAAGCTCACTCTGTCCCTTGAGTAATGACTCTCTCCAACCTGTTGCTGTCCATACTAACTAGGTGTCCCATAGTGTCTTCATCACGTTCTGCCATACAAGCGTCTCCCTGTGTCTGGGCACGGCTCCAAGAGCAGGAAAGGAAATTGCCCTGCGACTGGGCGTCTGGCTGGGTGGCGTGTTGAGCAGAATGCTGAGCAGAAAGCTGCAGCGTCAGGACCGGGTGGCAGGCTGGCTGTGGGCACCACCCTCCACCACTCCAGAAGGGGATGCTCCAAGGTGCGAGGGACCAGGCAGCTCCCTCCCAGCTCTGGTTTGGTTTTGCTAAGCTCTGAGTTGTGCTGCTCGCTGCGGGAGAGGTCGGGAATCCAGCTCACTCAGCACCTGGGAACTTTGCTTGTTCTCAGCGCCTGCTAACTCTGGGCCACTCTGCTGAATTGGCAGCTTGGTTACAGCAAGAAGGAGCTGTAAGGAATGTGGCCGCAGCACCGTGCGCGTGCCACACTGCCATCTGCAATGCTGGCTGTGCAGAGTTCCCAGAACGAGGCACTGTGGGGGGCAGGACAGGGCGTGCTCTGGGGAGCCTGGCCTGAATGCGGGCTGCAGGCGGAGTCCCTCTATACCAGCCCAGCCTTGCCCACATGCTGTAGAGAGCAAGGCAGCAGAACCTGAAGGGTGCTGAGGAAGGGGTGGGGGGAGTTTTGGAGTTGCTCTGCTCCTCACCCACTCAGCAGGTACTTCTGGATATTCACAGACCTTGGCCATCAGGGACACGTTGGGTATGTCTACACTGTCCATGCTACAGCGCGGCTGCAGTGACGCGGGCAGTGTAGACACGCGTTATCGCCCGGGGACAGCTCTCTTGGCGATAAAAAATAACCACCCTGAGCGAGTGGCGGTAGCTTTAGCCCTGGGAGCGTGGCTCCCGGCGATAAAGCGCTGTCTATACTGCTGCTTTTCAGCACTAAACCTTTTGTCGCTCGGGGTGTGTTTTTGCAAACCCTGAATGACTAAAATTTTAGCGCTGAAAGCGGCAGTGTAGACACAGCTTAAATTGCAAGGCAAAGGAGCGTTGCTCCTGGCGTGTTAGTGGCTCGAACTGTCCCCGCAGCTCTAAAGCAGTTCCTTTCTGTGAGTTCTTCTCTGAAATGAGCTGTTAGACTCTTCCACATCCCTTGGGCTGCCTGGAGGATGACAGGGGGCAACTCAAGCAGGGCTGCTGCGCATGTGCTGTGATGTGCTGCATGCAGGAGGGAGTGGGGAACCGCGGCTGGGGCAGACGGGGGGCAGGAATGGAGGGAGAGTGGAGGTGACTGGAGTTGGCACAGGGTGTGGCAGGAGATGTATGCCTGGGTGTGATGTGGGACCCAGGGGTGGGGGAGCACGCGTGTGCATGCCTCTCCTACAGTCAGGGTGGAAGGAAGGGGTGTGTGTGTGCTCATGACAGCGCTGGTGTGGCAGGGAAGACGTGTAGGTGCCCACGCTGGGAAGCATGTGCGAGTGGGTACAGCATTATGAAATGGACCGTAGGGCATGCCCCTGCCCTGGGCTGGGAGCTGTGTCTACCATTGCTTACAGAAATAGAACCAAGGGCCCTGCCGCGGCCAGTGACTCCAATTGCCTCTGACACGAGGAGCGATAGGCCCTAACTCAGGGCACACTGCAGTGCCTGAAGGGAGGGAATGGGAGGGGTTCTGTGCCATGTCATTTAGAGACAATGCATGCCAAACCTAGAGCCTCCAGCTGATGGTGGCAGGCGGGGGTCTCTGGGTAAAATCCCAACTCAGCTGAGTTGGAAGAGTCCCTGCTCCTTGAGAGGAGATTGCTTTATGGATTGTCCCAGGCACCTACACCTGCAATAGCAGGGGGGATAAGGGGAGTCCGCAGGCGGAGCGCCCGGGCCTGGAGTAGCGGGTGGGATAAGGGACATCCGCAGGCGGAGCGCCCGGGCCTGGAGCAGCGGGGGGGATAAGGGGCGTCCGCAGGCGGAGCGCCCGGGCCTGGAGCAGCGGGGGGGATAAGGTGCGTCCGCAGGCGGAGCGCCCGGGCCTGGAGTAGCGGGTGGGATAAGGGACATCCGCAGGCGGAGCGCCCGGGCCTGGAGCAGCGGGGGGGATAAGGGGCGTCCGCAGGCGGAGCGCCCGGGCCTGGAGCAGCGGGGGGGATAAGGTGCGTCCGCAGGCGGAGCGCCCGGGCCTGGAGTAGCGGGGGGGATAAGGGACATCCGCAGGCGGAGCGCCTGGGCCTGGAGCAGCGGGGGGGATAAGGGGCGTCCGCAGGCGGAGCGCCCGGGCCTGGAGTAGCGGGCGAGATAAGGGACATCCGCAGGCGGAGCGCCCGGGCCTGGAGCAGCGGGGGGGATAAGGGGCGTCCGCAGGCGGAGCGCCCGGGCCTGGAGCAGCGGGGGGGATAAGGTGCGTCCGCAGGCGGAGCGCCCGGGCCTGGAGTAGCGGGCGGGATAAGGGACATCCGCAGGCGGAGTGCCCGGGCCTGGAGCAGCGGGGGGGATAAGGGGCGTCCGCAGGCGGAGCGCCCGGGCCTGGAGCAGCGGGAGGGATAAGGTGTGTCCGCAGGCGGAGCGCCCGGGCCTGGAGCAGCGGTGGGGATAAGGGGTGTCCACAGGCGGAGCGCCCGGGCCTGGAGTAGTGGGGGGGGGGGGGGATAAGGGGCGTCCGCAGGCGGAGCGCCCGGGCCTGGAGCAGCGGGGGGGATAAGGGGCATCCGCAGGCGGAGCGCCCGGGCCTGGAGTAGCGGGGGGGATAAGGGGCATCCGCAGGCGGAGCGCCCGGGCCTGGAGCAGCGGGGGGGATAAGGGGCATCCGCAGGCGGAGCGCCCGGGCCTGGAGTAGCGGGGGGGATAAGGGGCATCCGCAGGCGGAGCGCCCGGGCCTGGAGCAGCGGGGGGGATAAGGGGCATCCGCAGGCGGAGCGCCCGGGCCTGGAGTAGCGGGGGGGATAAGGCGGAGGCCGGGGGACTGAAGTTCAGGATTGAGGACTATCAGCCTTGCTTTGTGCGGGGGAGCCAAGGGTTGGAATGGGGAGATTGAGTGGCAGGGGAGACAGAGGGGCATGAGCAGAATTGATGGGGGGGATGGTGCCCTTGATTGGAAGATCAGGGGCTGGACACCTTCCACTCAGAATAGCACCATGGAGGGATTTGTAGTTCCCACAGGTTGCCTCTTTGTATTCAAGACACTGCCCCACGCGGACCTGGCTCCCTGCCCCCAGGACCCCGGCCTGTCACTGCCCCACGCGGACCTGGCTCCCCGCCCCCAGGACCCCGGCCTGTCACTGCCCCACGCGGACCTGGCTCCCCGCCCCCAGGACCCCGGCCTGTCACTGCCCCACGCGGACCTGGCTCCCCGCCCCCAGGACCCCGGCCTGTCACTGCCCCGCGCGGAGCTGGCTGCCCGCACTCAGGACCCCGGCCTGTCACTGCCCCGCGTGGAGATGGCTCCCTGCACTCAGGACCCCGGCTTGTCACTGCCCCACGCGGAGCTGGCTCCCCGCACTCAGGACCCCGGCCTGTCACTGCCCCGCGTGGAGCTGGCTCCCCGCACTCAGGACCCCGGCCTGTCACTGCCCCGCGTGGAGCTGGCTCCCCGCCCCCAGGACCCCGGCCTGTCACTGCCCCGCGTGGAGCTGGCTCCCCGCCCCCAGGACCCCGGCCTGTCACTGCCCCGCGTGGAGCTGGCTCCCCGCCCCCAGGACCCCGGCCTGTCACTGCCCCGCGTGGAGCTGGCTCCCCGCCCCCAGGACCCCGGCCTGTCACTGCCCTGCGTGGAGCTGGCTCCCCGCACTCAGGACCCCGGCCTGTCACTGCCCCGCGCGGAGCTGGCTCCCTGCACTCAGGACCCCGGCTTGTCACTGCCCCACGTGGAGCTGGCTCCCCGCACTCAGGACCCGGCTCCCCGCACTCAGGACCCCGGCTTGTCACTGCCCCACGTGGAGCTGGCTCCCCGCACTCAGGACCCGGCTCCCCGCACTCAGGACCCCGGCTTGTCACTGCCCCACGTGGAGCTGGCTCCCCGCACTCAGGACCCGGCTCCCCGCACTCAGGACCCCGGCTTGTCACTGCCCCACGCGGAGCTGGCTCCCCGCACTCAGGACCCCGGCCTGTCACTGCCCCGCGTGGAGATGGCTCCCTGGCACAGCCTGTCTGCCCTGCACAGAGCTAGGTGCACTGAGCCCCAATGTGGCAGAGGTATTTTTAACAGTTTCTTCTGCTTGGATTGAGCTGTGAACTTGCACCGTGTTTATGCTGAAGGGGCTCCCTCCTCCCTTTTTGCTGGAGCTCAAAGCTTGTCTCTTTGGGTTTGTGATCTTGCCTGAGCTGAGAGGGAGGGCTCGAGAGGGGCCAGCAGCTCGGTGCGGAGGCAGCCGTTTGTACTAGAACTTTGCTGCCCTTGGGAAGGAACGTGGGAGGAGACAGGCGCTGGTTCCATGCTCACACATTGTCTTTGTCTCCGCAGGTCCAAGGGAGCATAGGGGCCATGAGCTGGGCCTGGACCTGCTGTCATCCTGCCCCCAGGGGGGCCAACCCTGGGGGGTGACTAAGAAGGAAAAGCAGCCAGGAGAATGGGCTCCTGGTGCCCCAGGCCAGGCTCAGGGCCAGCCCGGGCCAGCCGTGCTGGGGCACTTTGTCGGAAGCGTTAGGGGAGAAGGACAGAGGCAGAACGGCTGGGACAGCATGCCGAGAAGCCTCAATGCTGCACCTCCTGTCCAGCTTTCCTCCTGGTCGCTAGCCTATCAGCGAGACCCACAGGCAGCAGAGGATGAAACCAGCTGCCCCCCTGGCCAAGCCATGGGCAGCCCCTAGCACGGGGCTCCTGCCGCAGCTCTGACAGGCGGAGGAGATGCTCCCTCTGCCAGGTTGCAGCGCGTGTACTGCAGCTTCCCAAGCAGCAGGGCGGAGGAGCCTGGGGCCTGAGGGCAGGGCGGGTGGCACGAGATGGTCAGTAACGAGACCAGCCCCTGCCTGGCTCGGAGCAGTGAGGGCAGCCAGGAGAAAGCCATGACCGTACGCTCGGTGCTGCTCAACCGCGACTCGCCCGACATCGAGACCCGCCTCAAGCGCCGACGCAACCGCACCCAGCAGGTTCGCTTCAAGGACCTGGTGGATGGCAACCGTGGGGCGGAGGCGAGCCCCCCGCAGGAGCCAGCAGCCACACCTGACACCAACACCCCATGTGCCTCTACGCCCCCCAGGGACTCCCCTGAGCCGGTGGCAAACTGTGCCTCGCACGCCCAGCGGAGCTGGCACCAAGCCAAGCCACACTCACTGACGCTGCCTATGCCCAGCAAGGTGTGTCTGAGCACGGCCATCCAGACCTCCCCCAGCCTCCAGCAGCAATTCCCAGCCTCCCGCGTCCGCAGCAAGAGCACCTGCGACTTCGCCCAGGAGGAGGTGCTGCCCGCCACCTGGGAGCCCAGCAAGAGCCAGGCGGGCCCAGCCAGGGCACCCGCCTCCGCCAGAGCTAGCAGGGATCTCCCCCAGTGCCCCCTCACCAGCCTTTCTGCACACAACCGCCTCCCTGCCTCCCCCCTCGCCCAGCACACCAGCAGAGAGGGGCAGCCAGGCCCCACGCCACATGCCACTTTGTGCCACGGGCTGACTCCACCGCCCAGGGCTCCTTGCCCACCTTATCCAGGGACCATCAGGTGTACCGCTGCCAACTATACCTCCCCCCCAGCGCCCAGCCCCGGCCTCTGCTCCTCCCAGCCCCCCGCATACACCAGGAACTGGGGGAGCCCTAAGGACAGCCACGGTGCCCCTGCTCCGTGTCCCCTGTGCCCTCCCTCTGTGCCATGTGGACAGCCTGGGCCACCTGCAGAGCCACGGCCTCGGAGCAGGAGCCAGTCGGAGCAGGACCTGCCGTCCCAGCCTGCTCCTAATCGCATGACCGGCAGCCATGGGCTCGGCCAACCAGCTCAGTGCCCCTCCCAACGAGACCCAGCCGCTGCCCTGCAACAAGGCCACAGCTCGTCCTGGGGCAGCCCTGGCTGCCCCCCTTCAAACCACAGCCCCAGCACAGTCCTGCCATCCCCAAGCCAGCCCAGTTCTACAGCCACTATGCTGAAGAAGCCACCAGCCACCCTCAGCCACCAGGCTCCCAGCCGTGAGCAGGCCCAACCTGAGGCTGCAAGGCCCAGCATCTGCAGCCGGCTAAAGGCCATCCAGACCGAGTGTGGCCTCGTGAACTTGGAGGAGCCTCAGCAACTGATCTCCACATCCAGCCAGGGGCACCCCCGGAGGACACAGCAATTCACCCGGACTCCTGGGGCTCTCTGGAGCAACGAGCCGCTAGGCAAGCCCTGTCTCACGGCCGAGCAGCTGGAGACTCTGCACCAGGTTCAGGACCTTCTGCAATTGGTGGCTGCAGCCAAAGGGCAAGTGGGTTTGTCCAAGGGGGA
This sequence comes from Chelydra serpentina, assembly GCA_037349315.1. Taxonomy (NCBI): domain Eukaryota; kingdom Metazoa; phylum Chordata; order Testudines; family Chelydridae; genus Chelydra; species Chelydra serpentina. Next base: position 191,901 of record JBAIAC010000369.1, read on the forward strand.
TGAGCCTTTCCTAACATCTCGGGGACATGTGGGTGTGGGGCCCGGGCAAATGGGGGACCTACAGTCACAGCTGCAGTCCCTGGAAGGGGTGCTGGAGACCAGCCAACAAACCATCAAGGTGCTGCTGGATGTCATCCAGGACCTGGAGAAGAAGGAGGCCCAGCGGGATGGGTGAGCAGCAGGGCGCAGGTGGGCTGCCGGGGAGGGCGCAGTGCTGAGGGGAAGACAAAGTGCATGGACTCCCCGCCATAGGTTTGGCTCAATGATCAAATGAGGTATCAGGCAAGGAAAGGGTAACACGACTCCAGGGAACTTAGACCTACTGTCCAAACAGCACTGGCCCAATGCCAGCCCGCTGACCCCCACCTGTCCATGATGCACCAGCCCCGCGCATGCCTGCCCTCAGCCCTCCCCATCCCATGCCAACACACACCTGCCCTGCCCCTTCCCCTACGGGTCACGGGTAATCCAGTCTCTGGGCACAGGTGTGTCTTGGCCTTTCTACTGAGTCTGCCAGCCAGGGTAAAGCACAGGGATGAGTATGTGTCATGGGAGCTGAGATCCCCAAACTCATCTCTGACAGGGGCCACCAGATGTCCGTTAGATGGGAACTGCTGCCAGTCCCTCCTGAGCCAGGTAGGATTCAAACCGGTGCCCTCCAGGAGAAAGGCTCCGGAGCTCATTAGCGCTATCCTGAAGCAGCCAGGCCCCGTACGTACTGCTACCCCTTGGCGAGTGAGGCTGCTGTCTGGAAAGATCAGTTCAAATGCAGACTTTTCTGCAGCTCACACAGGCAGGGTCTTCTCCTCTCTGCACACATAGGCAATGCCTCCCACCAGTGCGCTCAGTCGCTAGCACAGTTCAATGTCCTACCTTCTTAGAGGGACAGTTCCCATTAAACAAAACACAAACCCTAAAACTACACCAGTAAAACAAATCCTAACACACCATCCAGATTGACCTCTCTGTAGAATGGTTTTCAATATAGCAATATTAATTGCAGAGGCCTCACACTGTGAGAGTCATTCACAGAGTTTGAACCCGTGAGTTGCAGATCCACCACATAGACTTCCACAGCTATGGGGAGTGAGGGGTGAGGACAGCTTGCTAGTCTCCTCTGTGTGTCGTGATACAATTACAGACCCGCTTGGGAGCTAGTGGTGGGATGCTGGGTATCAGGGTCCGGTTTCTGCTCTCAGCGCTGGGGACAGCGTATGCTGTAGTGCTTCTAGACATCGCAGCCAAACACAACACTGAGTCGGTTGCAAGGACTGAGCTCAAGGCTTGTATCTAAAAGCACGACAAGCTCCATTAGCATGGAAGTAGTAATAGACTCAGGTGATGTCCGCACTGCAAAAACCCCCCACCCCGCCAGTGAGTCTCAGAGCCCAGGTCAACTGGTGCGGGCTTGGCCTGTGTTGCTGAAAATAGCAGTGTAGATGCTTGGGCTGGAGCCCTGGCTCTGGGACCCCAGCCCCTTTCACTGGGTTTCAGAGCTGGGGCTCCAGCCGAAACCTGAATGTCTGCGCTGCTATTGCTAGCCCCATAGTGTGAGCCCTGCCAGCGCCAGTTTGGTGATCCGGGCACTGAGACTTGCTGCTGCCACAGGTGTGGCTTGTTTCTTTTTGCAGTGCAGACCTAGGCTCAGAATCCTCCGTGTGTGGTGTACCACCAGAGAGTGACACCAAGCCACATTGCAGCAGTGGGGTTACACATGCACATAATTTGGCACATTGCTTCAGAAAGGCCGCAGGGCAAAGTGGATGAGATTTGGATCAGTCATATTAAGGACATGGATTCTAGTCCTAGGCCTACCTGTAGAGACAAGTTGGAACCTCCTAGTTATCTGTAAAACGGGTGAATGCTAGCTGCCTCCTTCTAAGGGTGTGGTGTGGGCCCTGGGTTAGCTGAATGCTGAAGCTAGACCAATTCAGGCTAGAAATAAGAAGGGTGTGTCCGTTTAACATGGCTGTGTAGTCGCAGAGCTCTCCCAGCGCTGTAAAATCCCAACCCCACGAGGGGAGTGGCTCTCAGCGCTGGTGCACTGTCTACACTGGCCCTTTACAGCGCTGAAATTTGCAGCACTCAGGGGTGTGTTTTTTCACACCCCTAAGCAAGAAAGTGGCAGTGCTGTCAAGTGGCAGTGTGGGTAATTAACCATTTGAACAACTTACTGAGGGTTGTGGTGGATTCTCCACCACTCTAAGTCTTAAATTAAGAGTGGATATCTTTGTAAAAGAGGCGGTCTAGCTCAAACAGAAGTTCCATATGGGCTTACCGCAGAACTTACTGGGTGAGGTTCTCTGGCCTACACCCTTTGGGTGGTCAGACTAAATGATCACAGTAGTTCCCTTCTGGCCTTACAATAGATAGAGTCATAGAAATGTAGGACTGGAAGGGACTTTGCTAGGTCATCTAGTCCAGTCCCTTGCACTGAGGCAGGACTCAGTATTATTCTGACCATCACTAACGGGTTTGTCTAACCCAGGGGTGGGCAAACAACGGGCTGCAGGCCACATCCGGCCTGCCAGCTGATTTAATCTGGCCCTTGAGCTGGGGAGCGGGGTCGGGGGCCGCTCCACATGCGTGTGCTGCAGCTCCCGGAAGCAGCGGCATGTTCCCCCTCCGGCTCCTATATTTAGGGGCAGCCAGGGGCCTCCATGTGTTGCCCCATCCGCAGGCGCCGCCCCCACAGCCCTGATCCCTCTCCTGCCCTCCGAACCCCTCAGTCACAGCCCGGAGCACCCTCCTACACCCCAAACCCCTCATCCTCAGTCCCACCCCAGAGCCTGTGCCTCCAGCCAGAGCCCTCTCCCCAACCCCCGCATTCCAGCCCCCTCCCGCACCCTGAACTCCTCTTTTCTGGCTCCACCCCAGAGCCCTCACCCCTTCCTGCACCCCAACTGCAATGTTGTGAGCATTCATGGCCTGCCATACAATTTCCATACCCAGATGTGGCCCTCAGGCCAAAATGTTTGCCGACCCCTGGTCTAACCTGTTCTTAAAAATCTCCAATGATGGAGGTTCCACAACCTCCGGGGGAGGGATAGCTCAGTGGTTTGAGCATTGGCCTGCTAAACCCAGGGTTGTGAGTTCAATCCTTGAGGGGGCCATTTAGGGATCTGGGGCAAAAATTGGGGATTGGTCCTGCTTTGAGCAGGGGGTTGGACTAGATGACCTCCTAAGGTCCCTTCCAACCCTGATATTCTATGATTCTATGAACCTCCCAAGGTAATTTGTTCCAGTGCTTAACTACCTTGACAGTTAGGCAGTTTTTGCTAATGTCCAACCTAAATCTCCCTTGCTGCAATTTTTGCCTCTTGTCCTGTTCTCAGTGGCTAAGGAGAACAATTTATCACCCTCCTCTTTATAACAACCATTTACATAATTGAAGACTGGTATCATGTCCCCCTTCAGTCGTCTCTTCTCCAGACTAAACAAAGAGACGGTTACTCACCGTAGTAACTGTTGTTCTTCGAGATGTGTTGCTCATATCTATTCCAATTAGGTGTGCGCGCCGTGTGTGCACGATCGTCGGAAGACTTTTACCCTAGCAACACTCGGTGGGCCGGCTGGCGCCCCCTGGAGTGGCGCCGTTGCGGTGCCTGCTATATACCCCAGCCGGCCCAGCGCCCTCTCAGAGGGCTTCAAATGAAAGTCCCGCTCCTTCTTGGTTCGCGGCTTGAAAGCCTTACAGATACGGCACTTATCTGGAAGGTGGGACTCTCCGAGGCACTTCAGACAGGAGTCGTGGGGGTCCCCTGTGGGCATCGGCTTCAAACAGGCCGAGCACGGCTTGAATCCCGGAGAGCCAGGCATTGGCCCGGTACCGGGAGGGAGACAGGGGAAAAACCCCTTATCTCCCACTACTATTTACACTAACTACAACAAACAAACTATCAGTAAACTATTAACAACTACTTAAGAAGTACTTAAAAACTATCAACAAGATAAACGAGTGCTAACTGCGCTAGGGAGGTGGAGATCAGCTAAGCTGCGCTCCACAGTTCCAATGACCGTCACGAGCGGTAAGAAGGAACTGACAGGGCGCTGGGCCGGCTGGGGTATATAGCAGGCACTGCAACGGTGCCACTCCAGGGGGCGCCAGCCAGCCCACCAAGTGTTGCTAGGGTAAAAGTCTTCCGACGATCGTGCACGCCGCGTGCGCACACCTAATTGGAATACATATGAGCAATCACTCGAAGAAGAACCCAGTGTTTTCAGTCTTTCCTCATAGGTCATATAATCTTTTTTGTTGCTCTTCTCTGGACTTTCTCTAATTTGTCCACATCTTTTCTGAAGTGTGATGTCCAGAACTGGACTCAGTACTCCAGTGGAAGCCTTATCAGTGCTGAGTAGAGCGGAATAATTACCTCTTGTATTGTGCTTACAACATTCCTGCTAATACATCCCAGAATTATGTTCGTGGTTTTGTTTTTGCAAGTGTTACATTGTTGACTCATATTTAATTTCTGATCCACTAGAACTCCCAGATCCCTTTCTGCAGTACTCCTTTCTAGACAGTCATTGCCTATTTTGTATTTGTGCAATTGATTGTTCCTTCCTAAGTGGATTACTTTGCATTTGTCCTGATTGAATTTCATCCTATTTATTTTAGACCATTTCTCCAGTTTGTCCAGATCATTTTGAATTCTAATCCTATCCTCCAAAGCACTTACAACCTCTCCCAGCTTGGTATTACCATCCCCAGACTTGATAAGCGTGGTCTCTACACCATTGGCCAAATAATTTATCAAAATATTGACTAGACTCAGACCCACAGCAGATCCCTATGGGACCCTACACAGTATGCCGTTCCAGCTTGACAGTGAAGAAAAGGTTACTCACCTTTGTAACCGGTGTTCTTTGAGATGTGTTGCTCATATCTATTCCAGTTAGGTGTGTGCGCGCGCGCGCATGCACGGACGTCGGAAACTTTTACCCTAGCAGCTACCCGTCGGGCCGGCTGGGGAGCCCCCTGGAGTGGCACCGAAATGGCGCTCTATATAGTCCCCTGCCGGCCCGACCCCCCTCCAGTTCCTTCTTGCCGGCTACTCCGACAGTGCGGAAGGTGGGGGGTAATGGAATAGATATGAGCAACACATCTCGAAGAACACCGGTTACTAAGGTGAGTAACCTTTTCTTCTTCTTCGAGTGGTTGCTCATATCTATTCCAGTTAGGTGATTCCCAAGCCTTACCTTGGAGGCGGGTTAGGAGTTACGGTAAAGCAGCTTGAAGGATAGCCCTACCGAAGGCAGCATCATCACGGGAGTGACGGGTGATGGCGTAGTGCGATATAAAGGTGTGCACCGATGCCCAGGTTGCGGCCCTGCAGATCTCCTGAAGAGGGACGTTAGCCAGGAAAGCCGCCGAGGAAGCCTGCGCCCTGGTAGAATGGGCCGTGACTAGTGGCGGAGGCACCTTCGCCAGGTCGTAGCAGGCACGGATGCAGGCTGTAATCCATGATGATATGCGCTGTGAAGAGACCGGTGCGCCTTTCATACATTCCGCAACAGCGACGAAGAGCTGAGGGGTCTTACGGAACGGCTTTGTGCATTCTATGTAGAAGGCAAGCGCTCTCCTGACATCTAACGAATGTAGCCGTTGCTCATTGGAGTTGGCATGTGGCTTGGGGAAGAAAATAGGCAGGAAAATGTCCTGTGACATGTGGAAGCGCGACACCACCTTTGGATGGAAGGATGGGTGAGGACGAAGCTGAACCTTGTCCTTATGAAAGATGGTATATGGCGGGTCACACAGGAGAGCCTTCAACTCGGATACCCATCTGGCGGAGGTGATAGCCAAGAGAAAAGCGACCTTCCATGACAGGTAAAGGAGGGAGCAGGAAGCCATAGGCTCAAACGGAGGACCTGTAAGTCGAGAAAGGAAGAGGTTGAGGTCCCATGCCGGAACAGGTGACTTCGTTGGAGGGTGAACCTTTTCCAAGCCCTTGAGGAAATGACGCACCATGGGGGTGCGTGAATATTGAACGGCCCTCTGCTCCTGGATGGAAAGCCGAGATGGCAGTAAGATGGACCTTCAGGGATCCAAGTGCAAGGTGGTTGTCCTTAAGATGTAACACGTAATCCAGAATAGACGGCACGGGGGCAAGGTGTGGAGATATCTGTTGTTGGGCGCACCAGACAGAGAACCTCTTCCACTTAGCCTCATACGTGAGTCTTGTAGAGGGCTTGCGACTCTCAAGGAGTACTCGTCTAACTGGATCCGAAAAAGTCATCTCTGATCGGTTCAGCCACGAATTCTCCACACTGTGAGATGTAACGAGTGGAGGTCCGGATGGAGAAGATGACCGTGATCCTGCGAGAGGAGGTCGTGGCAAATTGGGAGTGGAATAGGGGGCTGTATTGACAGGTCCAGCAGGGTCAGGTACCAGCACTGTCGTGCCCAGGCAGGGGCCACTAAGGTGACGTCCGCCTTGTCCCTGCGAATCTTGAGGATGACTTTGTGGATCAGCGGGAAAGGCGGGAACGCGTAGAGCAGGTGACGTGACCACGAGATCGTGAAGGCGTCTGCAAGGGAGCCCGAGCCGTGCCCTCTGAAGGAGCAGAATTTCGGGCACTTCCTGTTGGTTCGGGAGGCAAACAGGTCGAGCTGGGGAAAGCCCCAGGTGCGGAAGATTTAATGGATCACGTCCGGGCGTAAGGACCATTCGTGGACCAGGAAACGTCTGCTCAGTTTGGCTGCCAGGACATTGTGGACTCCAGGGAGGTAAGACGCCTGGAGAGAGATGGAATGGGCTATGCAGAGGTCCCACAGGAGAAGGGCTTCGCGGCACAGCGGTGCTGACCGGGATCCGCCCTGCTTGTTCAGGTAGAACATGGCTGTTGTATTGTCCTTGAGAACCTCCACACAGCGGTCCTGTAGGAGAGGCAGGAATGCTTGGCATGCCAGACCAATTGCCCTGAGCGACTTGATGTTGATGTGGAGATCAAGCTCGTGCTGTTGCCACATGCCCTGCGTTGTTAACTGACCAAGATGGGCGCCCCAACCCAGCGCTGATGCGTCTGTCACTAGAGTCAGGGAGGGGAGGAGTGGTTGAAAAGGGACTCCTTCGCCTAACGTCAGTGGGTCTAGCCACCACTGCAGGGAATCCAACGTGAGAGCTGGAACTGTGATGACCATGTCCAAGTTGTCTCGGCTTGGTCGATAGACTGAAGCCAGCCACGCCTGCAGAGGACGAAGTCTTAACCGGGCATGCTGGACCACGTACGTGCAAGACGCCATGTGACCCAGGAACTTGAGACATTGCCTTATGGTAGTGGTGGGAAACCGGCGGAGTGAAGTGATCAAGTCTACGAGAGCCAGACGACGAGCCTCTGGGAGGAACGCCCGTGCTCTGGTTGCATCGAGGATTGCTCCAATGAACTGGATGGACTGAGTCGGTTCCAACACTGACTTGCTGGTGTTCACGATGATACCGAGGTAAGAAAACGTATCCATGACCATCTGTACGTGCGCTTGCATCTGTTGATGGGATCGGCCTCGAACTAGCCAGTCGTCGAGGTACGGGAACACGTGGACGTGGTGGCGACGGAGGAATGCGGCTACTACTGCCATGCATTTCGTGAAGACACGGGGAGCAGTACACAGGCCGAAAGGGAGTGCTGTGAACTGGTAATGTGTCTTGCGAACGACGAACCGGAGGAAGCGTCTGTGAGCCAGTGTGATGGAGATATGGAAATATGCATCTTTCATATCGAGGGCGGCATACCAGTCCCCCGGGTCCAGAGAGGGGATGATGGTGGCCAGGGAGACCATACAGAACTTCAGGTTGACGATGTACTTGTTGAGGTTCCTTAGGTCCAGAATGGGTCGTAGACCCCCTTTGGCCTTGGGGACTAGGAAGTATCGTGAGTAGAACCCCTTCCCCCTGAATTCTTGAGGCACCTCCTCCACTGCTCCTAGGTCGAGGAGCGCTTGATAGAGGAGTTGCTCATGAGAAGGATCCCTGAAGAGGGATGAGGGGGGTGGGTGGGAGGGAGGGATAGAGTGGAAGTGGATAGAATATCCCGCCTCTACCGTCCGTAGGACCTACCGGTCTGATGTAATATGGGACCAGGCATGGTAGAAACGGGACAGACGATCCAAGAAGGGAAGAGAGGCTGGACTCTGCGGCACTGGTAAGTCGTCCTCGAAGGTCCCATCAAAATGGATGCTTCGCGCCCTGCGATGGCTTCTGCTGGCCTCTGTTTTGTCCTTGGGAAGGACGGGAAGGCTTGCGGCGAGTAAAAGTGGTTCTCCTTCGGGAGAAGTCCTGTCTTGGTCGAGATGGGAAGGAATGCTGTTGGAATGGTTGAGGTTTAAACGGCTTCCTAAGCGGCGCCACGGTGTGCATACCCAAGGACTTAATGGTGTTTCTCGTGTCCTTGAGGTTATGCAACCCGGAGTCAGTCTGGTCCGCAAAAAGTCCCTTGCCATCAAAGGGTAGGTCCTGGATAGTGTTCTGGACCTCAGCTGGCAGACCAGATGACTGAAGCCACGCGCTCCTCCCCATAGAGATGCCCGTTGCCAGCGTACGGGCTGCCGCATCTGCCGAGTCCAGAGCGCCTTGCAGAGAGGTACGGGCCATCAACTTGCCCTCATCCGCCATGGCCTTGAGTTCAGTTTTGGACTCCGATGTAAGTTGGTCCCCAAACTTCACAACTGCTGACCAGGCGTTGTGGGCATACCTACTAAGGATCGCTAGTTGGTTGGCGATACTTAGGGAAAATCCCACAGTGGAATACACCTTCCTACCAAAGAGGTCCAGGCGCTTGGAGTCTTTGGACTTAGGAGCAGGTCCTTATTGGCCATGCCTCTCCTTGGCGTTGACAGCGTCCACCACGAGGGAGCAAGGGGCAGGGTGGGTAAACAGATATTCAAACCCCTTGTTAGGGACAAAGTATTTTCTCTCTACCCCTCTAGCTGTTGGGGGGATAGAGGATGGGGTTTGCCAGAGTGTCGTAGCATTGCCGCGGATGGTCTTGTTCATCGGCAAGGCCACTCTGGAAGGACCCTCTGGCTTCAGAATTTCATCCACCATAGGGTCGTCCTTCTCCTCGACCACCTCCTCTATGGGCAGGTTCATGCTAAGAGCTACCCTACGGAGTAGCTCCTGCGGGACCTTAAAATTCATAGGCGGAGGCGCGGATGATGATGTACCCGCCACAGCTTCATCAGGTGAGGAGGAGGAGGTTGTCAGTGGGAGAGGAGGGTCGGGTAGGTTGTCCTGTTCAAGGATGGGAGGATCCTGTTGGGTAGGGACAGGTGCCTCCCTTTCCACAGGGGCTGAGTCTCGGGATGCAGCCTCCTCCGGAGGTGGACGGCTGATGGTCGCCACCGGGGGGTGGGTACGCACCACCGGATAGGGAGGTAGTGCTGCACCCTGAGCCTCGTGGTATGCCCAGGGTGTCCAGAATGGCCACTGGGGTTGCCAAGCAGCTGGCATAGGGTCTCGCACGGAGGCCACTCGAGTCACCTCAGGTGTCTTTGACGGCCTGGCCGAACTGGCTGATGACTGGTCTCGAGATGGCCAAGGTGGGGCGGTGTGCGACGTAGGATGGTCCCTCGATGGTCTAAACCGTGAGGAACGCGAATCACGTGACCTCGAGCGGGACCGTGAACGGTATTGTACCCTATCGTCCCGGTGCCGTGGAGATTCGTGGTGCCATGGTGGAAATTGGCGACGTGGAGACCGCTCGTGGCGCGGTAGATCACGGTCCCAGGAAGACAAGTCCCGGTGCAGGGATCGTCGGTGCCGAGGGGATGCTCCTCGGTACGGTGCGTTCCGGTGCCGTGGGGACGCCTCTTGGCGCGGTGAGTCCCGGTGCCGTGGGGACGCCTCTCGGTGCGGCGAGATTCAGTGCCATGGGGACACTGTACGACGAGACGATTCACGGTGCCGTGGAGCTACATCTCGGCGTGGTGAGTCCCGGTACCTCGGCGAGACATCGCGGTGCCGTGGGGACACGTAGCGACGAGGCGAGTCTCGGTGCCGTGGAGAGGTGGATCGGCGCCGGTCGGACTGCCGACGTGGGGAGTCCCGGTGCCGTGGAGAGGCAGATCGGCGCCGGTCACACTGCCGTCGTGGAGAGTCCCGGTGCCATGGAGAGTCCCGGTGCCATGGGGATTCCACTCGATACGGCGAGTCTCGACGCTGGGATGAGAGCTCACGGTGCGGTGAAGCTCGGCGTCGAGGAGATGTTTCTTGACGCGGTGAATCCCGACGGTGCGGTGACTCTCGGCGTTGGGGCAGACTCCGGCGTGGTGTCTCCACCGAGGATCGGGCCCGAGGTGGAGAACGGTGTTGGGAAGGCGTCGCGCTCATCCTGGACACCGAGCGGGACGAGGATCTGGCAAGCGAGGACGACCTCGAGCGTGAGCGGCTCCGAGGGTCCGGGCTGCGAGACCTGTGCCGCAAGTCAGACCGGCGTCGTGAGTCGGACCGATACACCGTGCGGTGACGGGACTCCGAACGGCGCCGGGACTCAGAGCGGCATACAGGAGGCTGTAGTAGAGCTGACGGTCCAAGGAGCGTCGGCTTGCCTCTAGAGATGATCGGAGGCCGTGCCGGGATTGGTGCTGGCACGGGGGACGCTTTCATCTCGATCAGCTCCTTCGCAGCCTCGAAGGTGTCTGGCGTCGAAGGAGCAATCACGTCCTCAATGGACGGCGGTGCCTGTGGGCGCGGGCTGATGCTTCTCTGTTCCAGCGCACCGGGGCAGGGCAGTGCCGCAACAACATTCGGAGACTTGGCTCGCCCCTTGCGGCCCGATGGAGAGAAGGAGCGGTGCCGAGAGCGGCCCCGGGTTCCGGACGCTGCCCGACCCTGAGGCGGGCGGGAGTCCTTCCGCGGTGCCGCAGCCGGCGCTGATGGGGGCGCGCTGCGCACCGAGACGCTGGAGCCCGCACCTTGAGAAGGGCAGAGTGCCGCCTTCATTAGTAACTGTCTTAGGCGGATTTCACTCTCCTTTCTGGTGCGGGGCTTGAAGGACTTACACAGCTTGCATTTGTCCGCTGTGTGGGACTCACCCAGACACCGAAGACAGGAGTCGTGGGGGTCCCCGGTGAGCATGGGCCTGTTACAGGATCCGCACGACTTGAATCCCTGTGAAGGCATGCCCTATGCCCGGAGGGCTCGGGAGGAGCCCGCTACTATAGAAACTAAGTACTACAACTATAACTACACTAATCACTATAACAATAAGAACTATTAACACTAAAACTATTACTATAACAATGAAAAAACTATTAACACGGATAGCTAGAGGGTAGTGGAGCACTTGCGAACAAGAGAACCACTGTTCCAACGACCGTCACGGGCGGTAAGAAGGAACTGGAGGGGGGTCAGGCCGGCAGGGGACTATATAGAGCGCCATTTCGGCGCCACTCCAGGGGGCTCCCCAGCCGGCCCGACAGGTAGCTGCTAGGGTAAAAGTTTTCCAAGGTCCGTGCACGCGCGCACACCTAACTGGAATAGATATGAGCAACCACTCGAAGAAGAACGTGGGGAATCGCGGTGCCGTGGTGGAGTTCGGCGTCATGGAGACAGCTCGCGGCACGGCAAGTCTAGGTCTCAGGCAGGTAGGTCCCGGTGCGGGGATCCTCGGCGCCGAGGGGATGCTCCTTGGTGCGGTGAGTCCCGGCACCGTGGAGATGTGTCTCGGCGCGGTGAGTCCCAGTGCCGGGGGGACGCTGCTCAGTGCGGTGAGACTCGGTGCCGTGGGGACACCTCACGGCGCGGTGGGTCTCTGCGCCGAGGAGACAGCTCTCGATGAGAAGGTCCATGGTACCATGGGGATACGTCCCGGCGTGGCGAGTCCCAGCACCTCGGAGACGCGTTGCGGTGCGGTGAGTCTTGGTGCCGTGGAGAGGCGGATCGGCGCCGGGCGGACAGCTGCCGTCGTGGGGAATCTCGGTGCCGTGGGGATTCCGCCCGGTACGGCGAATCCCGACGTCGGGATGGGAGCTCACGGTGCGGTGAAGCTCGGCGTCGAGGAGATGTTTCTCGATGCGGTGAATCCCGACGGTGCAGCGACTCTCGGTGGCGGGGCGGAATCCGGCATGGTGTCTCCGGACGGTCAGACACCGAGGATCGGGCCCGAGGTGGAGAGCGGCATTGGGAAGGTGTCGCGCTCATCCTGGACACCGAGCGGGACCAGGATCTGGCAGGCGAGGACGACCTCGAGCGTGAGCGGCTCCGAGGGTCCGGGCTGCGAGACCAGCGCCGCGAGTCAGACCGGCGTCGTGAGTCAGACCAATACACTGTGCGGTGACGGGACTCCAAACGGCGCCGGGACTCAGAGCGGCGTGCAGGAGGCTGTACTTGTGCTGACGGTCCGAGGAACGTCGGCTTGCCTCTGGGGACGACCGGGGGCCGTGCCGGGATTGGCGCCGGCACGGGGGACGCCGTCATCTCGATCAACCGCCTTGCAGCCTCGAAGGTGTCCGGCGTCGAGGGTGCGACCACGTCCTCAAGGCACGGCAGTGCCTGCGGGCACGGGCTGACATTGCTCGTCTGTTCCAGCGCACTGGGGCAAGGCGGTGCCGCAACAACGTCCGGAGACTTGGGTCGCTCTTTGTGGCCCGATGGAGAGAGGGAGCGGTTCCGAGGGCGGCTCCGGGTTCCCGAAGCTGCCCGGCCCCGAGGTGGGCGGGAGACCTTCTGCGGTGCCGCAGCCGGCGCTGATGGAGGCGCGCTGCGCACCGAGACGCTGGAGCCTGCACCTTGAGAGGGGCAGAATGCCGCCTCCATTAACAACTGTCTGAGGTGAATTTCTCTCTCCTTTCTGGTGCGGGGCTTGAAGGATTTACAGAGCTTGCATTTGTCCGCTCTTTGGGACTCACCCAGACACCGAAGACAGGAGTCGTGGGGGTCACCAGTGGGCATGGGCCTGTTACAGGATCCGCACGACTTGAATCCTTGTGAAGGCATGCCCTGTGCCCGGAGGGCTCGGGAGGAGCCCGCTAACTGTAGAAACTACTACTACTAATTACTACAACTATAACTACACTAATTACTATAACAATGAAAACTATTAACACTAAATACAATGAACTATTAACACGGATAGCTAGGGAGTAGTGGAGCACTTGCGAACAAGAGACCACTGTTCCAATGACCGTCATGGGCGGTAAGAAGGAACTGGAGAGGGGTCGGGCCGGCAGGGTACTATATAGAGTGCCATTTCGGCGCCACTCCAGGGGGCTCCCCAACCGGCCTGACGGGTAGCTACTAGGGTAAAACTTTCCGACGTCCGTGCACGCGTGCATGCACACGCCTAACTGGAATAGATATGAGCAACCACTCGAAGAAGAACCATTGATAACTACTCTCTTGAGTACGGTTTTCCAACCTGTTGTGTACCCACCTTATTGTTGGTTAGTTTCTGATCTATATCCCTAGTTTGTTTATGAGAAGATCATGTGAGACTATAAAAAGCCTTAGTAAACATATCCCATATACTGCTTCCCCTCGTCCAGAAGGCTTCTTGGTTTGACATGACTTGTTCTTGACAAATCCATTTTGACTGTTACTTATCATCTTATTATCTTTGAGGCGCTTACAAACTGATTGTTTGATTATTTGCTCCATTACCTTTGTGGGCATCGAATTTAAGATGACTGGTCTATAGTTCTCTGGGTTGTCCTTATTGCCCTTTTTACAGACAGGTACTATATTTGCCCCTTTCCAGTCCTCTGGGGTTTCTCCTGTCCTCCACGAGTTCTCAAAGATAATTGCTAATGGCTCAGAGATCTCTTCAGCCAGTTCCTTAAGTATTCTAGGATGTATTTCCCCAGCCCCTGCCGACTTGAAAACATGTAACTTGTCTAAGCAATTCTTAACTTGTTCTTTCCCCATTTTAGCCTCAGGTCCTACCCCATTTACACTGATGTTCACGATGTTAGTCATGCAATCACTGCTAGCCATTTGGCATTTAACGTGAATCTGGATACTGTACCGTACTGCCCATCTCACCTCACCTGGTGTACTGCGGAATTAGTGGGGGCTCAGAGATGAAGGAGCGACAAGAATGATTTGAGTCTTGGAGAAATTCTCCCATGAGGGTCTGACCAGCCTGGTATTGTTCCCTTAGAGAGGAAATGCATTAGAGGAGACTAGTCTATAAAATACTGAATGGGCTGGAGACAGGTGGTAGAAGCAGGCACTCCTGTTCTCCCTGGTTCACAGCTCATGGACAGTCAATGGAACTGAATGGGGGAAATTCAAACCGATCAAAGGAAATACTTTCACACACAGTGTAATGATTTTTTGAAAACTCTGCCACAGGATGGTGTTAGGGCCAAGATCTTATCAAGATTTAAAGAGGGGCTGGGCATCTGTGTGAAGAACAGAGGAATGTACTCGTGTGTGTGAATAGTTGATGCTCAGAAGCGAGTCCTGGAAAGGATTGGCTCTAGCCCTGAGGCAGGGCTTATCACCTTGTGGGCTGGATGAGACCTCAGTTGGAGCAGATGACCCCACTTCTGCTTGCTGCAAGGTTTCTTACCCCTTCCGCAGAGGCAAATGGTCCTGGCCCCTGTCAAAGATGGGAGACTTGGCTAGATGGGCCATGGGGCTGACCCAGGCTGGCAATTCTAGCTGCTGTCTTTATCTGTCCATCCAGCTTGATCCTTCTAATGGTTTCCTCATCCCACAAACACTACATTACAGGGGGGCTCTGTCTCCATGCTTCTCACACTGTCAGCTATGCAGGGCACATGTACAAAGTGTGTGGTGTTTGGGGCAGGATTCATCCCAGGCTTTCTAGAGGCCAAAGGCTCCCCAGAGAGCTCAGCGTGCGAAGGACCACCGGATTCTCTGCTAAGCTGCCATGAGGAGGAGCTCCAGCAGGGTGATCATGTAGGGCTGGCCCATGGCAGGGGGATCAGGCCTTCTACTGCTCCTACCACCCTCATCTGCAACCTGGTGAGAAGCACAAAGTCTGTTCTGAGTCAGGGAAGGGCTGGGAATGGTCCCAACCCAGCTTGGCCCTGCACTGAAAACTAAATGATACAAAAACGGGGGGTGGGGAGTGGTAAATAGTGAAGAGAACAGGTCACTGCTAGAGAGTGAGCCAGATCCCTTGGCAACCTGGATGCGAATGAAAAATACGCATTCTAATATGGCTACCTGTAAATGTGTGCATCTAGCAACAACGAACGTAGGCCACACTTACAGGATGGGGGACTCTATAAATATCACATGGGGAACAAATATTTAATAAGGGGCTCCTCAGTCCAGCAGAGAAATGTATAACCTGATCCAATGGCTGGGAGTTGAACATGGACAAATTCAGGCTGGAAATAAGGCGTAAACTTTTACCAGTGAGAGTAATTAACCATTGGAACAACTTACCGAGGTTGAGGTGGATTCTCCATCACTGGCAATCTCTCAGTCAAGATTGGCTGTTGTTCTAAAAGCTCTGCTATGGGAATTATTGTGGGGCCAGTCTCTGGCCTGTGCTATACGGGGGGTCAGACTGCATGATCACAACGGTCCCTGCTGGCCTGGGAATCTATGCAAACCATCTAGTACAAGTGGCACAGGCAGTGAGCTCCTCCTACCCCTCTGCTCACGATGGCATTACCTCCCAGAGACGGGTCAGAGCCACTGTCTCTGTTGTGCTGAGGAGAGAGCACTGGCAGCTTGCCTGGGGAGAGTGAGAGGTGGAACCCAGGAGTCCTGGGTTCCTATAATTCAGCCTTCCTCTCCCATAGGCAAGATCCTGGCAGCTTCCCTGCCCCCCTCTCCAAAAGCTGAGAGTGGTGCTGCCACCCCACCCACAGCTCTGCTACCTGTGGTCCGGATGCTCAGCTCCCCTTCCTTAGTCCCTCCCTCAGGGTGCTCTCTGTGCCCCTTGTCTCTTTCTTGCCACTTGTAGTTCTCCAGGACGTTTTCCAATCACCCTGGCCCATTGGCTCCTGCTGTGTTGCCTCACTGACATCATTATCCTACCTATGGCAACGGAGTGATGTCACAGAGCCTTGGGGAGTTCTTACATTACAGAGAGGGGTCGGAGAGACACAGGGAACAGCAACCCCAGGGCTCCTTGCTCATGGGGTTTCTGCTCTGTTGTAGGAGACACTCATACCGGACAGGGCAGGATATCGCCAACTGTGGGACCTGCCGGGACTGCGCCTGCATCATCTACAGGTAAGAGCCACCTTGCCAACCCCGGGAGGGGTCCCCAGCTTGGCTCCCTTCCTGCCTCCACCCACCGAGGCCCTAGCGGAATTCCCTGTTTGGCCTCCCTCCTGCAGCACGTGGCAGTTTGATGCTGGTGTCTGTTACTAACTTAGCGCTCGGGGATCCCTCAGAGACCAGCAAGCCTGGGAGAGGGCAAAGCACCCCCGTAGGGACTCTGCACTCTGGGCTCTCAGCAAGAGAATGGGAGCAGCCCCCTTAAACCCCACGACGTGGAGCAGTGCCAGTTACAGAGCCCTCCAGGAGCAGGGGGGTCATGCTGCCTCTCCAATGGCCCTCACTTTACACCCAACACTCCCTTATGTTCCACACACACGGTCTCTCTCCCTCCTCCCCCTCCCCCACTTTTACTGCTGGAAATTGCTGCCACCAGAAGTGCAGCCTTCCAAAGCAGGGCCTCAGGCTGGCTGACTCTGCTAGGGCTTCTCTGCAGCCTGCAGGGACATAGCAGCTCTGACATGCCACTTGGAAGGGGCCCACAGGGTGAGCACTGGCAGTGGGTTGTGCAATCCTCTTCAGCCCTCACCTAGCGCACAGGAGCAGCCCCTCCACTTGTCTCTGTGAAGGACACAGCAGGACTGAGATGCTTCACCCCACACATATGGGTAGAAATGATTGACTCGTCCCTGGAACAGGGAGTGCCCTAACCACTGGGCTCCAGCATCCTTCTCTTTCTTGGCCCAGTGCCTATTTACTTATAGCACATAGCCCGGGTTTAGGGCACTCTCCTGGGAGCTGAGAAACCCAGGTTCAAATCCTGATTCCTCAGCAGGCAGAGGAGGGTCCCCCACATCCTGGGTGAATGCTTTAATCACCAGGCTCCAAGTTATAAAGTAGGGGGACTCCAACCCCCCACATTTTGATTTGGGCTGAGGAGCAATGTGCAAACAGACACACCCTAACAGTTCCTCAACAAGCCCCTATGACCAGGGGAGTCCTGGCCTGCAAGCTCCTCCCAGTGTGAGACACGGGTGAAGGACAGAGGTGCTGATGTATCCCAGGAAGGCCATTGCAGGCCTGATGCACCCAGATGAAAGAGTCCATTGCAAGGAAATCTTGTCAGCTGTAGCTGGGACACTGGGGAATCAGAATATCAGGGTTGGAAGGGACCTCAGGAGATTCTAGTCCCACCCCCTGCTCAAAGCAGGACCAATCCCCAACTAAATCATCCCAGCCAGGGCTTTGTCAAGCCTGACCTTAAAAACCTCTAAGGAAGGAGATTCCACCACCTCCCTAGGTAACCCATTCCAGTGCTTCACCACCCTACTCGTGAAAAAGTTTTTCCTAATATCCAACCTAAACCTCCCCCTCTGCAACTTGAGACCATTACTCCTTGTTCTGTCATCTTCTACCACTGAGAACAGTCTAGATCCATCCTCTTTGGAACCCCCTTTCAGGTAGTTGAAAGCAGCTATCAAATCCCCCCCCATTCTTCTCTTCTGCAGGCTAAACAATCCCAGTTCCCTCAGCCTCTCCTCATAAGTCATGTGCTCCAGCCCCCTAATCATTTTTGTTGCCCTCCGTTGGACTCTTTCCAATTTATCCACATCCTTTTTGTAGTGTGGGGCCCAAAACTGGACACAATACTTCAGATGAGGCCTCACCCACAGGCGCCAACTTCCGGTGGGGGCTGACGCCGGGCGACATTGCGGGGCCCCGCCCCCAACACCGGGTGACGTTCCAGGGCCCCGCCCCCGACGCCATGTCGCCCGGTGTCGGGGCGGGGCCCTGGAACGTCTCCCAGTGGTGAGGTGAGCTGGGCGCGGGCCCCGGGGCTGGCGGGGAGCTGCCGGTGGGTGCTGAGCACCCACCAATTTTTCCCTGTGGGTGCTCCAGCCCCGGAGCACCCACGGAGTCGGCGCCTATGGCCTCACCAATGTCGAATAGAGGGGAATGATCATGTCCCTTGATCTGCTGGCAATGCTCCTACTTATACAGCCCAAAATACCGTTAGCCTTCTTGGCAACAAGGGCACACTGTTGACTCATATCCAGCTTCTCGTCCACTGTAACCCCTAGATCCTTTCTTGCAGAACTGCTGCCCAGCCACTCGGTCCCTAGTCTGTAGCAGTGAATGGGATTCTTCCTTCCTAAGTGCAGGACTCTGCACTTGTCCTTGTTGAACCTCATCATATTTCTCTTGGCCCAATCCTCTAATTTGTCTAGGTCACTCTGTATCCTGTCCCTACCCTCCAGCGTATCAACCACTCCTCCCAGTTTAGTGTCATCTGCAAACTTGCTAAGGGTGCAGTCCACACCATCTAGGGTGACCAGATGTCCCGATTTTATAGGGACAGTCCTGATTTTTACGTCTTTTTCTTATATAGGCTCCTATTACCCCCCACCCCCTGTCCCGATTTTTCACACTTGCTGTCTGGCCACCCTAACACCATCCTCCAGATCGTTAATGAAGATATTGAACAAAACCGGCCCCAGCACCGACCCTTGGGGCACTCCACTTGATACTGGCTGCCAACTAGACATGGAGCCATTGATCACTATCCATTGAGCCCAACGATCTAGCCAGCTTTCTATCCGCCCATACTTCTTTAACTTGCTGGCAAGAATACTGTGGGAGACCGTATCAAAAGCTTATGCTCCGCTTTGTTTGCTGCACGATATGAACCACGCTCTACGTCTCAAAGCGGGCCAGGCACACAGGAGGGGTGCACACTTAGTGCCCATACTCCAGAACTTTCAGCTGTGCCTTTGTGCCCGGGGACCTGAGGAGGGCGAGGCGAGGCCAGGCCTGAAGTAGCAGGGGTAAGGCTGTGGGCTGAGATTGAGGAGCATCAGCGGAGCTACAGTGGGATCAAATATTTGCTAACAGGCTCTTCTGTCTAGCAGGCAAAGGTAAATATGAACCAGTGGCTGGAACTTGAAGCTAGACAAATTCAGATAGGAAACTGAAACATCGCAATTAAAACAACCCTGCAGCCCAAGCCCCAAGAGCCCAAGTCAGCAGGCACGGGAAATCCAGTGGCTGGAATGCTTGGAAGCGAGACACTACGGCACACATTTATGTGAGGGTAACGGGAACAGCTTAGCCAGGGATATGGTGGATTCTTTGCCGCTTGGAGTCTTTAAACCAAGATTTGATTGCTCTCTTGCTCCATCTCAACCAGAAGTTATGGGCTTGATGCAGGAGTCACTGGATGAACTGCTCAGGCCTGTGTTCTGCAGGTCAGACTGGTTGATCATGGTAGTTCCTGCTGGCTTTCAAATCTATGCCCTGTGTGTGAGGGGAGCCCATGGCTGGAAGAGGGGAGCTCTGAAGGGTGAGATCGAGAGCACCAGCAGAGCTGCATGTCTGTTTGGGGAGCTCCCTACGCCTCTTTCCCCTCTCACTGGCCAGCACTCTGTGCCCCTCCCATCTGGCTGAGCTAAAGAGCCTTTGCTGGAAAGTGAGGCTGTTGGTAAATGCCATGTGAAAGCTCTGCATGAGGAGTGACAGCCCCTCGCCAACTGTCACCTCCTGCTGAGCCCCATCAGCCTGTGCTGCTTCTCCGCTGTGGCAGGCACTCCCCCCGCCCTCCCCCGGACATGCCTCCTCTTTGGGTAATGGCCCCTAGTGCGTGGAGTGTGGGATCCCAGGGGCCCAGCTCTTAGTCCTCTGTGCCTGGGGGCAAGGGAGTGCCTGCCTCCATTTCCCTCTTTCCCCGGGTCTAACTCAGTCCTGGCAAAGAAGCTACAAAGCCCTGAGCAAGAGGAAGGGGGAGGGAAGGGAACGGGACAGCTACTACTTGGCCTGTGAGTGAGGGAGGCTGGGGGACACTTTCCCTATTACCCTGTGGGAGGGGGGTACTCTCAGCTGTTCACTGTGCACATTTGATCATTAATGACATTTGTTTGGTTAGTGTCACTAAAGGCTGAATGGCGTTCTGACGGGGGGGTCTCTGAGCAATGCTGTGTGTTCGCGTGGGTGCGTCTCTGCCTGTGTGTATGCCCCTGCCTACACCTCTCTTTGCATGCAGGACTCTGTCTCTCCTCCATATCTGTGGGCGGGTGTCTCTCCCTGCTGCACTGTCTCTCTTTGGAGGTGCCTGGCTGTGTCTGCATCTCTTGCTCTGTGCTTGTTTACACCAGAGCTAACAGCTCCTGTGTAGCTAGTGGGGGGTTTCAGTGGTAACTGGGATTGACAGGTCTGTCTCCGTGGGCACTGCAGCTGGGAGAGATGTCACAGCTCAGGGCGGTGGATTGTGTAACTGTTGTCTCTGGCTGTGGACTCCCTCTGGGCTCAGCTGCCAGCCACATGATGAACAAAGTGCTCTAGTAGGACCCACACAGGCACAAGGCAACAGACACTAGAGCAGCGTCATGCCTGGACCCTGTGACCTTTTCCAGATGCCGAGAATCTGGTGCTATTGACTGTCAGACTGTACAGAAGAGACATCAGGGTAAGGTGCAGGCTGGGTTAGTGGAGATCAGTGCAAGAGCTGAGGGGTTAATGGTGGAGTCCCTGCTGGCTCTGCCTACAAGTCAGTGCTCCTACCGCAACTGAGGGAGAGGAGAATTCCCTCTGTCCCCTACAGAGTTCCATTTCCTCAGGCCCCGGGTGTACAGTGGCAAAGGCTCATTCTATTATTATTGGCATTGCGAAGATCAAGGCCCCACAGTTCTGGGTGCAGCAGCAGAGATAGCCCCTGCCCTGAGGAACTCAGTCACATAGAAAAGACACACACAGGAACAGGCTAACACTCCTTGAGGCCCAGAGAGAGAATGCCTTCCCCACGGTCACACGGGGAACAGAACGCAGGTCTCCTGCTAGCAACAGCCATTCTTCGATTGCCTATAGATAGAACAATGGCTCTGATCAGTCTGATCTGGGAGACAGCAGGATTCAATTCCTTAAGGGGAAGAGCATCCAGGGGCAGCTTTTGGGGTGGATCAACCAGAGCATGGGGTGTGCAAACCTCCCTTCAATCATTAGGACATACATTAACCCTTTACACACCGCTCCCGCAGCCTTCTTTACATTGGGGCCCAGTGACACCTGGAATGTGGTGCCCCAGGGGCCATAAGGCCAGAGGAAGAATTCCTTCTCGCTCCATTCGTATTTGGCTCCCCAAAGGGGCAGGGCAGGGACCTGGCTCCTCTCACTGTGGCGAGCCTCCATCCTCTCCCGGAGTGCAGAAGGGATGTTAGGCAGAGGGCTACTGCCCCAAAGCCCGCACTCCTGCTTCCCCAGCCATGACACACTCGAGTCCTGGGCCTGAAGAAGCAGAGAGTAGGGTGACGGGAGGCGCTGTGGCCACTGACTCATGATCTGTAAAGGGTCACTGCACTGCACCTCTGAAGCCTGTATTGGACACTATGGGCACAATAGAGGGACACAGCGACTTAGGGACTCACCTGCCTGCTTGCTACAGTCCCCTCCGGAGCAGCAGCCACACGGACATGGACAGCTTTGAGGAAGCAAGACTAAGTGCTGGAGAGGGGAGAACTCCTGGCCTCCACACCTGACAGTAGCGAGTACTCAGCTGGTGGGAAGGCAGCTAAAGTGACCTACAGGGAGATGGTGCATCAACAACCCCGTGTGTGCCAGTGCTAGGGGACACTGTGAGACACAAGCAGAATCTCTCCTATCCTAGATGTCCCTATCACTGGTATGTGCAGAGAAGACAGGCAGTGATTCTGGCTGGCCCCCAGATCCCTCACCAGGCCTAGGAAGGGTGCCACCAATGGTGACAGTTGATTTCAGCGAGAGCTCTCCCTGCAACCAAACAATCTGTCTGTGCCTCGCTTTACACCCACGCCTGTCTGGGCAGCCCATCCTCCTGCTGTGTTTGCACTGCAGTCAGAGAGGAATTCCATATGCTGCAAGGGGGTGTAATGAGGGTTAGTGGGACTTAAAGGTGGAAAATATCCTAGTCTTAGGAAAACTCCCCAGCTGGGTCATGGCTGGGACATCACTTCCCAGGGGAAAGGCTGGGAGCCCCGGCACCAGGGACATTTATAATGGGCTGGGAGAGCCCTGGGCATGGGCTGTAGGGGCAGTCATGGCCTCCCCTGCACAACAGGAACTAGACAGGACTTCATGTGGCTTTGTTATGCCAGCACCTCAGACACATCTGGCGAGCAGCATACGCTCCCGTCTGCTCCGTGGGAGCTCTCTTGCACCTGGGGGAGTACAGCAGCCACGCCCTCAGGATACTTCTGAGACTAACACAGCCCAGGTCTTGCATGTGGTCACTCAGGGATCCAGTCTCCCTCCAATAGCAGGTTTCACTCCTTCACCACACGGAAAGGTCTGGAGCACCCGCCCATCCTGCAGCAGTGATCCCTCGGTAAGGAAAGCGTTAACGTGCAGCTGCAAGGACCTATCTTGGGGCATTATGAGCAGCTGTCGACTTCTAATGCCTGCAGCCCACAGAAAAGAGCCAGAAGCTGATTCTTGTGGCAGTACGAGGGGGAAAGAGGCCCACATGTGGCCTCTGCTCTCTCCTCAGAGGTGCTAGAGGATGGTGCTGGGCAGTTGCTCTTCCACCTCTCCCGGTGTATTCCATCAGCTCCCTCCCATTTGTTGACTATGGGAGCTGCTGGGGAGCGAGTGAGGCAGCCTGAACTGTGGTGCCATCAGGCTGTGGATGGCAGTGCAGAGTCTCTGCTTTCCCAGGGCATGCGGAGATCATTTGCCTCCGTCCTAACCCTGTCATCAAAACCGCAGCCAGGCTTGGGGATTCAAAGACGGGTGTTGCTTCAGCAATCAGGTGCCATCTGAGCATGGACCATGTGTAACTTGACCTCCCTCAGTGGGTGTGGCTTGAGAAAGAGAACAGGACGTTCACTGTCTGATTCAGAAGACAATCAGTGCCCACGTCAGGAATGAATCTGAGTGGAGGCTGGCTCAGAAAGGATGGCTCTCGTGTGTGATCTGAATTGGGCTTTCTGAGCATCACCACAAAATAAACACCGAGAAGGAATGATAACAGTCTGATTGAGGCTAGGGCCACCATCAGCACCGTAAGTTTGCAGCTAAATCTGTGCCCTTGAGTCCAGTTTGTGGGAGGGAGTTTCTGCTTGTCGAAGCAACAGACTTCTGAAGTGTCTCTGGCTCCGAGATCTGCCGCAGATCAGTTCTGAAAGGTGCTGACCTGGAGTCTGTTACATTTTTCAAGTGTCTGGGGGCACATCTGATCTCACAAAGGGAAGGTCTCCCACTGTAGTCTGCGTGTCCATAGACAGGCAGGAGCACATTAGCCAGGCAGCTCACCTACCACATGAGACATCATAGGCAGCTTTTCAATGAGTGTTTCACCATGTTCTGACCTTCAGCTGCTATGCAGCCCTCAAACTCCTCAGCTGGACTACGAAGGTAATACGGTTGGCCCAAGCATAGAAGTTAGACTTTGTTCTCACTGAGCCAACAGGGGTCAGAAGTTTGACACAGATCTTAGAGATCTTGGAATCATCACAGACAGTTCTCTGAACACATCTGCTCAGTGTGCACCAGCAGTCAAACAGCTAACAGTGTTAGGAACCATTAGGAAAAGGATACATAAGACAGAAAATCTCTCTGAAGCAGTTGGTGCTGCCTACTGCCAGAGAAAGGGTACTGGGTTGGATGGACTGCTGATCTGATTCAGCATGACAATTCCTATGGTCCCACGGCTGTGATGCCAAAGAAAGCCAAATGGCCCATATGGAGGACACCCTTTGTAAGAGTAAGGGAGAGTCCGTGGTTCCTATTCAGAAGCCTAGGACCCGTAACTCTCGTGGAAAGAGCTGTGCTAAGAGAACTCTGTTCTGAGAGTGGAACTGCAAAAGGCTTAGATTGAGAGCCCCCAGCGTGAGCCTCTGGCTGCAACCTGGCAGTGAGGTTGAGTCTGAAAGCTCCTGGATCCAAACCCATGTAGTCCCTTCCTCTTCACCCTGACCTCAGGGCTGAAATTCTCAACTCTTCTTCCTCATCAAACAGCAGTGCCACCAGAACCCGTCTTCTGGTTCTCTCTTGAGCTCCAGCAAGAAGCCCCCTTCCTTACTCCTCTGGTCCCCACCAGGAACTGATTTGCTCTGGCCCTGCAGCTCCTTTTAACTGAACCTGGTGGGCTCTGATCTGCTGCTTCCCTGCAGCCTCTCTAGGCAGGCCTGGAGGACTCACCTTCACTGCTCTTTTTCTGGGGCGGGGTGTGGAAGGACCATGAGGTCTCCAGCAGGAGGTCTCCAGCAGGGGTCCATTGTCACGGAGTATAGGGGAGTCCGGCCCTGCACCCCTCTTCCCCGGATTCACTGGGAGTCTCAGCCAGCCAGTAGAACAGAAGGTTTATTAGAGATGCCAGGAACACAGCCCAACCAGAGCTTGTCAGTACATCCAGGACCCCTCAGTCGGGTCCTTCCGGGGGGCAGGGAGCTTAGACCCCAGCCTGGGCCCATCACATGCCCCACCAAAGGTCACAGAGATCTGGGGTCCAGGTTTTGGTGCACCTAAATGGGGAAGTGGCTCCTGCAGTGAGGCTTCCTCTTGAGCTGAGAGCAGCTGGACCATTTCTGCTACCAGCCATCATATTGGAACGATCTTGGGGCTGGGAGTTCTCACTGGGGAACCTTCTTCTCTGGAGTGTGCTTTGCCTTTGGACTAAGCGAGGGAGTACAGCTGCCTGGGCACAGTGCATGGCCCCGGTAAGCCTTTGCTGGTGGGTGAGGGCTTGCTGGGGTGGAGCGGTGGTTAGAGGGACCCCAGAGTGGTGGGTGAGTGATCCTTGGGGATAGTCTGGACAGTCAGAAAAGTCTCTGAAGCACTTTGGGGCCCAGTGGGAGAAAAATTGTTCTATAAATGACTTAATTAGTTAATGTATGTGAAGGGCTTTGAAGACAGACTGCTGACTGTTACTCTCATGTAAGCTCATTAGTGCTCCATGGGGCTGAAATCATTCCCATCTGACATCAGCTCAGCAGCTGGTGGGAAATGTGTTGATGTCTCAGGCCAGTACAGGTGTCCACATCATCAAAGCCCCCAGACCAGTCTCAGCTGAGACTGAGGCCTGAAGGAGCATGGACACTAAACTCCCCTGGCAAGGTGAATCCTAGCAGGGCAGAGCAGGGGTAGCTTGTGGAACGAGGACTCCACTACGGATTGTACTTGAATTATTGTATGAAATGTTTCTTAACATTTTCTTCTTTGTTCTGTGTCTCCCATAGTGTGGAACATGATTTTCGGCAGCAGGAAGGCCGCTTCCAGCGAGTGCTGAGCAGCATTGAGAGTGAGTCAAGGCAAAGCTCCCCCACGATAGCCCGGGCCACCACACCAACTCGGCAAGAGCTGTCCCCGATGCCGAAGCTGCCTGCAAAACTGGACTCCAAAAAATCCAGGCGCAAATGTTTCTGGTTCCTGTGACACATGGTGCTGCCTGAGGGGGGATGCAAAGGCCACATCACCAAGGCAAGAGGACATGCGTGAGGTCCCCACTGCCAAAGAGACGTTCCATTGCCGACACACCAAGCACTCTGTTCCTTTCTTTCCCTCTCGCTGAGGCTAGGGTTGGGGTAGCACCAGCTTTTGTATTCTTACCTCTCCCCTGTTTCCCGTCCCAAGGCCCCTGTGTAAGTAACGGGCGGGAGGGGGACACCACCATCACCGTACTTCCTGAGACATCAATAAACTCTAGGGAGACGCTATTTTCACTACACAGGCTCTTGTCAGCAAGTTTTTGTTCTTAAAAAGGCAGCGATTGGCTCCTGCTGTTTGGAGTATTTGGGGGTGTAATTAAGAAAGAAGGCACGGAGATAACACTCCCTACATGCACCCAGGGTGTCACTGCCATCATGGTAAACATGCTGAAAGCTGCTGGAGTTTTGTCTACACTAGGGCTCCCTTCAGTGCAGCTGAACGGCTGGTTAACACCCCTGCCTCCATCTCTGATCTCCAAGGGCAGGCACCCCCAGCATTTCCAATCTCTGTAGCTCTGAGCTCAGGCTACAACTCCCCTTTCCCTGTGTAATGAAAAGTGCATTTCTACGGCCTGGGTCCCCACAGAGCAGCCAACAGCTGCCTTTCAATCACTTCAGTGTAATCAAAAGTACCTGAAGGTTTGTCACTTCCAGGCTCAGAGTTTGGTGGCGACTCTTTCAGAGCCTAATGAGAGACCCTGCAATTGTGTTTTACACACAGAAAAGTTGGGGGCCTGTGTTAGAAGTTATCCTCAGGATAGCACAATTCCCCTTCACCCCAATGGTCATCAACTGTCCCACCCCAGTCTGGCTTGCTGTCCAGGTGACAGGGTAACTAAGTCCTCTGCATTCTGGGTTGAGTAGCACCTTCTTCTAGCCTTGATTTCTGAAATCACGTGTTGCAGGGATTAGTCAGAGAGCTGCAGCTCTGCTGATTCACAACCACTGCGTCAGGAGCTGAAGGCACAAAGAGCCTCACCATGTGCAGCACAGTGTGAAACTTTCTCCATGCTCGGTGAGCATCAGAAAGATCTTGACAGCCACAGGGGACAGGTTACACATGGGGGAAACTGACCTTTGAGTTTCCTGGATCAGACGGCCAGGCCAGCAGGGGGAAGCGGCTATCGGGAGAAAGGCCGACACTGGAAAATGGAGGAAGCTGGTAAATAGGCAGGTGCCAGTGAGTGAGCCCTGTTCAGAAATCTGAGACTCATTCATTCACTTTTAAGAACATTCCTCAGAATTCTGCAGAGCCTGTTAATGAAAGAGCAGATAGTGCCAGTGGTGATGTGTGCACCTGCCTGCTGTGGGCATAGCTGAGACCAGCCCAACTCATTTCACACCACCAGTTTTGATCACTTGTGACCTGCTACCTCTAATCGGAAGCACTGTGGTACTGAGTCCGGATGGGGAGGGGAAGCTAAACCTAGAAGTTATACTCTCCCTCCCACATGCAGCTGGCTCACAGGGAAGGAAGCTGAGAGCTCCCTGGCTGCAGGATTCACTGACTAATTACAAGAGAGAAATTAGCAGCTCAAATATTCCAGCTTTTTCAAGGCTGCCCACGAGAAGAGAAATTCAATGTCAGTTTAATGAGGGTCCCAGATCAAAGAGGGCTGGAAGCAGCCAGTGGGCGGTTTCAGCATGATGAGCACGGCACAGAAAACACTCCCTAATGCTCCACACAGCGTCAGCAAGATGCTGCCGTGCTCAGAAAAAACAACTCTGAGCTGCACAAAGGCCCTGAGAGTGGGGAAGGAGAGGGCTCCACAGAGACCCCCTGCGGCTGAGAGCAGCACAAAGGCCAGGAAAGTGGGGAAGGAGAGGGCTCCACAGAGACCCCCTGCGGCTGAGAGCAGCATAAAGGCCAGGAAAGTGGGGAAGGAGAGGGCTCCACAGAGACCCCATCCGGCTGAGAGCAGCACAAAGGCCTCTGAATGATACTGTCTGTGCATGATAATAGGGGCTGGAAGGGAGGCTGGGCCCCAAGAAGGCCTCAGAATTCAATACCCATTGAAGACAATGGCAGCTGCTGGTCTCCTGTAGGGGGGACACTTGGCCCCAGCAGCAAAGACAGAATTTATCTCATTGAAGAACATTTCAGGTGTCTGAGACTTGCTATGGCCAATGCACTATTCACAGCAACCCCAAGCCTGGAGAACTCCTGCGAGGGAAGGATCACAAACCCAGCCAGGAAGAGACTGGGATCCGGGCAAGCTCCAGGCTAGCACCATCTGAAACTGACTAAGCAGCTTAGCAGAGAACATACATGTGTCTGCTGGAACGGACATAACACTAACCCACCCCGAGCCTTCTGTCCTTAACTAATGACTCACCCCAATCCGCCCACGTCCGTCTGCCCTGAACTACAACATACGTCTAGCCGTATGACCTTAACCCACCAGGAACCCTATTTATTTTGGATGGGGCCATTTTTGCCCTTCTCACCCTGTGCGGCAGGGAGGAGGGGAAGCTTAGGTCTCTGGTGTGGGGTTAGTAGCTAGTGGTTCATAGTTCCCAGCACTCCGGAAGGCAAGAGCTTCCTTTGCCCTGCAGGCTTTGAGAGCATCCATGAGCAGTCTCTCCTTAGAAGCAGATGACCAGGTCACAGCTGAGAGGTTCTAGGTACCTTGTATCCCCCTCTTCGTCATGCAGCTGCTGACAGGGTCCCACAGGTGCCTATGTTCAGGGTGCTTGTGGGCTTTGGGTCAGATCATTCACCTGGGATGTGTTGGGCACCAGGACAGGATGGCAGGTCCCTGGCTGTGGCTTCTAAATCCGTGAAGCTTTTAGCTTGTGCAGTTTCACAAGCCCCTACTGCCAACAGAGGCTTCACAAGGAGGCGGCATCCCTAGCCAAATGATTATTCCCTTGTGCTCTGGATGAGCAGGTCACATACCTGAGTGAGGACAGGCATTTCCTAAGGGGGTGGGATGGGAGCTCTGAGAGGTCACCTGTGTTGCTGGGGTCACGGGACAGGCCAGCATGGGAAACAGAGGCACTTAGGGGTGTACCAGAGAATAGAGCCAGGGGCTGCTGGGGGACAGTGCAAACAGATGTTCCCTGATGGCATGGGGAGCTGGGGCGCTGAGGGAAGGGGGCAGAAAGTGACTGAGGGAGTAGGGAGCGAGGTGGATTTGATCTGGGAGGGTTGCGGGGGAGGTTCACTGGGAATGGCTGCATTGGGGATGGGAAACGTCTCCTAAAGTAAGATACCTGAGGCTATAACATGAGCCAGGAGGGGGGTTGGGAGAGATGACACCTTTGGCTGGGAGAATGGACAAAGCCTAGAGGAGGAGCCCCGGGGGGAGGGGAAGAGCCTGCTGGAGGGTTTTTGTCTTTTTTGGTTTCAGTTTTGAGCTGGGTGGTGAAACACAGGGAGCCCCCAGGCTGGGGTCTACGCTCCCTGCCCCCCATAAGGACCCAACTGAGGGGCCCTGTTTGTACTGACAAGCTCTGTTTGGACTGTGTTCCTGGCATCTCTAATAAACCTTCTGTTCTACTGGCTGGCTGAGACTCCCAGTGAATCCGGGGAAGAGGGGTGCAGGGCCTGACTCCCCCACACTCCATCACAGTGATCACAGAGCTGTCCCTGGGATTCTTTCCCCCAGACCCCCATCTGCTTCCCATTACACACAGGCTCAATGACGCTGACAAGGACTCTGGTTCAGTTTGGCTCTGCTCATAAGAAGGGGAGTACACAAAACAGGGCTGGAAATCTCACTTGCAACAACAGGCTCTGGGAAATGTTGATTGTTGCCCACCCCCTAGGAACAGCCAGTCATAAAGCAACCCTGCACCTCTGGATGGAGCCAGGGAGTACAGAGGCAGCATATAGCTGATAAGTCAGGCCAAGCCAGCTACCAGACAGCATTTCTGAAACTCAGATGGTTCAGGTCTTGGCAAAGATTCAAGGGGAGATGGCTGGGATCAGGTCAAAGGGTTAGATTCTCTTTGTGCTGAAACTGGTCCCTAACTACCTCATCCAATGTTCCTCGTTACTACTATTATAAATCATGCATGGAGCTCCATTACCTCTCCTTTCTGCCCTCACTTCCCTGGGATGCCAAAATACACCACCCAGAAGCAAGGTTAACAAAAAATGTAATGCTAGTGAGCTCAAATCCCACCTCATCCCCGCCAAGCCTCCTTCACTCGCTTGGATCTCACACTCTAAAAGGTCCTTGTCACAGACCGGCAGGTTCAGAGCTACAGTCGCTCTCCCTCCCCAAAAGCGCTGGAGAGAAGTGTATGCAAGGAGATGCTATGACCAGCTGGGCCACAGCCTGTCTGCCTCATTTACAACACTGACACAGTGACTGAGGGCAGAACTGGATACACAATAGCTTAGCTAAGCCACTGTCCATAAGGCCATTACCCCCAAGGTCAGAGAGGCGTATTTAAGACTGAATCCGCAATCAGTTCAGCAAGCAAAGCCACTTAACGATGAGCAAGAGACAGTGCTGGTGATCTGGAGCTGGAAGAGCTTCCTCACCCTTTGCGTCAGGCAGGCCAATGAGAGCTGCTCTCCTGAGAAACTGCACAGATTACGCCAGGAAAACAGCCCATCCACGCACCAGCAGTGCAGTGATTCTAGTGAAGGGAGTCTGAGCCTGCCAATTGTGGGAGATTCGCTGAAGAGGAGGATATCTCAAAATATACACTTGAAATCCATCGCAGGATCAAACCAAAGCCATTAAAGTGAAGAGCCTTGTTCACTCTTTGAACCATGGGGCCAGACTGTAACTCTCTGAGCAGGTGTCTTACTGCTTGCTACAGTAGCTCCCAGAATTAAGGTGCTAACTCACAGAGATCAGTGTAACAGCAGCACAGAACCCTGGGTATGTATGTCTATGCAAACGTCCAGCCAAGGGGTTCCAGCAGCCTGAACATGCACAGACCTGAGCAGAGTGACCTGCTGGAGAGACCCTCGGGCAGCCTCCAAACAGAGAACGCACCAGAGCCAGAGACTCAGTGAGCCTCACGGCACCACTCTGCCATGCCCGTCACTCCACATTCGCTTCCTCCAGCAGCACTTGCCAATGAGAACCAAGAATGGGAGGACAACACTGTTCTCAGATCCCAGCAGGCCCCTCCACTGAGAGGCAGGCTGAGCTTCAGCAGCCATTGCTCCTCTACACCATTGGTTTACAGCCTTCCCCACTGACTTCCCGCTGCCACAGGAGCGTCTTTGTCAGCAGGCCTGAGACCCAGCGGTTTGCAGTCTGGGCAATCCCTGTTGGGCTAAGCTGCCATGCGCTAACTCCCTGTTATTCCAGTTTCCGCAGACTCACATTCAGCCCCTGGTTTCTAACCCCCGCCCTGGCCCCTGCCCAGTGGGGGGGATTTATCTCTAGCCAATTTATCAAGTTCTTTCTTCATTTTGAACCCCTCCCCCACCTGCTGGCACATCAGCTCTGCTCCCCACATCAAGACACCGGCTAACCGAGTGAGCCATGGAGCCCTCTTGCCTCTTAGCTCCTCACCTACTTGATCAGGCCGTTGCACCAAATAGTCCAGCTGGGCCCTACCTCTGATGCGTCAGCTGAGCAGTGCTGTGCTTCAGGGTACGTCTATACAGCCCGCGAAAGCAAGGCTCTCACTCAGGCTAGCGGGGCTCCCAGCAGTGCCCTGAAATAGCTGAGCCGATAACCATTCGAGGCTGCGGCTCAGGCTGGAGCCTGGACTCTGAAGCCTAGGAATGGGGGTGGGCCTCAGAGCCTGAGCTGCTGGATAGACATACCCAGGATCCTACACAGCTATTTCTAGAGCATGAGCCCCGGTAGCCCAAGTCTGTCACCCAAGGCTGGGAGGCTCACACCCACAGGCTGTGTAGACAGAGACTCTATGACCAGCTGATGCCCTGAACCCTGAGATTTAATCCGCTCTGCATTCTTGGCATGCAGAACTCCAAACCGGACAGTCTCTACGCAAAAGAATAAATGGACACAAATCAGACGTCAAGAATTATAACATTCAAAACCCAGTAGGAGAACGCTTCAATCGCCCTGCACACTCAATAACAGACCTAAAAGCGGCAATTCTTCATCAACAAAAAACTTCAAAACCAGACTCCAACGAGAAACTGCAGAACTGGAATTAATTTGCAAACTGGACACCATCAAATTAGGCCTGAATAAAGACGGAGTGGATGGGTCACTACAAAAACTGATTTCCCTCTGCTGATACCCACACCTTCTTGTCAACCGTTTGAAATTGGCCACCTTGATTGCATTGGCTTCATTAGCACTACAAAAGTGATCTTCCCCCCTTGGTATTCATCCCTTCTTGTCAACTGTTGAGAATAGGCCACTTGCACCTTAATTGAATTGGCTCGTTAGCACTGATGCCCCACTTGGTAAGGCAACTCCCATCTTTTCATGTGCTGTGTATTTATACCTGCTACTGTATTTTCCACTCTATGCATCTGATGAAGTGGGTTTTAGCCCACGAACGCTTATGCCCAAATAAATTCGTTAGTCTCCAAGGTGCCACAAGGACTCCGCGTTGTTTTCGCTGATACAGACTGACATGGCTACCCCTCTGAAACAGAACTCCAATGGTGATTCAGACCCAGCAAGTATCCTTGTTCCTGGAAGGGACCCAGCTCCTTTCACCTGTCCTCAGAACCCACATTCTTCAACCTCGGGGTGTCCCTACAGCCCCACCTCCACAGAAGGAACCTCCCACTGCAGGATGAGGCCCAGCCTTCTGCCAGCACCCCATGAGGGTCGACCCAGGACTCCACCCTGCCTCGGTATCTGCTCCTACCATGAATTCCCTATGTGTCGTGTTCGGTCTTGGGCTGAGGGATTTTGCAGGGGCTCTGTGTAACGTCGAGAGCCTCATCCTGACCAGGCTGCTGCAGGATGAATGGCACCAACAGCAGGAGACTCTAATGAGAAGCTCTTACCACCCCAGCACCTAACCCAGCACACTCTTTTGCATTCACCAAGGCCCGTTCAAGGGCCTGCAGCCCCCCAGAACCGCACCGAGCAAGCAGTGGTACTCACTCTTAGGTCGTGCTCCTGGTCGAGGACAATCACCCTGCGATTGACGGTGCGCAGCAGCTGCTCCAGAATCATCTGCACGTGCCCCTTCACCTTCCTCTGAAAGGCAAGACACACGTCATGTCCAGAGCCTGGGCAGCCCTGCCCTGGTCTCACTCCTGGGATCAACATGCGGGAGACGGAAAGGGAAGTCACCTGGCAGATCCACTCCTTTGCATGGTGAGTACTCAGAGTGCCCCAGGGGCTTTGGCAAACGCAGGCTTTGGCACTTTAAAAGGGACCTCCCCCAGCAACGGCAGCAGCAGGACAGACAGCACAAGAGGAATCAGGCAGGTGGCCCCACTCGCTGCTGGGAGGGGCTGCTCAAAGGGCAACTCAGCCTGTGTTTGAGAGCTGGGACTAAAGCAAGGAATTCTCTCTCCACACCTTAGAAACAGATGGCTGCTCTCCCCTAAGCTACCGGCTAACGCTAACCTCATGCACCCACATAAGAACATGAAAGAGTCAGGCCAATGGTCCATCTAGCCCAGGGGTGGCCACCCTGTGGCTCCGGAGCCACATGCAGCTCTTCAGAAGTTAATATGCGGCTCCTTGTATAGGCACCGACTCTGGGGCTGGAGCTACAGGCACCAACTTTCCAACATCCGGGGGGGTGCTCACTGCTCACCCCCTGGCTCTGCCACAAGCCCTGCCCCCACTCCACCCCTTCCCACCCCCTCCCCTGAGCCTTCCATGCCCTCGCTGCTCCTCCACCCCCCCAGAGCCTCCTGCACACCATGAAACAGCTGATTGGGAGGTGTGGGAGCAGGGGGGAGGTGCTGATCAGCAGGGCTGCAGGTGGGTGGGAGGTACTGTGAGCGGGGGGGGGGGGAGGGCAGGGAGCTGATGGGGGGTGTCATAAATATAAAGGGAAGGGGGAGAGGGTCTGATGCAGATAAAATCCCCTTACCAGTAAAGGGTTAAGAAATGCAGGTAACCAGACCGACACCTGACCTGGCTGGCATCTGACCAATAAGGGGACAAGATACTTTCAAATCTCGGGAGGGGGAAAGCTTTGTGTGTGGGTCTTTTGTTAGACTCAGAGTGATCTTGGAGTCAGAAGGAACCAGTCATCTTTTCATCAAATCCTCACTTTTCTAAAGTAAGTTTAGATACATAGCGAGTAGATTTCTGTTTATTTTTGCTTGGTACGTTCCCTGTGTGAGTGGGAGGGGTTATTCCTTTTTTCCCCCTGTAATTTTAAGGTTTTGTCCAGAGGGGAAATCCCTCTGGGTTTGGAAATTGAGTACCCTATAAAATAGTACCATCCTGATTTTACAGAGACGATTTTACCTTCTTTGTTTTAATAAAATCCTTCTTTTAAGAAGCTGACTGTTTTCTATGGTGTTAAAACCCCGGGGGTGGGTTTTTTTAGATCACTGTGTAACCAATTGGCTAGGAGATTATTCTCAAGCTTCCCAGGAAAGGGGGGTATGGGCTTGAGAGGGTATTTTTGGGGGGGGGGGGGCAGTGGAAGAAGCATTTCTCAGGGTGCAGGGAATTTTGTACCTTGGGGGTTTTAACCTAAGCTGGTAAAAATAAGCTTAGGAGCTCTTCATGCGGGTCCCCACGTCTTTACCCTAGAATTTAGAGTGGGGAGGGAACCCTGACAGGGGGGCTGCTGACATATTTCTGTGGCTCATTGGCAATGTTCATTGGTAAATTCTGGCTCCTTCTCAGGCTCAGGTTGGCCACCCCTGTGCTAGATGGACCATTGACCTGACCCAGTCAGGCACTCTTTTATGTTCTTACAGCCAGTAGCCTGACTCTGGCAGTAGATGGTGTCAGATGCGTCAAATGGGAGTGAATAGAAAAGGGCAATTTATCAAGTGATCCATCCCCTTTCATCCAGTCCCAGCTTCTGGCAGTCAGGGGTTTAGGAACATCCAGAACATGGGGGTGCACCTCTGACCATGTTAGCTAACAGCCATTGATGGACCCATCCTCCATTAACGTATCTAATTATTTTTTGATCCCAGTCTGAGGGACGGGTAACACCCAGTGTTAAGGTGAAACTCAACACAGGACTTATGGTCCCCTCCCTCTGAATACTGTTCTATCCCCACTGGCACAGATAGCTTACTCCAAATCCAACTGAATTTATCCATAAAATAAGAAATTTCCTCACAATGGGAAAAACTCACAGCAGCCATTGAGTGGGGACAGCCTGGATTCACCAGTCTATTGGTAACCCCAAACAAATCTGTTGTCTGGGGTGTGACACAGACCTGCCCAGGCAGGTATATTATCCCTGTGCCCAACCATCTTCTCAGTATTTCACAGAAAGGGGCTGTGAGCGGTCTCTGCTGACAGCTAAGAACTAGGTGATTGTCATGGTTATGGCATGAGGTTTGTAGAGCCATGTAACATGTAGGATATTAGCAAAACAAAAATAAGAAAAACTTGTAGCACCTTAGAGACTAACAAATTTATTTCAGCATAAGCTTTCATGGGTTAGAACCCACTTCATCGGATATTCATAGAATCATAGAATCTCAGGGTTGGAAGGGACCTCAGGAGGTCATCTAGTCCAACCCCCTGCTCAAAGCAGGACCAACCCCAACTAGATCATCCCAGCCAGGGCTTTGTCAAGCCTGACCTTAAAAACCTCTAAGGAAGGAGATTCCACCACCTCCCTAGGTAACCCATTCCAGTGCTTCACCACCCTACTAGTGAAAAAGTTTTTCCTAATATCCAACCCAAACCTCCCCCTCTGCAACTTGAGACCATTACTCCTTGTTCTGTCATCTTCTACCACTGAGAACAGTCTAGATCCATCCTCTTTGGAACCCCCTTTCAGGTAGTTGAAAGCAGCTATCAAATCCCCCCTCACTCTTCTCTTCTGCAGGCTAAACAATCCCAGTTCCCTCAGCCTCTCCTCATAAGTCATGTGCTCCAGCCCCCTAATCATTTTTGTTGCCCTCCGTAGGATATTGTAGGATACTGTGTTCCAAAACTACTGGCAATAAAACTTCTCACCTCAGGTGTCGGAGTCTCAGACTGACTCAATCACACTGAGAACAATCAACAGCTGTGGAGCAGCCCAAGAAGCCTCTGGACCAGACACAGGAATGAGCATTTACCAAGAGAAAAGAACCCCAAGTGAAGTCTCTGAATAGGGACCCCCTGGGCTAAGAGACAATAGGCTGTTACTATATAAAGGGAAAAGAAAGGGCACAGGATGTTACCCATTACGAAGGAGACACTGCCAGTGGGAGAGTGTGATGGGGTGTGCTCTCATACTGGCCCTGAAAGAGCTGAATTAGGCCAGATTGGCCCAATTAGGTTGCAAACAGGGGAGCTTTAGGCTCACCTGCAAGGGACAGGCAGAGCTTCTACAAAAGCCAGAAGGCTGGCAACAGAAGGAGCAGCAGGGAGAAGTCTGCAGCTACTCCCTGGGAGAATGGAGGAGTGCTGAGGCAGCTGCTGGGATAGGGCAGTCGCTCCCGGGGAGAAGGGAGGTGGGTTTGGAGTTGGTACACCCAGGGCAAGAAGGGGAGCCAGGAGAGGTGGCAAGGAGCAGTGATGACTGGGAGAGCCAGGAACTGCTGGGTGGAGGGTCTCTGGACTGGAATCTGCAGTAGAGGGCACTGGGCAGGCCTGGGTTCCCCTACCAGCCACCAAGGGTGTGGGATAGACTGGCATGGCAGGAATGGGAAGATTGCCTGGGTCACTGTGGGAGTGACAGGGAATGGAGTGGGGGCAGGGGGGATGCTGAGTGACATGGCCAGAGGCTGAGTCACGAAGAGGACGCTGTGGTTCCTGGGAACAGAAAGGAGCTGCAGACCTGACAGAGAGAAGGTGTCACAGTGTGTGGGTGTGAACCTCCAGAGCTAATCCCCAGAGTGGCCAGGAGGAGGTGCCAGACAGCAAAGTAACTTGTTAATATTTATAGGCTATACATTTTATTTTATGTTTGTTTTACCTGTACCTTTGTATGTCTAAACACTGGTACTTGCTTTTATTTGAATCTCTATCTCCAGCTCTGCTAAACTTCAAACTGGTTTTACTATAGACATGTCTAAGTGCTAAGGCGGGTGTTGAGCTGTGGCGAAACAGTGAACTGGGATGCACTGCTTCCACCAAGGCAGCAAATTGATGCACAGCAGGTGTCCAGAACGAAAGGGAGTGGGCACTCAAGTGCAGAGGTGTACACTGCTAGCCTGCAATGGGAAAGAGCAAGGCTTGTGGAGCCTGGAGACGAGAGCTTGTGTTAGCCAGAAGTCGGTAGCTGGGGAGGGTTTCCCCTGGTGGGCACAGCCAAGGCTCCCTCCTGTTGTGAGCAACTGGTAGTGATTCATTCTGCACCCCTTGGGTAACCCTGAAAAGTGCCACCGTGGCAAGGTCAGCAGCCTCTACACCCAGTTTATGAACAAAGCAAAGTTCACGCCCAAGGCATTAGACTACACTGAGACACAAGCACCTATCATTTTCGTTGCCCTTCACTGGACTCGCTCCAATTTTTCCACCTCCCTTCTGTAGTGGGGGGCCCAAAACTGGACACAATACTCCAGCTATCTCCCCAAGAGAGGGAGCAAAGCGCTCAAAATGCTGGAATTACAAAATAAAAACCCACCTCCCATGAGTAATCCTCCCCAGGGATCAACCAGCTAAGATAAATTATGTCCAAGATAGTGGGATGGGGAATGCAGTGAGAAATACCTGACTACCTTTGAGAGGACATGTGAAGTACTCCAAATTCTTGACACACAGAAAATGACCATCTTGCCTCTCAGTGTATCTGACAAATATCCAAAAGAGGCTATTAATTATGATTGATTCAGAGATACTGTATTGAAAAGGTTTCAAATCATCCCTGAGGAATATTGCCTAAAATTTAGAAACATCAAAAAACACAATAAAATAAGTCATGGAATAAATTTATAAATTTTATAAATGTATAAAATGTGTATAGAATTATTTAAGGAAATGGATAAAGGATAAAGAGGCAGAGGACTATGAAAATTTGGTAGAGCTATTTAGCCAAGAGAAGTTATTTGATGCCTGGCTGGATGAAGTGAGGGCGGAAGTGTGGGATAAATCCTCAGCAACTAAAAGATGCAGCCCATACAGCTGATCTATATGTGCAAACGAGGCCATATGTGAAGCGCAGATCTGAGGGATAGGCAATACCCAGCATAAAGGGGGGGATCCCGATTTGTCCCAGGCAAGAAGGTGGGAGGGGGTAGGGCTGAACCCATACCACCCCAGAAATGAAGTAGGAACATTGTTTTCTAAACCCTCCACCAAGCCTTCAAATCTATTAGTCGGAGGGGGTTGAGATGCAGCTGAGGAATTGGGACGACGATGCTGGTATCTCGGTCTCTGGCGTTGCTGTTGTTGTTGTTGTTGCTCATGTGATCTATGGAAGTGCTGGGTATATGTGGGGTAGCATGGACGCTGGTAAGGCTGATATCTATATTGTCATCTTCTGGTCATAGGGGTTTGAATTCCTAGGGACCAGAGAGTTGCCCTTGAGTCCTTCATTGAGTGAAGTACGTTGTTCATCGTGGAGGCAAAGAGTTTGTCACCGTCGAAGGGAAGATCTTCAATGGTGGTCTGGACCTCTCGAGGAAAAGAAGAGGAGGAGAGCCATGAACCTCAGCGCATGACCACTGCTGTAGCAGTGGATCTTGCTGCAGGATTGGCTGCATCGAGGGCCGCTTGAAGAGCGGTACGTGTGATGATTTGTCTCTCGGAAACTAAAGCCGTGAATTGTTGTTTCTTTTCTTCTGGAATGTCATTAGTAAAGTCCATGAATCTGTTGTAATTTTTGTGGTTATATTTTGCCAGAACGGTAGTCTAATTAGCAATGCGAAATTGTAACGTGGAAGATGCGTATACTTTACATCCGAGCAGATCTAATTGCTTACTGTCCTTGTCGGATGGGGTGGAGTGGGGAAACTGGTATTTGGTCTTTTGGTTGACTGCGTCTACTACCAGCGAGTTTGGCGCTGGCTGAGTGAAAAGGAATTCAGAGCCCTTGGAAGGGATGAAGTACTTGCAGTCCACTTGTTTACAGGTAGGTAGGCTTGCAGCGGGAGTCTGCCAGATGGCCTTAGCAGGTTCTAAAAGAGCTGCGTTGATCGGCAGTGCAATCCTAGAAGAAGAAGAGGGCTGCAGGATGTCCGTTAACTCATGCTGCTGTTCAGGAAACTCCTCCAAGTTAATTCTTAACTCACTGGTGACTCTTTTGAAAAGGTCTTGAAATTTTGAGAACTTATCCGAAGATGTCGGGGGAGGAGGAAGTAAGGCTTCATTAGGCATAACAACTGGGTCTACTGGCTTAGAGGCAGGTCGTGAGTGATCCTGCAGTTGTGACGGTGCTGCCTGGTGCCTTACGTCAGTGGCAGGTTCGTCAGCTGGCGGTGCTGGGCAGGTGTCGTGCCTGGCTGTGGTGGCATAGCGAGTATGGTCTCAAGGATAAGATGCCCATGGGGCTCAATATTGCCACTGTGGTGGGAAGGGCATAAGTGGTGCCATCCAGGGATTTACACACCACGGGGCAGGATCCTGAGAGTAGGACGAGGTAATTTTTCTGTGACCTCGATTGATTGGGGTCTGAGGATGGGAGATTTGATATGGTGAAAATTCCCCCTGCAGTCCAGCTTCCTCATCACTGGAGAAAGGCTGTGCGGACCCTGACTGAGCATTTGGAGAGAAGTCGGCATTAAGTAGGGGTGACTGCAGGATAGGTGACATCAGCAGGTCCCTTGACTGTGCACATTGTGGTGTGGAGCTCCTCTGTGAAGTGAGGGCTGTGCAAGAGGAATCCGCAGTGAAGAAAAGTTCCTCTGCACCGGTGTCCTGGGCATTGTTTCCCTGCCGGCCAGCTCAGCGAGTGCCGGTGCCAGGAGAGCAACAGCCTGCAGGGGGTCAGGCATGTCAGCATGTGTCGGCACCGCTTCCGTCGCGGTGACGAATGGTGCCATATGAGAGGCAGGCAACTGGAAGTCTGAAGCCTCGGCACCGGAGCTTCGTGCTACCGCTGCTGGCGGGTTTCACGTGGCGCCGGAGGAGCCCGGCGAATCAAAACTGCTCAGCCGGGGAAGCGCCAGGAGGGAGGCTGTAGACCTGCCCGGGGAAGTTTTCTCCCGCGAAGTTCCCTTTGCGGGTGAGAGCAGGTGCTGTTTTTTTGAAGTGTTTTTGTTCTTCTTTGAGGCGGGGAGCGGGGGGGGGGGATGTGGCGTGCAGCGGAGCCAGAGTCGGCACCCAGGTCTGAAGCTGACCCTAAGGATTTTTGAAGGAGGAGCAGTTTTAGTCTCAGCTCCCTGTCCTTCCGTGCCCTGGAATTAAGCTTGCTGCAGTGGGCACATTTTTGGGGGACGTGGGACTCCCCCAAACATTTTATGCATTTTGAACGGCCATCTGACAGAGGGATGGCATCATTGAAGGTAGAGCAGTGTTTAAAGCCTGGGGAGCCAGGCATGTCGGCAGCCGCTGCCGCTGACAGGAGTGAAGAAAAAAAAAATTATTTTAAGAGAGAAAAAGCTAGAAAAGTGGTAACTAAGTACTACTGGTAACAAACTAACTAACTAGGAAGGTATTTGACCAAAGGGGGAGAGAGCCTGTAACGAGTCTGCTGAGCTCCGTCTCAGGCCGGGGATGGTAGAGAAGGAACTGGGGAGACCAGCTGCACACGCGTACTATTAAGGTACACTCAGAACGGGGCGGGGGGGGCGGAGAAGGGGGAACCTCTGCGTGTGCGTGACCGGTACGAGTACTGCTGTAAAAATCTCCGAGCGAAGGCGCAGGGACACACCAACACCTGGAGTGGAGCGCCCACTCGAAGAACTGGGGAGGGGCAAAAAGCTGTGCATATTTTCCTGAACACCAAGGGAGGGAACAAATTGTATGTGCTTACGCTGTGCAGTTCTCTGTGCAGCGCAAGCCAGTACAATTGTGGGTTTGCACCCCAGAGGGGTTGTTCATTTGAGTGCTGGGAAATTCCCTAGCCGAGTCTTCCCATGCAGCGCTGATTTCAGTGCCTGTGTCTTTCTGCAGCCGGGTGGGCCGGGCCCCTACTTGTGTGTGTGCTGGAGGAAGCTTCAGGGCCTGGCTCAGCTGGACAGTGTAAGGAAGCCCAGGCTGGTGGAACAGGCAGGCTCAGTGGTACCCCAGTACATCAGGTGGCACCCCGGAGTGGGGGGTAGCCAGTCACATGCCCTCCTGGAGGTGGACAGAGTTTATCAAAGATGCCAGTGTAAATGGCAGACTGTTCCAAGAGTGGAAGCACACAGTGCCCAGATCATGCTCGGTAGGAAAGATCTGACTAAGGAATCCAATATGTAATGGTCTCAAGTTGCAGAGGGGGAGGTTTAGGTTGGATATTAG
Organism: Chelydra serpentina; assembly: GCA_037349315.1. Taxonomy (NCBI): domain Eukaryota; kingdom Metazoa; phylum Chordata; order Testudines; family Chelydridae; genus Chelydra; species Chelydra serpentina. Next base: position 232,878 of record JBAIAC010000369.1, read on the forward strand.
GAAAAACTTTTTCACTAGTAGGGTGGTGAAGCACTGGAATGGGTTACCTATGGAGGTGGTGGAATCTCCTTCCTTAGAGGTTTTTAAGGTCAGGCTTGACAAAGCCCTGGCTGGGATGATCTAGTTGGGGTTGGTCCGGCTTTGAGCAGGGGGTTGGACTAGATGACCTCCTGAGGTCCCTTCCAACCCTGAGATTCTATGATTCTATGATTCTATGCTCGCAGGGGAGAGAGTAAAGCACCTTGCCTTCTTGGGGAAATATGGAACCACTTGTGCCTTTGGCTCATGCCTAACTAGACAGGGAAGGTTTAAAAGATGCTTGGAAGGCGAGGTTCTCCATAAGATACCCACAGATGTATTGGTGGGAGAATGATATTATTTCACTGCCTAGGGCTGTTACTATTGTGAATCCCTCTTGCTGTGGCTATGTCCTGGTTCGGAGACCCACACCCTCCAGAGGGGGAGGTGAAAACGCCACACCCTTAGCAGCAGAGATTAGCGATATGTCCATGAGGAGTCATAAGAACAACCATGCAGCGTCAGACCAATAGTCTATCTAGCCCAGTATTTTTTTTTTTAGATGAGGCAACTAGAACTGCAGGCAGCATTCAAGCTGTGGGTGTACAATGGATTCATATAATGGCATTATGCTATTTTCTATCTTCTCTTTATCTATCATTTCCTAATGGTTCCTAACATTGTTAGCTGTTTCTTATTATTTTTTTACTGCCACTGCACATTGAGCAGATGTTTTCAGAGAACCATTCATAATGATTCATAAGAACGGCCATACTAGGTCAGACTAAAGGTCCATAGTATCCTGTCTTCCAACAGTGGCAGTACCAGGTGCCCCAGAGGGAATTAACAGAACAGGGAATCAAGTGATCCATCCCCTGTCGCCCATTCCCAGCTTCTGGCAAACAGACCTATCCTCCATGAATGTATCTAGTTATTTTTTAACCTTATTATAGTCTTGGCCTTCACAACATCCTCTGGCAAAGAGTTTCACAGGTTGACTGTGTGTTGTGTGAAGAAATACTTCCTGCTGCTTATTAATTTCATTTGGTGACCCCTAGTTCTTGTATTATGAGAAGGAGTAAATAACACTTCCTTATTCACTTTCTCTACACCAGTCATGATTTTAATAGACCTCAATCATATCTCCCCTTAGCTGTCTCTTTTCCAAGCTGAAAAGTCCCAGTCTTATTAATCTCTCCTCATACGGAAGCCGTTCCATACCCCTAATCATTTTTGTTGCCCTTTTCTGAACCTTTTCCAATTCCAATATATCTTTTTTGAGATAGGATGACCACAGTTGCATGCAGTATTCAAGATGTGGGTGTACCATGGATTTATATAGAAACAGCATGATATTTTCTGTCTATTATCTATCCCTTTCTTAATGATTCCCAACATTCTGTTTGCTTTTTTTGACTGCCACTGCACATGGAGTGGATGTTTTCAGAGAACTATCCACAATGACTCCAAGATCTCTCTTGAGGGGTAACAGCTAATTTAGTCCCAATCTTTTTTTATGTATAGTTGGGATTATTTTTTTCAATGTGCATTACTTTGCGATTATCAGCATTGAATTTCCTCTGCCATTGTGTTGCCCAGTCATCTAGTTTAGTGAGATCCCTTTGTAACACTTTGCAGGCAACTTTGGATTTAACTATCTTGAGTAATTTTGTATCATCTGCAAATTTTGCCAACTCACCGTTCACCCTTTTTTCCAGATCATATTTATAAATATGTTGAACAGCTGTGATGGGGTATACCAGGCCTTCAAGGCCCTCTGCTGGAGGTGACTGTGGTCCTACTACACCCCACCCCGGGACAGGAAAAGAGCAATGAGGGTTGGCCCTCTAGGCCTGCCTCGAATGGCTGCTTCCGTTCAGCCAATCAGAGCCCCGCAGGCTCAGATGAAAGGAGCTGTAGGGCCTTAGCAGGTCGGTCCGGGCTGGGACCAGGGAGGTGAAGAAGGGTGCTCCTCTCTACTGAAGGAGCTCGACTGGCTGCATTTACTAGACCTGGGAGAGAGGACCTGAGAACTGTAACCCTAAGGTAACAGGTGAAAGGAAAGAGACCAGGAGGGAAGAAGCCCAGAGAAAATAGCAGCAACTAATTAAAGGAGGCAGTGCGTGGCCACGGTGGAGAGGTTCCCTGGGCTGGGCCTGGGTTCCCCACCAGCAAAGTACAATAAGGCAGGCCAAGGAAGAATTTGGGGTAATTGTACCTCCATCACTAGACTGAAATGTCACGTGGTACCAAGGATATGTCAACACTATTATCTTGATCAATCACACTTGTAATGTTTTCAAAAAAAGATATCAAGTTAGTTTGAGAAGATCTATCTTCCATAAACCCACATTGGTTGGCATTAATTGCATTACCCTTTTTAAATTCTTTATTAATCGAGTCCCATGTCAACTGCTTCATTGTCTTGGCCAGAAATGATGTCACGCTGACAGGCCTGTAATTACCCAGGTCATCCCATTTACCCTTTTTAAAAACCGGCACAACATTAGCTTTCTTCCAGTCTTCTAGAATTCCCCCAGTGCTCCAAGACTTATTGAAAATCAACATTAATGGTCTTGTGAGCTCCTCAGACAACTCTTTTAAATCTCTTTTAAATCAGCACGTTAACTGGACCTGCTGATTTTAAAGACGTCTAACTTTAGTAGCTTCTGTTTAACATCCGCTAGTGATATGCGTGAAAGGGGAAGAATGTTATCCTCACCATATGATGGTACTGTGACAGACTGACAATATCTATAATATACTTAACATACCTTGTGGAATTAAGATTAACTTTAATTCTGCAAAGTGTAACATTATTGAATTAGGGTTAACACCTTTGCAGTTCATTGTATTGCAAATGTTTACACAGTACTGTGAGACTGTATGGAACTTTTTTAGTAGAATGACAAGATTAATGCAAGTTCAAAGGTCTTTCTGGAACAATAGGTATGAAGTGAATTTCCTTAGGAAATGCCTTGAGGTGAGGGGAATGCAAATCCTCCCCCTCTGCAGGAAATCTTTTGAAGATATGCCCCGAGGAGAGAGACCCTTTGTATACTAACTGCTTGCTTCTGGAAACTCCAGTTCAAAGAGCCCTGAAGTGTATAAAAAGGAAACTGAACATGTTATGAGTGTGCTTGTTTCAAGCTGAAGATCTGATGAACTTGTAACCACGAGGTGTCCCTAGAGTGGGGTATTAAAAGTCTGCACCTAAGCATTTTCCATGGTTCCTAACTTCTGATTAATATTCATTAACAACTAATACCCATCTTGTGCTTTATCTGTTAGGACATTGATCCATAAGCAAATTAAGACGTATTATTCTTCCCACAGGACTCCAAGAAATCCGATACGTTTGAAAAAGAAGGTCTGATAGCCCTGACCAAAGCCAATCATAGTACACATCTGAACTTCTCAGTCATACAGTTCTGCTGATGCACCACACATCCAACCCACAGACCCACTATTACAGTCCCGGTCTCCCCACCCCATCGCTCGGCAGGAGACCCATCTCCACCACCTCTCAAACTCAAGGTGACAGCAAATGTAAGGCTGGGGGCTGAAGTGAGAAGCAGGTGGGCTTCTCCCAGGTGCTCAGGCTGCCCCTACTCTTCCCCTCTCCTACTGTATTTCAAAACTTCCCAGAGGAATGCTCACCAGCTCAGAGTCCTCCCTGCGCTGTCTCTCTTCTCCACTCCGAAGTGTCAGCCGCTCTTCTGCTCTCTGGAACCAACAACATCAAACAGAATTCATCCTTACAATCAGGCTAAGAGTCATTATCATTGGCAGGGCGGTGCTTCCCTTGTATACCTTTCCCTCTCTGGGATCCGTTTCCAAAATGTGGCATGGCACCTGCTGCCTTTCAGAGAGGAAAGCTGTCTTACTCCTAGGCATGTCGGTACAGCTCTTTGATCCAGGCTGGAAAGGTGGGTAAGACCCTCACACAGGATTTTGGCCTGGCTGAGGTGACAGGGGCTGCTCTGTTAAAAGGGACATTTTCTGCGCATCCCCACTGAGCAGCCAATGCTGGCATCCTTCAGAAGGGGGCTGTCTCAACCAGCTCCACTCTGCTCATCTCTGCGTCGGCCAGGGGAATAGTTGTATTAGAGGAAAGTTGAGGCTCAGCGTGTCCAGGCCTTGTCCCCTCACTTCACCTTATAAAGGAGCTCCTTGAGCAAAGGGTTGTACCATGTACCCTGAAGTGATGTATTATGGGAGCCTCAGAAAGTTGCAACTGAAGGGGCAGGAACTGGAGGCTCAGAGGATGTGGCCCTGTTGGTCTAATCAGAGCTGCTTTTGGCTAATTTTCAAAGGTAAACTGGTCAGAAGCAAGTTTGATGGATGAGGGGCACTACCGGTGCTGGTGGGTGGCAGCTTGTGAACACTAGGCTGCCCGTGTAGCAAACACCAGTGGTGCTGACATAGGCAGGGCTCAGATAGTTGCAGTGCCTAGTGTGAGAGGCAGCTCTCTCTCGGCCGAGACCGAAAAGGACAAAAACTAAGTGTGGTCCTTAAAGACAGCAGCTCCAACTGACCCTCTCAGGGGAGCCAGTCTGGAGCTCATTCCTTCTCAGAGGGGACTCTGAGCTCTATTCCTGACTCTGCCACAGCCTCCATGTGACACCTTGGGCAAGCCACTTCATCTCTCTGGGCCTAGTGCTAATAGCCCTTTGTTCCTCTCCACCTTTGTCTGTCTTGTCTATTTAGATTGTCAGCTCGCCATGTCACAGTCTGTTTCCTGTTACGTATCTATATAGCAGCCAGGCAATGGGTGACCTCACCTGGAGCTTTGAGACACTACAAACAAATAAACACAAATGTAATAATTCCATTTGCTCTGTCCTGTAACTCACATGGGCTGGGCAACTTCCCCTAGGTCTAGTACACAGGGAGAAGGGTCAGCCCACAGGGAGGGAGATATAGAAGAAAGTCAAGCAAAGTGTGGGCCCCTTATTGAATGGGGGAGGCAACCTAGTGACAGAGGATGTGGAAAAAGCTAGTGTACTCAATGCTTTTTTTGCCCCTGTCTTCACAAACAAGGTCAGCTCCCACACTACTGCACTGGGCAGCACAGTATGGGGAAGAGGTGACCAGCCCTCTGTGGAGAAAGAAGTGGTTCAGGACTATTTAGAAAAGCTGGATGAGCACAAGTCCATGCGGCCGGATGCACTGCATCTGAGGGTGCTAAAGGAGTTGGCAGATGTGATTGCAGAGCCATTGGCCATTATTTTTGAAAACTTATGGCGACCGGGGGAGGTCCCGGATGACTGGAAAAAGGCTAATGTAGTGCCCATCTTTAAAAAAGGGAAGGAGGAGGATCCGGGGAACTACAGGCCAGTCAGTCTCACCTCAGTTCCTGGAAAAATCATGGAGCAGGTCCTCAAGGAATCAATTATGAAGCACTTAGAGGAGAGGAAAGTGATCAGGAACAGTCGGCATGGATTCACCAAGGGCAAGTCATGACTGACTAACCTAACTGCCTTCTATGATGAGATAACTGGATCTGTGGATGAGGGGAAAGCAGTGGACGTGTTATTCCTTGACTTTAGCAAAGCTTTGGATATGGCCTCCCACAGTATTCTTGTCAGCAAGTTAAAGAAGTATGGACTGGATGAATGGACTACAAGGTGGATAGAAAGCTGGCTAGATCGTCAGGCTCAACGGGTAGTGATCAATGGCTCCATGTCTAGTTGGCAGCTGGTATCAAGCGGAGTGCCCCAAGGGTCGGTTCTGGGGCTGGTTTTGTTCAATATCTTCAGAGGATGGTGTGGACTGCTCCCTCAGCAAGTTTGCAGATGACACTAAACTGGGAGGAGTGGTAGATACGCTGGAAGGTAGAGATAGGATACAGAGGGACCTAGACAAATTAGAGGAATCCCATGCACTGCTACAGACTAGGGACCGAATGGCTGGGCAGCAGTTCTGCAGAAGAGGACCTAGGGGTTACAGTGGATGAAAAGCTGAATATGAGTCAACAGTGTGCCCTTGTTGCCAAGAAGGCTAACGGCATTTTGGGTTGTATAAGTAGGGGCATTACCAGCAGATCGAGGGATGTGATCATTCCCCTCTATTCTGCACTGATGAGGCCTCATCTGGAGTACTGTGTCCAGTTTTGGGCCCCACACTACAAGAAGGATGTGGATAAATTGGAAAGAGTCCAGTGGAGGGCAACAAAAATTATTAGGGGACTGGAGCACATGATTTATGAAGAGAGGCTGAGGGAACTGGGATTATTTAGTCTGCAGAAGAGAAGAATGGTGGGGGGATTTGATAGCTGCTTTCAACTACCTGAAAGGGGGTTCCAAAGAGGATGGAGCTCGGCTGTTCTCAGTGGTAGCAGATGACAGAACAAGGAATAATAGTCTCAAGTTGCAGTGGGGGAGGTTTAGGCTGGATATTGGGAAACACTATTTCACTAGGAGGGTGGTGAAGCACTGGAATGGGTTACCTAGGGAAGTGGTGGAATCTCCTTCTGTGACGTTATTGACAATAACTGGGACCGTATAGATCATTGTTGCAACAAAGGTCCTGTAGTGGCACCAAATCTTATATAAAGGGAGTCAAATGAGGTGTCTAAGACCGGGTTATGCTTGCCTGGTTATGATTATGTCATTTATATGTATGTATCAGTTTTGTAGTTGAAGTTATGAATATTGGTGTTATACTGTCTGTATTTCAAACTGGGGCCATGCTTCTGGGACCCCGGACAAGCTATCAGCTCTGCTAGGCCTGCTTGATGGTCCATTAAGAGCCATCAGCGATACAATGGATCCATTGAGAGAAGGCAGATATGCCTGTGACTCAGCAAATTATGCAGGGACTTGCCCATGTGACTCCAGACTCCATTTTGCTATGATTTTCCACAGTAAGGACAAAGAGGTGTCTTTACACCTGGAAGAAACTATAAAAGGCAGCTGCCTCATCTCCATTTGGTCTTCATTCCTGCTTCTTACCTCTGGAGGAACCTTTCTACAAATGGAAGCTTTGAACAAAGTACTGAAGGACCCATCCCAGCTGTGGATGTACTCCAGAGACTTGATTTGAACCTACAGCTTATTCCATCTTTACTGCAAGCCTGAACCAAAAACTTTGCCATTACTGTATGTAATTGATTCCTTTTAACCAATTCTAGCTCTCACCTATACCTTTTTCCTTTTATGAATAAACCTTTAGATTTTAGATTCTAAAGGATTGGCAACAGCATGATTTGTGGGTAAGATCTGATTTGTATATTGACCTGGATCTGGGGGTTTGGTCCATTGGGATCGGGAGGACTTTTTTTTTTTTACTGGGGCATTGGTTTTCATGACCAGTTGTCCCCATAACGAGTGGCACTGGTGGTGAGACTGGGAAACTGGAGTGTCTTAGGGGATTGCTTGGGATGACTTGTGGTTAGCCAGTGGGGTAAAACCAAAGTCTCCTCTGGCTGGCTGGTTTGGTTTGCCTTAGAGGTGGAAAAACCCCAGCCTTGGGCTGTAGTTGTCCTGTTTGAAGCAATTTGTCCTGAACTGGCACCCTCAGTTGGGTCCCGCCAGAACCAGCATCGTTACACCTTCCTTAGAGGTTTTTAAGGTCAGGCTTGACAAAGCCCTGGCTGGGATGATTTAGTTGGGGTTGGTCCTGCTTTGAGCAGGGGATTGGACTAGATGACCTCCTGAGGTCCCTTCCAACCCTGATATTCTATGATACTGACAAAGTCTGAAAGGGGCTTCCCACCAGGGCTCCATGATGCTTTGGACTTTCAATTTCCCTAGGGTCTCCCCACCCCATGGGGAGGGCTTGCAGGAGTGGTCAGGAATTATAGGGCTTCCCTAGGGCTTGCAGATGACTATGGTATTAGGCACCCATCAATGCAGTGGGGGCCGTGGCTTGGCCCATGAAATCATGATGGTTTGACTCAGAAATAATTGTTGTGGTTTCATCTCTGAGGGCTTTAGCAGCTCCATCTTGTTTAATGGGAAAGTGCATGGGACAATTCGCTAGTTACACAACAGCCCAGCAACCCCTGCTATGCCCCCTGTGTCTCTTTCCCCCAGGTCTGTAGAGGGAGGGGGAATGCCAGCCTGAGCCCCAATGTTTGTCCCTACAAGGGAGCTTTGTGCTCAGCCTAGCTCAAACCCATTTAACCATGTGAGGCCAACACCACGGCTGGACAGGGCTGACAGCCAGCGCTGAGGGTAATGGGGGTTTTACCTTCTGGGCTTTGTACAGCACCTCCAGGATATTGCTGAGAAGATCAATGCAAGCCTCCTCCTCCTCTCCCTTCTCAATCAGCTCCCGGAGGATGGGGATTGTAGTATGCAGCAGCATCTCTCGACACTCTGCACAGATAGACAGAGATATTAGTTGTGGGGTGGGAAGGGGGCAAACACAGACATCTCACCATCCTGGGGAGGGAGTGGGCCAGAGAGCAGCAGACGTTCAGGCTCGAGTTGGAGCCCAGGCTCTGTGACCCTTCCCTCTTGTGGGTCCCAGAGCCGGAGCCCATCGGTCTCCACCACAATTAAATGGCCCCGCAGCCCAAGCCCCACAAGCCCGAGCCAGCTGACATGGGCCAGCTGTGAGTGTTTAATTGCACTGTAGACATGGAGAATTCACCACCTCCCTAGGGAAGCTGATCCAATGGTTAATTCCCCATAGTCTTAAAAATGTGCCTCTTATTTCTGAATTTGTCTGGTTTCAGCTTCCAGCTACTGGACCTTGTTCTGCCTTTGTCTACTAGATCAGAAATCTTCTGCTCATCTAAGTACTTACAGGCCCTGACCAAGTCACCTCTTGTGCTACTCTTGTCTTGGATAAACTAAATAGGTTGAGCTGCTTCAGTCACTTATCAATAGTTGTGGCTGTGAAATCCTCATTTCTTTATTGCTTTGTCCTTATGGCCCCCATTTCTCTATTGTTTATTTTATCTGTAGGGTCTCTGTCTGGTTCTTTGATTGTTTCTGTCTGTTGCATAATTAATTTTGCTAGGTGTAAATCAATGAAGGTGGTGGGGTATGACTGGGTGAAGAATTGTTTTACAATATGTTAGGATTGGTTAGAAAATTGTTTAGTAATAACTTAGTACAATGATTGGTTAAGATACAGCTAAGTAAGACTCAAGTTTCACTATATAAACTGGGATCCAAAAGGAAGTTCTAAGGAACCAACTCCAGGACACAGCCCCGAGATCAGAGCTGCCAGGCCTCAACACACTGCCAATGACACCGTGCAGAAACTGGAGTTCCCCAGATGACCTGATTCTGACTGACCATCAAGAAAAGTTCATCTGCCTTATTGGGAGTGGTGAGCACGTATGCTTAGCGTGTGCCTTCTGTTTTCATAGAATCATAGAATCTCAGGGTTGGAAGGGAACTCAGGAGGTCATCTAGTCCAACCCCCTGCTCAAAGCAGGACCAACCCCAACTAGATCATCCCAGCCAGGGCTTTGTCAAGCCTGACCTTAAAAACCTCTAAGGAAGGAGATTCCACCACCTCCCTAGGTAACCCATTCCAGTGCTTCACCACCCTACTAGTGAAAAAGTTTTTCCTAATATCCAACCTAAACCTCCCCCTGTTAATAAATTGAGGTTAAGTAGGATATTACTGTGCAAGGCTCTTTCACTGGTAAAAGACCCCGCAAACCCGCAGAGTGTAAGATCACGCCTTGAGCCCATGGAAGGGTAAAAGTGGGTGCCCTATAGCATAAGGTTGTGCCCTGAGCTCTAGGAACTGGCTAAAGGTGGGTGCCTTAGAGTATGCGAGTAACAGAGAATTTTGTACAGGTAACACCATCTTGTCCTAGCGGCGACAATTCGGGCCATATACTGATGCTAACCATGTTTGCAACTTCCTGAGCCGTAGCCTGGCATGTTGCACTACACAAGTACATGCTGCCATGTGACCCAGCAGCCTAAGGCCTGGTCTACACTCAGAGTTTATGTCGAATTTAGCCGCGTTAAATCGAATTAACCCTGCACCCGTCCACACAACGAAGCAATTTATTTCGACATAAAGGGCTCTTTAAATCGATTTTTGTACTCCTCCCCGACGAGGGGATTAGCGCTGAAATCGACTTGGCCATGTCGAATTAGGGTTAGTGTGGACAGAATTCGACGCTAATAGCTCTGGGAGGTATCCCACAGTGCACCACTGTTGCCTCTCTGGACAGCAGTCCGAGCTCGGATGCTCTGACCAGCCACACAGGAAAAGACCCGGGAACATTTGAATTCCATTCCCTGTTTGGCCAGTTTGAATTTCATTTCCTGTTTGGACATCGTGGCGAGCTCAGCAGCACTGGTAACGATGCAGAGCTCTCCAGCAGAGGTGACCATGCAATCCCAGAATCAAAAGAGGGCTCCAGCATGGACTGATCGGGAAAAGACGGTTACTCACCGTAGTAACTGTTGTTCTTCGAGATGTGTTGCTCATATCTATTCCAATTAGGTGTGCGCGCGCGGCGTGCATGATCGTCGGAAGATTTTACCCTAGCAACACTCGGTGGGCCGGCTGGCGCCCCCTGAAGTGGCGCCGTTACGGTGCCTGATATATACCCCAGCCGGCCCAGCGCCCTCTCAGTTCCTTCTTGCCGGCTATTCCGACAGTGGGGATGGAGGGCGGGTTTGGAATAGATATGAGCAACACATCTCGAAGAACAACAGTTACTACGGTGAGTAACCGTCTTTTCTTCTTCGAGTGCTTGCTCATATGTATTCCAATTAGGTGACTCCCAAGCCATTCCTAGGAGGTGGGGTCGGATTCTGATACTGCAGAGTGTAGGACCGCCGAACCAAAAGCGGCGTCCTCCCTGGAATGTTGTACTATGGCATAATGAGAGGCGAAGGTGTGCACCGATGACCAGGTTGCTGCCCTACATATCTCCTGTATAGGTATGTGCGCCAGGAAGGCGGAGGACGAGGCTTGAGCTCAGGTGGAGTGGGCAATAGGGTGCATGGTGGGAACACCTGCCAAGTCATAGCATGTCCGGATGCATGACATGATCCAGGACGAGATGCGTTGGGAAGAGACCGGGAGACCTTTCATCCGGTCCGCCACGGCGACGAACAGCTGAGTCGTTTTCCGAAAGGGCTTTGTTCACTCGATGTAGAAGGCGAGGGCCCTACGGACGTCCAAGGAGTGGAGTCGCTGCTCCTTTTGAGAGGCATGGGGCTTTGGGTAGAAGACCGGTAGAAAAATGTCTTGGTTAATATGAAAGGCCGACACTACCTTGGGCAGGAAGGCCGGGTGTGGTCGCAGCTGTACCTTGTCCCTGTGGAACACCGTATAAGGGGGTTCCGAAGTAAGCGCTCTGAGCTCAGAGACTCGCCGAGGTGATGGCTACGAGGAAGGCCGTTTTCCAGGAGAGGTGCAGAAGCGAGCAGGTGGCCATAGGCTCGAATGGGGCCCCCATGAGCCTAGTGATGATGAGGTTGAGGTCCCAGGTGGGGACCGGGCAGCGAACCAATGGGTGTAGCCGCTCTAACCCCTTGAGGAATCTGCTAACCATGGGGTTGGAAAAGATCGAAACCCCAGTCGCCAGGGTGAAAGGCCGAAATTGCCGCGAGGTGGACTTTTAGCGACGAAAGGGCCAGACCCTGCGCCTTTAGGGACAGGAGGTAGTCTAGGATGGTGTATATCAGCATCTGCAAGGGGTTAAGACCCCGAGGGCCGCACCAAAGGGAAAACCGTTTCCACTTAGGTGGACGGCTTCCTGCTGCTCAGTAAAACCTGTTGGACCGGGCTGGAACAACATAGCTTGGATGGGTTCAGCCATGCAGCAGCCACGCTGTGAAATGGAGAGAGTGCAGGTCGGGATGATGGAGTCTGCCGTGCTGTTGCGTAATCAGGTCCGGCCACAATGGTAGAGTGATTGGGGCGGACACTGAGAGCTCCAGGAGAGTGGTGTACCAGTGCTGCCTGGGCCACGCCGGAGCGATCAGGATTAAGCGGGTCTTGTCCCTGCACAACTTGAGCAGGACTCTGTGGACCAGTGGAACTGGCGGGAAGGCATAGGACAAGTGGTCCGTCCAAGGCAGGAGAAAAGCGTCTGTCAGGGAACCTGGGGAGCGACCCTGGAGTGAGCAGAAAGCGTGGCATTTCCGGTGCTCGCGAGTCGCGAATAGGTCTATGTGGGGAGATCCCCACTTCCGGAAGACAGAGTGGATGACGTCTGGCCGAATGGACCACTCGTGAGTGTGGAAGGACCTGCTCAGTCGGTCCGCCAAGGTGTTCTGGACCCCTGGGAGAAAAGAGGCTACCAGGTGAATGGAGTGGGCTATGCAAAAGTCCCAGAGATGAATCGCTTCTCGGCAGAGCGGGGAGGAGCGTGCCCCTCCTTGTCTGTTGATGTAAAGCATGGCCGTCGTGTTGTCTGTAAGGATGGTGACACAACGGCCCTGTAAATGCTGGGCGAAGGCTTGGCAGGCAAGGCGTACTGCTCGCAGTTCCCTGACATTGATGTGCAGTGTCAATTCCTGCTCCGACCACAGGCCCTGTGTTTGGAGGTTCTGTAAATGGGCTCCCCAGCCGAGCGATGACGCATCCGTGGTTAAGGCTAGGGATGGCTGAGGTGGATGGAATGGAACACCTGCCAGCACCTTCCTGGGGTCTAGCCACCAGTTGAGGGAGGCCAGGACCTGTGATGGTACTGTCAAAATCAGGTCCAGGCTGTCTCTGCGCGGCCGGTATGCTGAGGAGAGCCATGCCTGGAGGGGTCGGAGGCGCAACCTGGCGTGAGCTGTCACGAAAGTGCAGGACGCCATATGACCGAGGAGGCTGAGGCAACAGCGGGCCGTCGACGTTGGGAAGCTCTGAAGGCTGCGTATGATGGTTATAAGGGCCTGAAAGCGAGCCTCTGGCAGAAACGCCCGGGCGAGAGTGGAGTCCAGTACTGCCCCTATAAAGTCTAACCTCTGTGTTGGTTCCAAAGTGGACTTTTCTACGTTCAGGAGGAGGCCGAGCTGCTTGAACATGCTCATGGCCGTCCGAATGTGCGACTGGACTTGGCTGCTGGAGTTGCCGCAGATAAGCCAGTCGTCGAGGTAGGGGGAACACCTGAACTCTTTGACGACGAAGGGCGGCTGCCACCACTGCCATGCATTTCGTAAAAACCCTCGGTGCCGTCAAGAGGCCGAAGGGCAGAACCGTAAATTGAAAGTGTCTCTGGCCCACCACGAAGCGGAGGAAGCGCCTGTGAGGTGGGTAGATGGCAATATGAAAATACGCGTCCTTCATGTCGAGGGTGGCGTACCAGTCTCCATGATCCATAGAGGGGATAATGGTGCCCAGGGAGAGCATACGGAACTTCAACTTTACCATACATTTGTTGAGTCCCCGCAAGTCCAAGATAGGACGTAGCCCCCCCTTTGCCTTGGGGATTAGGAAATAATGGGAGTAGAAACCCTTGCCCCTGAGCTCCCTCGGAACCTCCTCTACTGCTCCTGCAGAGAGGAGCTCTTGTATCTCCTGAATCAGGAGTTACTCGTGAGAAGGGTCCCTGAAGAGGGACAGGGAGGGAGGGTGGGAGGGAGGGAGGTGGGGAGACAAACTGCAAGTGGTATCCCTTTTGCACCGTGCGTATGACCCAGCGGTCCGTGGTGATCTTCGACCACGCACGGGAGAAAAGGGAAAGGCGGTCTCGGAACAGGGGGAGAGGATCGACTGAAACTGGTACTCCGGCCTCGAGCGTCCCTTCAAAAATTTTGTTTGGGCCCCGACGATGGTTTGTGGGGGCCCTGCGTCTGACCAGTCTGTCGACCGGACTGTTGCCTCCTGCCCCCTCGACCACGCGGCCTCCTGGAGAAGTCCTGCCGTGGTGCGGGTGGGAAGTAGGGACGTTGCCCAAAGGGCCGGAAGGGTCTGCGCTGCGTCGCCGGGGTATGCATCCCCAGCGTGCGGATGATGGTTCGACCATCTTTAAGGGTCTGCAGCCTCGGGTCAGTTTTTTCTGAGAACAGGTCCCGATAGGTCCTGAATAGTGTGTTGGACCTCCGTGGAGAGGGTGGAGGATTGGAGCCAGGAGATACGCCGCATGGCGACTCCTGAGGCTATAGTTCTGGCGGACGAGTCGGCGATATCAAGAGAGGCCCGCAACGACGTCCGGGCCAGCTTCTTACCCTCCTCGACAAACGCTTTATACTCCTGTCTGGACTCCGGAGGTATAAGTTCTTTGAATTTTTCCATGGAGACCCAGGTGTTATAGCCGTAGCGGCTCAGGAGTGCCTGCTGGTTCGCAGCTCTGAGCTGTAGGCCCCCCCCTGAATAGATCTTTCTCCCAAATAAGTCTAGGCGCTTGGCGTCCTTAGACTTTGGGGCGGGGGCCTGTTGGCCATTGCTCTCCCTCTCGTTGACCGACTGAACCACTAGGGAGCACGGAGGGGGGTGGGTATAGAGATACTGGAAATCTCTTGGAGGCGCCATATACTTCCTCTCTACACCCCTAGCAGTGGGGGGTATCGAGGCTGGGGACTGCCAGATAGACGTGGCGTTGGCCAATATCGTGCGGACGAACGGAAGGGCTACCCTGGTGGGGGCGTCAGTTGTCAGAATGTCCACCACCGGGTCCTCAAGTTCTGGAACCTCCTCGATCTGCAGATTCATGTTAAGGGCCAATCTGCGTAGCAGGTCTTGATGGTCCCGGAGATCGATAGGAGGCGGGCCGGAAGATGACGCTCCTGCCACTGCCTCGTCAGGAGAGGAGGAGGATGACAGACCTTGAGCCAGCGGGTCCTGGGAGAGGTCCTGGTGAGGAACCGCTGAGGAGTCCAAGGTCGGGGCCTCCAGGTCTGGGACCACGACCGATGACTGTGGCGGGTCAGAGACTTCTGGAGGAGGGCAGGATACCGTAGCCTCTGGTGCTCTGGGCTCGGATTGGGCCGAGTGGGAGGCTCTAGATGGGACCCTTTGGGCCTGATGGTATGCCATAGGGGTCCAGAAGGGCCATTGCCCCTGGTCTTGAGATGGCTCCTGTCCGACATCCGGCCAGTGGCCCTGATCACCAACCGTGCGATCCTCAGCGTACAGGTCGCTACCGGCTCTAGAAGAGTGGGAGACGGAGCGAGAAGGCCAAGGCGGTGCAGAGTAATCATGAAGAGTGGTCTGCGTGGCCATGGTATGCCGAGGTGCCGGAGATCGGTACCGGGAACTCGATCGGTACCGGGATCTGGAACGGTACCGGCGGTGGCTGCGGTACCAGGAACCCGACCTGGATCGGGAACGTCTCGGCGAACGATAATGATCTCGATCATCCGGAGATCTATGCGGTGACCGGCCACGGGACCGGGAGCAGTACCGGGAGTCGTCATACCGCCGCCTGGAGGGGGACCTGGAACGGTACCGTGAGTACGACCGATGCCGGGATGGCGACCGGCGCCGGGACTGCGAGCGGTGCCGAGGAGAAGCCGACTGCTGCTGGCTGGTCTCCGCATGCAGTACCAGGCGTAACATGGCCGGTTTGCTGCGGGATGTGACGATCTGCAATGGCGGTACCGAGGATGAGGTCAGTGCTGGATCGGTCATGGCAATCAGGTCCCGTGCCGCCAAGAAGGTGTCCGGAGTGGACGGCAGTGGAAGCTCTACCACAGTGCGAGCCGGGGAGCTGACGGTTACCGAGCTCAATGGGCCTTGTGGGGCCGGAGTCATCGGTACCGGAGCCTTAGAAGGCTGTCCTGCGCTCAACGGCCTCTGGGGTGCCGGAGTCAGCAGGGTCGGTGCCGGTATTGGTGGCGGCGCCGGACTCGACGGCCTTTGCGGAGCCGGAGTAGGTGGCACGGATATCTGAGCCACAGGCACCGAGCTCGATGGTCCTTGCGGTACCGGAGTCAATGGTGCTGGTGCCACACCAGGCCTGGCATGGTCCGGAACAGGCTGCGGGAGCAGCGGCGCCGGAGTCGGTGCTGGTCCAGGGCCCGACTTCCTCGCTCTCAGTGACAGAGAGCGACGCCTCTGAGAAGTCCCGAACTGAGGCGTACGGTGCCTGGGCTCTTTCCCGGAGCTCGGGCATTCCGGTGCCGTTGATGACGAGGCTGCCGGGGTCGGCACCGGGTTCCGGTGCGGGGCCGACATCGGACTGAGCGAGGCCTCCAAGAGGAGCTGCTTTAAACGAAAGTCCCGCTCCTTCTTGGTCCGCGGCTTAAAAGCCTTGCAAATACGACACCTGTCCGGAAGATGGGACTCCCCGAGGCACTTTAAACAGGAGTCATGGGGATCCCCCGTGGGCATCGGCTTCTGACAGACTGAGCAAGGCTTGAATCCCGGAGAGCCAGGCATTGGCCCGGTACCGGGAGGGAGACAGGGGAGAAGCCCCTTATCTCCTGCTACTATTTACACTAACTACAACAAACGAACTATCAGTAAACTATTAACAACTACTTAAGAAGTACTTAAAAACTATCTACAAGATAAACGAGTGCTAAGTATGCTAGGGAGGTGGAGGTCAGCAAGCTGCTCTCCACAGTTCCAACGACCGTCACGGGCGGTAAGAAGGAACTGAGAGGGCGCTGGGCCGGCTGGGGTATATATCAGGCACCGTAACGGCGCCACTCCAGGGGGCGCCAGCCGGCCCACCGAGTGTTGCTAGGGTAAAGTCTTCCGATGATCGTGCACGCCGCGCGCGCACACCTAATTGGAATACATATGAGCAAGCACTCGAAGAAGAAGTGTTAGATCTGACAGCTGTATGGGGAGATGAATCCGTGCTATCAGAGCTACGATCGAAAAGACGTAATGCAAAAATCTACGAAAAAATCTCCAAGGCCATGACGGACAGAGGATACAGCAGGGATGCAACGCAGTGCTGCGTGAAAATTAAGGAGCTGAGACAAGCGTACCAGAAGACCAAAGAGTCCAACGGACGCTCCGGGTCACAGCCCCAGACATGCCGTTTCTACGCGGCGCTGCATGCCATCCTAGGAGGGGCCACCACCACTACTCCACCCCTGTCCGTGGACTCCGATGATGGGGTATTCTCATCGGTCACTTCCTCTGAGGTTTTTGCGGACGGGAAAGATGATGGAGATGATGAGGATGAGGTAGTCGACATCTTTGCATGCCGATTTCCCCGAAAGCCAGGATCTCTTCATCACCCTGACAGAGATCCCCTACCAACCCTCCCAAGGCGGTATCCCGGACCATGAAGCCGGAGAAGGAACAGTAGGTGAGTGTATCTTGAATAGAATAGACATGGTATTACAGCAATTGGTTTTTAATGATTGATTTGACCTGAGGACTTGGGATGCATTCGTGGCCAGTACAGCTACTGGAAAAGTCTGTTAACATGTGTGGGGATAGAGCAGAAATCCTCCTGGGACATCTCCATGAAGCTCTCCTGGAGGTATTGTGAAAGCCTTTGCAGAAGGTTTCTGGGGAGAGCAGCCTTATTGCGTCCTCCATGGTAGGAGACTTTACTGCGCCAGGCCAGTAGCAGGTACTCTGGTATCATTGCCTGACAAAGCATGGCGGCATATGGCCACGGTGTTTGCTGGCATTCATGCAACATCCGTTCTTTCTCTGTCTGTGTAATCCTCATCAGAGTGATATCAGTCATGGTGACCTGGTTGGAATACGGGAATTTAATTACGGGGATTGTTTGCCTGTGCCTTTTTAAAAATCCTCCCCGCAGTTTCCAGCCACGCGGTGGGGGTGGGGAGGGGGACCGTTCATGCTGAGCGGTTCGCGGCCAGGTAGCAGGGATCTTCCCCGAGACCAGCTACGCGGTGGGGGCGGGGAGGGGGACCGTTCATGTTGAGCGGTTCGCGGCCAGGTAGCAGGTATCTTCCCCGAGACCAGCCACACGGTGGGGGCGGGGAGGGGGACCGTTCATGCTAAGCGGTTCGCGGCCAGGTAGCAGGGATCTTCCCCGAGACCAGCCACATGGTGGGGTGAAGGCTAAAGCGACCATCCCAGAGAATGGAATGGCCATTGCACGTTAACCCGCACAGCGCAACAGTAACTGGCCAACTCTAGGAGCTCTGCTTGGAACGAGAAAGGAGGGTGCTGCTGTTCAGTAAGGTTTCAGCAGCCTAAAGTCTATAGCTTACCATGGCCGCCTGCTAGCTGAATTCCGTTGCCCGGCCCTGCTTGTGTGATCTGTACACCAAAACCCCAGGCACTCAATATAAAGATGCAAAATGCGACCTTGTATTGAAAGCACATGTGCTAGGTACTGTGAATGATCTTGTTCACCGCGAAATACTATATTCATTGTTCTGTAAAATGTATCTTTTTAAAGAATTCATTCCCTTTTTTTCATCCCACAGCTGCAACTGTATCTAGGCTTCCTCCGGCATCTCCCTCCCAAAGGCTGTCACAGATAAGGCGGCGAAGAAAACGAACACGAGACGAGATGTTCTCTGAGCTAATGCAGTGCTCCCGCACTGAGGTAGCCACGCAGAATGAGTGGAGGGACACAATTTCCCAGTACAAGCGAGCGGCCAGCGAATGGGAGGACAGGAGGGATGCCCATGAGGACAGGAGAGACGCTCGAGATGAGAGGTGGCGCCAGGAAGACCAGAGGGTGACTGAGGCGATGCTTGGGCTACTGCGGGAGCAAACTGACATGCTCCGGCGTCTGGTGGATGTTCTGCAGGAACGGAAGCAGAATGACAGAGCGCCGCTGCAGCACATCTATAACAGCCCTCCCCCGAGTCCCATAGCCCCCTCACCCCGAGTCCCAAAAACGCGTGGTGGGAGGCTCCGTGCGAACAACCAGTCCACCCCAACGGATTGCTCAAGCAGCAGAAGGCTGTCATTCCCCAGGTTTTGAAGCGGCCTTTCCCTCCCTCCACCTGCACCCCACCCTGGCCACCATCCCAGTTCCCTCCCTTTATTGATAAATCTTGAATAAAAAATACTTGTTTGTTGAACAATGTTGCCTTTATTTCCTTTCAAAGCAAGGTGTGCTTGAAGGGGTGGAAGAGGGTTTGTAATTGGAGAGGATAGGCAATATAAACAGACTAAACAAATGGGGGCAGGTTCTGATCAAGGAGAAACAAACGTAAGAGTCACTGGTTACCCTGGTCAGTCTGGAAGCTAGTTTTCAAAGCTTCCCTGATGCGCAGCGCGTCCTGCTGTGCTCTTCTAATCGCCCTGGTGTCTGGCTGCGCGTAATCAGCGGCCAGGCGATTTGCCTCAACCTCCCACCCCACCATAAACGTCTCCCCCTTACTCTCACAGAGATTGTGGAGCACACAGCAAGCAGCAATAACAATGGGTATATTGGTTTCGCTGAGATCTGAACGAGTCAATAAGCTGCGCCATTGCCCTTTCAAACGTCCAAAAGCACACTCCACCACCATTCTGCAGTTGCTCAGACGGTAATTGAAGAGCTCCTTATCACTGTCCAGGGCGCCTGTGTACGGCTTCATGAGCCAGGGCATTAGAGGGTAGGCTGGGTCCCTAAGGATCACTATAGGCATCTCCACATCCCCAACAGTTATTTTCTGGTCCGGAAAGGAAATACCTTCCTGCAGCCGTCTAAACAGACCAGAGTTACTGAAAACGCGAGCGTCATGAACCTTTCCCGGCCATCCGATGTTGATGTTGGTGAAACATCCCTTATGATCCACCAGTGCTTGCAGCACCACTGAAAAGTAGCCCTTTCGGTTAATGTACTGGCTGGCCTGTTGGTCCGGTCCCAGGATAGGGATGTGCGTTCCGTCTATAGTCCCACCACATTTAGGGAATCCCATCGCAGCGAAACCATCTACTATCACCTGCACGTTTCCCAGGGTCACTACCTTTGATAGCAACAGCTCAACGATTCCGTTGGCTACTTGCATCACAGCAACCCCCACGGTAGATTTGCCCACTCCAAAGTGATTTGCGACTGACCGGTAGCTGTCAGGTGTTGTGAGCTTCCAGAGGGCTATTGCCACTCGCTTCTGGATAGTCAGGGCTGCTCTCATCCTGGTGTCCTGGCGCTTCAGGGCAGGGGATAGCAAGTCACAAAGTTCCAGGAAAGTGCCCTTACGCATGCGAAAGTTTCGCAGCCACTGGGATTCATCCCAGACCTGCAGCACTATGCGGTCCCACCAGTTTGTGCTTGTTTCCCGGGCCCAGAATCGGCGTTCCACTGTATCAACCTGCCCCACTGCCACCAGGATGTCCAATTTGCGGGGTACCGTGCTTAGAGAGAGGTCTGTGTCCCTGTCATCATCACTGTCGTCACTGCGCTGCCGTAGCCTCCTCGCCTGATTTCTCAAGTTCAGCCTCTGCATAAAGTGCACGATAAGGCGTGAGGTGTTGACAACGGCCATAACTGCTCCGATGATCTCACCGGGCTCCATGCTCGCGGTGCTATGGCATCCGCGCTGTCAACCCAGGGAAAAGGGTGCAAAATGATTGTCTGCTGCCGCTTTCACGGAGGGAGGGGGGAGGGAGGGTTGAATGATAACAGTTACCCAAAACCACCCGCAACAAATTTCTTACCCCATCAGGCATTGGGAGCTCGACCCAGAATTCACATGGGCAGCAGGGACTGCGGGAACTGTGGGATAGCTACCCACAGTGCACCGCTTGGAATGTCGATGCTTGCACCGGTACTGTGGACTCACAACGCCGAATTAATGTACTTAGTGTGGACACACATGTTTGACTTTGTAATATCGGTTTCAAAAAATCTGTTTAGGTAAAATCGAACTACTATCGTAGTGTAGACATACCCTAAGGCACTCACATGCAGTTGTGAGTTGGTAACTTTCATTAAGTACTAGGTGTTGAATGGGTTTCAACCTGTTTTGTGGTAGAAAAGCTCTGGCCTTTTTGGAGTCGATGACTGCTCCAATGAATTCTATTGTCTGTACAGGTTTCAATATTGATTTTTCTTGAGTCACTAAGAGCCCTAGAGTGTTGAATATGGATAGAGCAGTGGATATGTTGGACAGATTCTGATCAGCCTCTGATCAACCAGTCATCTAGATATGGGAAGACATGGATGCCTCTTTTTTAAAGATGAGCTGTTACCACCACCATGCACTTTGTGAATATCCAAGGAGCAACTGCCAGGCTGAATGGAAGCACTGAGAACTGTCAGCCATTCACCACAAATCTGAGAAACTTCCAATGGTTGGAAGTAAGCGTCACTCAAGTCGAGGGCAGCATACCAGTCTCCTTGTTCCAGGGAAGGGATAGTTGAGGCTAGGGTAACCATGCAAAATTTTATTTTCTTCAGGAATTTGTTCAACTCTGTTAGATCTTATATGGGCCTGAACAGGGCCGGTGCAAAGATATTTTGCACCCTAGGTGAAACTTCCACTTTGTGCCCCCCCTCCCCTGCCCCCTATCCACTCCCTCCCACTTCCTGCCCCCCCAAAGAACCCCCGACCCATCCAACCCCCCTGCTCCTTGTCCCCTTATCACCCCCCTCCTGGGACCCCTGCCCCTAACTGCCCCCCCGGGACCACACCCCCTATCTAAGCTTCCCTTCTCCTTGTCCCCGACTGCCCCCTCCTGAGACCCCCCCACCCTAACTGCTCCCCTAGGAACCCATCCCCTACCTGTCCCCTGACTGCCCCGACCCCTATCCATACCCCCGCCTCCTGACAAACCCCCGGGACTCCCACACCTATCCAACTGCTGCCTGTCCCCTGACTGCCCCCCCAGAATCCCCCAACCCATCCAACCCCCTCTGCTCCCTGTCCCCTGACTGCCCCAACCCCTCTCCACACCCCCATCCCCTGACAGCCCCCCTGACCCATCCAACCCCCCTGCTCCCTGACTGCCCCCTCCAGAGACTCACTGCCCCTTCTCCAACCACCTGGCATGCTGCTGGCCACACTCCCCAGCTGTGCTGGAATGCAGGGAAGGGGGGAGCAGGGCAGGGGAGGAGGAGGAAGGGAGGGGCAGAGCTCTGGAGTTGCCGGAGGCCCCGATGCCAGCGGCTGGCCAGTGATCTGGGCTGTGGGGGATGTGGCTGCTCCTCACTAGCAGCGCCACTGCTTTTGCAGGCCTGCTGCCCCCCCTGCGTGCGCCATTCCAGCTCCTCCACTGCTGGGGCTCACCGATGCTGCAAGTGCGACGCTCCGGCTCTCGGCGCCCCGGGTAGGGGGTGAGGAGGCCGGGATCAGCCCCCAGGCAAGGTGCCACTTTTTGGCGCCCCCCCCCAAATCTTGGCACCCTAGGCGACCGCCTAGGTCACCTAGTGGTTGCACCGGCTCTGGGCCTGAGACCTCCTTTTGTCTTGGGGATCGGGAAGTAACAGGAATAGAAGCCGTTTCCCCCAAGGTCCAATGGCACTCCCTCTATGGCCCCTTTCTAAAGAAGAGACTGGACCTCCCGCTGAAGGGCCATCTCGTGAGACTGGTCCCTGAAGATGGAGGGGGAGAAGAGGGGAGAAGTAAATTGGATAACATACCCCTGTCCCACCGTGCTTAAGACACACTGGTCTGATGTTCTATGGATCCAGGCACTTAGCAAGCAGGACAAACAAGTGGTAAACAAAAAAGGAGGCCCTGAGGGAAGTGAGGAGATTGGTATATTATCCTCGACAATCCCATCAAAATGCCCACTTGAAAGAGGCGTCTTGATGGGATGAGCTCATTGATGTTGAAGAGGAAGGAAGTGGAGGGTGCTGTGACGGTGTACCCCATAAAGCTTTATGGGGAGAGGCTTATAAACGTATACATGATGTAACTGGAATATGTTTTATGCTACAAGTGCCATGTAACATATCTCTGTGAAAGTTATGACCTACTGAATCTATTCCTCCTGTCTGTATGAATGTATCGTTGTTGTAGTTGAAGTTATGAATATTGGTTTTATATTTGCTGCTTTTATGCATAGCCTTTGTAAGAGCATGGGACCGGGTCTGGAGGAAAGAATGTGCAAGTTAAGTACAAGCACTTAACAGAAAAGAGAAGTTGCAGACCCCAATCCACATCGGGGCCTGGTCAGGAATCCAACTGGTTGGGCTGGTTACCGAGGGGTGCATGGACAGGTGACTTGCCCATGTGATCCCAAAACTCCATGGTAACATGATGTTACACAGGGAAGGGAAAAAAGACTATAAAAGCCCTTGGGAGCCCTTCCATTTTGTCTTCAGCTGGCTAACTCCACCCCCCAAGGACACACCTGAAAGAGACTGAACAAAGGACAAAGACAATAGGGGGGTGAGTGATTGCTGGACCCAGGCTAAGAGGAAGATAGCCTGTTTATTGGACCTAGTGAGGTTGTTATCTGTACACAGGGTGATTAGACATAGAACTGCGTGTTCTATTTTATTTTATTTAGTAGTACACTTTGTTCTGTCTGTCACTACTTGGAATCACTTAAATCCTACGTTCTGTACTTATTAACATCACTTTTTACTTATTAAATTACCTGGAGTGCGAGTTGTTACCTAGGGAGGCAAACAGTTGTGCATATCATTCTATCTTTGAAACAGAAGGTGAACTATTTATGAGTTTGCCCGGTATAAGCTTTATACAGGGTAAAACGGATTTATTAAGGGTGTGAACCTCTTTGGGAGTTGGGCACCTGGGTGTCAAAGGCAAAGAGCGCTTCCAGGAGCCTTACAGTGGTGAGTGGACTTGGTTCGGACCTGGGTCTGTGTTTGCAGCAGATCAGTGGACTCTGGCTCAAAACAGACAGGATTCGGGAGTACCAAGCTGGAAAAGGCCTGGAAGCAGGGGCAGAAGTAGCCTTGGCACACCAGGTGGCAGCACCAAGCAGGTCTCTGTGATCCCCCCAACCCGTCACAGGTGCCTTCTACAGCTCCTTCCCTTTTTCCTCGACTGAAAGGGCTGTTGACACAATGCTTTCTTTTAGTCGCTGGAGTGTAGATTCCAAGGGACTTCAGAGAAGGGCCTCCAAGTGAAAGGTCCTGTATGGTTTGTTGGACTTCTGCAGGTAGTCCAGAGGACTGAAACCACAGTAGGAAGAGAGCCTGAGACATAAGCCCTTATATTAGAGGCCTGAGGCCTGATCTAAAGTAGTGGCCAAAACTTTGCTGCCATAAAGAAAAGTTAACTTGTGAGCAAGAGGCAGGCCCTGCTCACAGAATCTGGCAAGAACAGGGCTGATATTGCAGAAACACACATTCCTAAGTAGTGCAAGGTATAAGAAATATACATGCAAACACATTCCAGAAGGATAGGACCAGAACACCCCAATACCAGCACATTCCCCAAAGCCAGCAGGAACACATGGACTCATCCTAAAGATAAGGTCAGGATGACAGCATGATGGATAGAGATGTTTTGATCGAACCAACAAGTACAAGGCAATGAGTGGCACCCTAATACATCAGAGGGTGGCACCCTGATACGTCAGGGGCACTATGTAACTTGTTTGTATCGGTGTATAAAAATATCTCAGAGGGAGTGTCTTTGGCCAGCTGAGGGGGGAATGGAAAGTCCCACCATTCACTGAGCTGCATTCATTGTTTTAGTATCCTCATAGAGTCTGCCAAGTTCTATTACCATGCTTTGTCGACAATAAACCTGGCCTGGCACCTTCGTACCTTAACGGATCCTGTGGTCATTGGGCAGTTATCTCGAGCCGTTGTGGTGAACAGGCATGCAAGAACATGGGTGTGTGCTGAGGAATGTTCTCTGTGCTGGCTCCCTACTGGACAGAATCCACCTCCAGGTCTCCTGCCAACTGTTCAAAGCCCTCCATGGGACTGGTTCCAGCTCCCAGTGTTTGCCTCTTCTTCCACAACCATGACCTCCAACAGCAGCCGTGTTATAATAATAATAAATGGAGATATGCTAATCTCCTAGAAC
This sequence comes from Chelydra serpentina, assembly GCA_037349315.1. Classification (NCBI taxonomy): domain Eukaryota; kingdom Metazoa; phylum Chordata; order Testudines; family Chelydridae; genus Chelydra; species Chelydra serpentina. The sequence goes on from JBAIAC010000369.1 coordinate 257,597, forward strand.
TGGAAGGACCTTTCAAGGTCATCGAGTCCAGTCCCCTGCCTTCACTAGCAGGACCAAGTACTGTCCCCTGACAGATTTTTGCCCCAGATCCCTAAGCGGCCCCATCAATGATTCAACTCACAACCCTGGGTTTAGCAGGCCAATGCTCAAACCACTGAGCTATCCCTCCCCCCTTTTTATTATTGTTCCACCACAATAATAAACAGTCTGCTAGTGGGGGCGGAGTGGGAGACACAATTTCCACAGAAGCCAGCCCCAGATGATGGAATTTACACTTGCAAGTGGTAAGAACGAGCACCTGTGAGTTTGTCACCCAAAGAGCAGGAGTGCCTGCATGTACAGGCACTGCCCACCTCAGCGTGCTAGCACAACCACAACCCTGGCACACGTGCGTGTGCTCTCACGCCTGGTTCCTTACTAGACAGGGTTCAGTGCAGAGTCTGTACTGGGGTGTGTGACAAAGTGGGAATTTTCTGTAATACTTTTATGAATCCTATGTGTGCTTTGGTTTCCCTCTGTACCTTAGAACCATAGAATCTCAGGGTTGGAAGGGACCTCAGGAGGTCATCTAGTCCAACCCCCTGCTCAAAGCAAGACCAACCCCCAACTTAATCATCCCAGCCAGGACTTTGTCAAGCTGGGCCTTAAAAACCTCTAAGGAAGAAGATTCCACCACCTCCCTAGGGAACCCATTCCAGTGCTTCACCACCCTACTAGTGAAATAGTGTTTCCTAATATCCAACCTAGACCTCCCCCACTATCTTGCATTAGTACCAGGGGTTAAAAACAGTTAACACTGCACCTAGAACAGTGCAGGAGACATGATGGCACCTAACTGTCTGGGTCAGGGGTGGCCACCCTGTGGCTCCGGAGCCACATGCAGCTCTTCAGAAGTTAATATGCAGCTCCTTGTATAGGCACCGACTCCAGGGCTGGAGCTACAGGCGCCAATTTTGCTCACTGCTCAACCCCTAGCTCTGCCACAAGCCCTGCCCCTACTCCACTCCTTCCTGCCCCCACTCCTGAGCCTGCCGTGCCCTCGCTCCTTAACCCCAGAGCCTCCTGCATGCAACGAAACAGCTAATCTAAAGGTGCAGGGAGAGAGGGGGAGGCGCTGATCGGTGGGGCTGCTGGTGGATGGGAGGCGCTGGGAGCGGGGAGCTGATGTGGGGGGGGCTGCTGACGTATTACTGTGGCTCTTTGGTCTGGGTGGAATGACTGGGTTATTAAAGAACTGGTTGAAACTGACCCAGAGAGACAATGAGACCACCCACAACTGAACAACTGACATCTGGCAGCAGGACACCCCAGAAGGCGTATCACTAAGAACAAAGGGGAGACGGTGTCAAGGTGGCTGGAATAACGACTGCCCTTTGGAGGGCCTCAGTTACTTTCACTCAGAATTAAGGACAAAGAGAGGGAGACAGGGCATGAAATAGGGTCCATAGTAGCTTGGCTATGGAAACACAGAAACCTTCCTTTCTGTGTTCTGACCTAAGGACTTTCAGATTCCATAGGCCAGGTGACTAATACATTGTTACCTTGTTTTGGAAAGGCTGCCTGGTGACACTGGAAAGACTCAGAGCATTGCGCCCTTAAGAGGCACGGGACAAGCCTCCCACAGGAGTCTGGCTTGGCTGGATTTGCTGCCGGGAGCCATGGAGAGAGAGGGATTGCAGGTGCCCAAATCCCAGTCTTGGAGACCACGGGCCTGCCCTGTGAATTGTGTGGGTTCTCGAGGCCTGGCACACTAACAGGGTCATTGCCAAGGGCATGCTGGGCATAGACAAGGCCCTGTGGATCTGTGATGGGGGGCTCCCCTTGATGTCCCCCACTTACCATAGGACTGGAAGATCTTGCTGTTGACAATGTCCGTCAGGGACTGCAGCTTCTGCTTGAGCAGGCGCAGAGGGGGCAGGTTTCCAATGAAATCCCGCAGCAAGCATCTAAAGCCCAGACACAAGGGGACTCGGTTAGGTGATAATATGTAAAATCTCCAGAATAGGGATGGGATAGGGAAAATCCCAGGGATCTTTAAGATACAAGGGTTTCTTTCTCCCTGCTGGGTGTATACTCCAGCCCAACTCACTCACTGCAGAGCCAACACAGATAAGAAGAGAGGGAGCTGTTCCTCCTTGGGTATCAGCCCCAGGGCTGTATATCAAATTCCAGTCACTGGCAGCTGCACAAGACCACTGAAGACCCCTGGTCTGCATAGGTATTCCTGATGGCAGCATCTGGCCTGTGGAACTTTTTAACTGATGATGATATGCAAGACAGATAAACCCCAGGGCAAGTTCGCAGAGCGGGTACGGAGAAAACAGTTTTATGTACCATTTGAGCACACTTAAAATTTACATAGTCTCTCTTTTTTAATCAACCAATCTCACTTGGATTCAGCAACAACCTTTTTCAAATAGCCCCCATTCCGCCTACCACAACTCCTGCCTGTTGCACTCCACATCTGGATGCAGCATTTCCATTCCCAACCCAGCAAACAGTGTGATAGCCACTCACTGGGAGGCCCTTTCCTGGGAGAATCACCTGTCTTCACTGTCACCTTATTTCCTTTGCCCCAGTTCAGAATTATTTATGTTGTTTCAACTACACCAGGCCTTTGTCCTCCACACTTGACTCTGTGCCCGCTCTCATTGATCCTGCAGTGTTAATTTACTGACATCACCTTTAAATACACATCAGTGGAACATGATGTCACAAATGCAGGATGAAGGCATCACTGCAGGACTATTGGAAGGTGAGCCTGGGTGGCAGGGGGAGGAAACAGACATACAGGACGACCTTTACAAATACACATGCCACTCCACAGAGAGAGAGTGACCCAGCTTGGTGCATTGGGTGAAAGAAGGAGAAAAGTGTCCCTTACCCCAGCACAGAGGAGTCGAAGATCCCAAATACGTCTTCCAGGATCGAAGGCAGGTACTTCAGAGCAGCTCCCTGGAAGCAGAAATCAGCAAAAAGAGCTAGCTAACTACTGGGCTCTTTTATTAACTGACTTTAGAAGGACACAGTTACTAGAAATCTTACTGCTCCGGGTGAAATTCGTATCGTGCAAAGAGCCAGCACCAAGCCTCTGCACTATTTAGACCCTATTTAAAGGCTCCTTGAATTTCATCCTGCCTCCAAACATAAGACTGAGGCTGATGCACAAAAAAGTTTCTCTCTGATTCAGTATAGTTCATGTAAACAAACCCACGACGTTACTACCATAAACAGTAGCTCCATTAATTCTTCCCCAAATGGAGAAATTTTTTGAGACCATTTACTCTTACTAGATCAACACTAATCAGAATGAGAAAAAACTGACTGTAATAATTCAAACATATCATTGTAGACAGGAATAACTGTTTCAGGTCTTTACTTTAAAACAACAGAGGAAGAAATTTCATGAAAAAAATTGGATTCTCCCTTATATTTGTACAGGCACAGTCCATCCCACAGAGAGACGCCAGGCTTTGGGGCTCCCACGATAATATGACTTGCTGCCACCATAGTCCCAAATGGAAAAAAGTTTTCACATATTCCATAAAGGAGGGGCTGGGACTTCTCTTTAGAGTCTGGGTGAATGTCCTTTTCAGATGTCCCTCAGCAAACCTACACAGCAACCAGAAAGTCACATTCCATTGTGAGACAGAATTTTTGTCTTTGCCCCTGTTCCCTTACAAGTAAAACATTTGTTAGAGGTGTAGGTGGATCCTCCACTAGCATCATGTTTAGATCCATTTTGCAGTCTATGAGTCACTTCAGACTTTCCCCCCCAATGGTTCCCTAGCCCATCCCATGAGTGTCCTTCAGGTCTGAGCTGCAGCCAGGGTTCTGGTGTTTCCTCTGGTGGTTCAACCCCCATATAGTGTTCTATGTTCTGCACAACTGCTGCCAGCATACACAGCCATTGCTGGGGCACACACATCTGCAGCCTCCCAAGTCTACTAGTAAATCCACCAGTTTTCACACTGTCCAAGATTCTGACCTCAACCATTGACCAGTGGGTCAACTGCTATCACAAGGAAAAGCGCTCTCCTAAAACCACTAGTCCCACGTCTCGGAGATCTCCATCTGGTCCAGGATGGCAGCTTTGACACCTCATAGCTGGTGCCAGTATCCTCATTCAGGGCCAAATACGCAATCTTTTACTCAGTGAGCAGCCGCAGCCGCCACCGTCCCGTCAAAGGTGACCTGGTGGGCCTGAGGTTCCCTCCTGGACAGAGAAAGGTTAATATCCACAAGTAACCTGGGTTGTGTCTCTGGAACATCTGTTCCTGGGACTGTCTCTACTATTCCTGCTGCTCTTTCATAGATTCCTAGATTCCAGTCCCAGAAGGGACCACTGTGATCATCTAGTCTGACCTCTTGTATAGCACAGGCCAGACCTGCCCCAATAAATTCCTAGAGCAGAGCTTGTAGAAAAACAAGTCTTGATTTAAAAATTGGCAGTTATGGAGACTCCACCACAACTCTTGGTGAATTGTTCCAATGGTTACATTTCCAGTCTGAATTTGTCTAGCTTCAACTTCCATCCCTTGGATTGTGTTACACCTTTCTCTGCTAGAATGACGAGTCAATTATCAAATATTTGTTCCCCATATAGGTACTTATAGCCTGTAATCTTTCAGTAAGACTAGCTGCTGCTGTTCCACCATCCACTTCAGGACATCTCCCGTTTATATTTCTTTTGCAAATGGGGTTCCTTCTGGCACCATATGTGAGGCAGAAAGGAAGGATGATCCAATGGTTAGGGCACTAGCCCGAATTCATTTCTCTCCTCTGCCACAAACTTCCCATGTCACCTTGGGCAAGTCACTTAGTCTCGCTTCATTCATCTGCTCTAAAATGAGGATAATAGGAGTTTCCTCCTCACAGAGGTATGGTGAGGAAAAGTACATTCAAGATTGTGAGGTGCTCAAATACTACAATAATAGGGGACATATAATTAACTAGGTTAGTTAATGTTTTTTCATCCTGCTTTCAAACAGTCCACACACACTGTATTGAGTCCAAACTCATTCCCTCCCTGGGGTTTGACTTTAGCATAGAAATCAACAATAAGATAACAAAATTCAATTCCAAACATAGGCTGGGCTGCTTCTAGGGTTCCTCCCTCAGAACTGCTCAGCCCACAACCTAGATCCTCCTTCCCCAAAAAGCCACTCCCACCTACCTTATGCTTAGCAGACATATAGGGTGACCAGATAGAAAGTGTGAAAAATCAGGACTGGGGGTGGCGGGTAATAGGTGCCTAAATAAAAAAAGCCCCAAATAGCGGCATTGTCTCTATAAAATTGGGACATCTGGTCACCCTACAGACATGTCATATTAATTCGGTGCTAGCTACTTCTTAGTCTGACCTGGCTCTGTTTTTGATTCATTGCTTCAAATTTCAGATGTTACTCTGTAGAGGGCAACGCTGAGCAAAGACTTCAGCTCATCAGCTTCTAGTCAGGGAACTTAAACTTGGTGGTTAGGTGGTTCTAATCTACATACATACTGAGGTCAGAGTGTTTGTCACAAGCTTCTCCTTTTACCTCCTTTTACTTGCTCACAAACAGGGAAGAAATAGTAGAGGAAGCAATAGTGGATGGGAACCTGGGAGGCAGTGACCATGAGATGGTCGAGTTCAGGATCCTGACACAAGGAAGAAAGGAGAACAGTAGAATACAGAGCCTGGACTTCAGAAAAGCAGACTTTGACTCCCTCAGGGAACTGATGGGCAAGGTCCCCTGGGAGAATAACATGACGGGGAAAGGAGTCGAGGAAAGCTGGCTGTATTTTAAAGAAACCTTATTGAGGTTGCAGGAACAAACCATCCCGATGTGTAGAAAGAAAAGTAAATATGGCAGGCGACCAGCTTGGCTTAACAGTGAAATCCTTGCTCGTCTTAAACACAAAAAAGCAGCTTACAAGAAGTGGAAGATTGGACAAATGACCAGGGAGGAGTATAAAAATATTGTTCAGGCATGCAGGAGTGAAATTAGGAAGGCCAAATCACACTTGGAGTTGCAGCTAGCTGGAGATGTTAGGAGTAACAAGAAGGGTTTCTTCAGGTATGTTAGCAACAAGAAGAAAGTCAAGGAACGTGTGGGCCCCTTGCTGAATGAGGGAGGGAACCTTGTGACAGAGGATGTGGAGAAAGCTAGTGTACTCAATGCTTTTTTTGCCTCTGTCTTCACAGACAAGGGCAGCTCCCAGATGGCTGCACTCCGCAGCACGGTATGGGGAGGAGGTGACCAGCCCTCTGTGGAGAAAGAAGTAGTTCGGGACTATTTAGAAAAGCTGGACGAACACAAGTCCATGGGGCCGGATGAACTGCATCCGAGGGTGCTAAAGGAGTTGGCCGATGTGATTGCAGAGCCATTGGCCATTATCTTTGACAAATCATGGCAATCGGGGGAGGTCCCGGATGACTGGAAAAAAGCTAATGTAGTGCCCATCTTTAAAAAAGGGAAGAAGGAAGATCCGGGGAACTACAGGCCAGTCAGTCTCACCTCAATCCCTGGAAAAATCATGGAACAGGTCCTCAAGGAATCAATTTTGAACCACTTAAAGGAGGGGAAAGTGATCAGGAACAGTCAGCATGGATTCACCAAGGGCAAGTCATGCCTGAGTAACCTAATTGCCTTCTATGATGAGATAACTGGCTCTGTGGATGAGGGGAAAGCAGTGGATGTGCTATTTCTTGACTTTAGCAAAGCTTTTGATACAGTCTCGCACAGCGTTCTTGCCAGCAAGTTAAAGAAGTATGGGCTGGATGAATGGACGGTAAGGTGGATAGAAAACTGGCTGGATGGTCGTGCTCAACGGGTAGTGATCAATGGCTCCATGTCTAGTTGGCAGCCGGTATCAAGTGGAGTGCCCCAAGGGTCGGTGCTGGGGCCGGTTTTGTTCAATATCTTCATCAACGACCTGGAGGATGGTGTGGACTGCACCCTTAGCAAGTTTGCAGATGACACTAAACTGGGAGGAGTGGTTGATACGCTGGAGGGTAGGGATAGGATACAGAGGGACCTAGACAAATTAGAGGATTGGGCCAAAAGAAATCTGATGAGGTTCAACAAGGACAAGTGCAGAGTCCTGCACTTAGGACGGAAGAATCCCATGCACTGCTACAGACTAGGGACCGAATGGCTGGGCAGCAGTTCTGCAGAAAAGGACCTAGGGGTTACAGTGGACGAAAAGCTGAATATGAGTCAACAGTGTGCCCTTGTTGCCAAGAAGGCTAACGGCATTTTGGGCTGTATAAGTAGGGGCATTTCCAGCAGATCGAGGGACGTGATTATTCCCCTCTATTCGGCACTGGTGAGGCCTCATTTGGAGTACTGTGTCCAGGTTTGGGCCCCACACTACAAAAAGGATGTGGATAAATTGGAAAGAGTCCAACGGAGGGCAACAAAAATGATTAGGGGGCTGGAGCACATGACTTATGAGGAGAGGCTGAGGGAACTGAGATTGTTTAGCCTGCAGAAGAGAAGAGTGAGGGGGGATTTGATAGCTGCTTTCAACTACCTAAAAGGGGGTTCCAAAGAGGATGGATCTAGACTGTTCTCAGTGGTAGAAGATGACAGAACAAGGAGTAATGGTCTCAAGTTGCAGAGGGGGACGTTTAGGTTGGATATTAGGAAAAACTTTTTCACTAGTAGGGTGGTGAAGCACTGGAATGGGTTACCTAGGGAGGTGGTGGAATCTCCTTCCTTAGAGGTTTTTAAGGTCAGGCTTGACAAAGCCCTGGCTGGGATGATCTAGTTGGGGTTGGTCCTGCTTTGAGCAGGGGGTTGGACTAGATGACCTCCTGAGGTCCCTTCCAACCCTGAGATTCTATGATTCTATGATTCTATGATACTTCTGGGGCACCACCAGCTGCCTCCTGATTCCCCACAGTTCTACTTCCCCTCGGGGAGCCCATTCCCGGCACAGGAATCCCTTCTCCCACAGCAATCTCTCTCTGCAGCCTTCCCCAAGGAGTTTGCAGCATTGTGACCAGCAAGTTCCCTCAGCTTCTCCAAGGAGGGATCCTTCTGCAGCTCACTGGCCAGGCCTGGGGTCACAGCTCCACTGAGCCCTGTCCCTGGTAGCTCCCTCCCTTCCATGGAATCACTTCCCAGCAGCATGTCTGGACCAGGCAAACCTGGTTGGCAGCCATCCTGCCCTGCCTGTGTGTCCCCCCACACAGCTGGGGTCTCCGCTCCCCCCGTGCTCAGCGCTGTCCCAGCTACCCCAGTGGGGCCAGGCAGCGAGCTCGCTGCTTTGATCACAGCATCAGAGCCAGCATGAGCCTCCTCTCCCGTGTGCAGGGGGACAGGGAGCATCTCTCCGTCCCACCCAGCCCTAGGGGTCTGGTTACAGGCAGGCAGGTATCCCGAGACTAGCAGCTCCTCCCCCCTGCCTGCCAGGTCATTTGCATTTTCACTGACCATTTCCATCTTAGCCAATTGGTTCCCTGAGTTCAAATTCAAATCCTCAGCCGTTACAGGAGCAGGGCCTGGATCCTGTCCCAAAGAGACACAGTCACCCCCCAACAGGACCTCACAGCTGATATCCTGGAGAACCCCAACGACCAGCCAGCCCGACCCATCCTGGGTCTGCACAGGGATCTGGGCCATAGGCAGGACGAATGGTTCCATCCCTAGGACCATCACCCAGGTCACACAGCCCCTCAGCATCTGGTGGGGCGGCACCACTCAGGGCCTGACCACAGTTTTTTCTGTCCCAGGATCTCGCCACCCCAGGAATGTCTCCCTATTGATGCATTCGAAGAAGTGGGTATTCACTCACGAAAGCTTATGCTCCAATACGTCTGTTAGTCTATAAGGTGCCACAGAACTCTTTGTCGCTTCTACAGATCCAGACTAACACGGCTACCCCTCTGATCCCTATTGACCATCACCTTCCACTCCCACTGGGGGTCTGATGGGCCTGAGCCCAGGAGACTCCACACAGACATATAGGTTGGGGCCAGGAGTGGAAGCCTGTCCACCACTCCACCCATCTGGCTGACAGAGTCCATGGCCTTGGGACCCAGCAAGGGAGCTAGATACCGAGGTTTTTCCGCAGGGTCCCCCTGGTTCAAATCGCCAGCCTGCTCAAAGGCAGTGAGGTGGGCCTCCATATCCCCACCCTCCTTAACCAGGGGCAGCAATTTAGGATTGAGGTTCCCTGAGGAACTGGCACACTGGGGTCTATCCCCACTCACCCCTGGGAAGTCCCCTATGCCTCTCCACTCCACCACCGCCAGTTCATGCTGCTGCTGCTTCTCCTGCAGCTCTTTCTCGGGCTCTCGCTGTCTCTCACAGTCCTCTTGCTCTCTCGGACTCAGCTCCAATCCCATCCGTCTCTGATCCCCTGCTGGGGAACCCGATTGTGAAAAGACGGTTACTCACCGTGGTAACTGTTGTTCTTCGAGATGTGTTGCTCATATCTATTCCAATTAGGTGTGCGCGCCGCGCGTGCATGATCGTCGGAAGATTTTTACCCTAGCAACACTCGGTGGGCCGGCTGGCGCCCCCTGGAGTGGCGCCATTGCGGCACCTGATATCTAGCCCAGCGCCCTCTCAGTTCCTTCTTGCCGGTTACTCCGACAGTGGGGAAGGAGGGCGGGTTTGGAATAGATATGAGCAACACATCTCGAAGAACAACAGTTACCACGGTGAGTAACCGTCTTTTCTTCTTCGAGTGCTTGCTCATATGTATTCCAATTAGGTGACTCCCAAGCCTTGCCTAGGTGGTGGGATCGGAGTGAGATACTGCAGAATGCAGGACTGATGAACCAAACGCAGCGTCCTCTCTGGGATGCTGGACTATGGCATAATGAATGGCAAAGGTGTGCACCGATGACCAGGTTGTTGCCCTACATATCTCCTGTATAGGTACATGTGCCAGGAAGGCGGAGGACAAGGCTTGAGCTCGGGTGGAGTGGGCAGCACGGTGCGTGGTGGGAACACCAGCCAAGTCATAACACGCCCGGATACACAACGTGATCCAGGACGAGATGCGTTGGGAGGAGACCGGGAGGCCCTTCATCCGGTCTGCAACAGTAACGCACAGTTGAGTCGTTCTGCGAAAGGGCTTTGTCCACTGGATGTAGAAGGCGAGGGCCCTATGAACGGCCAGGGAGCAAAGATGTTGCTCCCTTGGAGAAGCATGCGGCTTCGGGTAGAAGACAGGCAGAAAATGTCTTGGTTGACATGAAAGGCCGACCCCCTTTAGGGAGGGAGGCTAGGTGCGGTCGCAGCAGTACCTCATCCTATGGAACACTGTGTAAGGAGTCCCGAAGTGAGCTCTCTGAGCTCAGATACGTGCCTCGCCGAGGCTACAAGGAAGGCAGTCTTCCAGGAGAGGTACAGGAGCGAGCAGGTGGTCGTAGGCTTGAATGGGGCCCCCATGAGCCTGGTTATCACAAGGTTGAGGTCCCATGTAGGGACCGGATGGTGGACTAGTAGGTACAGCCACTCCAACCCCTTGAGGAAGCTAGTGACCATGGGGTTGGAAAAGATCGAGTGCCCACTCTCGCCAGAGTGAAAAGGCCGAGATCGCCGCCAGCGAGGGGCGATAACCCGAGGGGCGCACCAGCAGGAAAACGTTTCCCCTTTGGCCCAGTAGGTGGACCTGGTAGAGGGCTTCCCGCTACTCAGAAGAACCTGTTGAACCGGGTCGGAACAACATAACTCGGACTGGTTCAGCCACGCAGCAGCCACTCCGTGAGGTGGAGAGGTTGCAGGTCAGGGTGCCAAACCCTGCCGTGCCGCTGAGTAATCAGGTCCGGCCCCAAAGGGAGAGTGATCTGGGCGGTCATCGAGAGCTCTAGGAGAGCAGTGTACCAGTACTGCCTGGGCCACGCCGGGGCGATTAGGAGTAGGTGGGCCCTGTCCCTGAGCAGCTTGAGCGGGACCTTGTGGATCAGCAGAAATGGGAGAAGGCATAGGACAGGTGATCCATCCAAGGCACGAGGAAAGCGTCCGTCAGGGAGCCTGGGGAGCGTCCCCGGAGCGAGCAGAACACGTGGCACTTGCGGTTCTCGCGAGTCGCAAACAGGTGTATGTGGGAAAATCCCAGCTCCGGAAGACAGAGTGAGTAACATCCGGGCAAATGGACCACTCTGGTGCCTGGAAGGGTCTGCTGAGGCGGTCCGCCAAGGTGTTCTGAACCCCGGGGAGAAAGGAGGTCACCAGGTGGATGGAGTGGGCTATGCAGAACTCCCACGATTGTATGACTTCTCAGCAGAGCGGGAACGAACGTGCCCCTGCTTGCCTATTGATATAAAACATGGCCGTTGTTTTGCCTATGAGGACTATAGCACAACGATCCTGAAGGTGTTTGGAGAAGGCTTGGCAGGCAAGGCGCACTGCCCGCAGCTGCCTTACGTTGATGTGGAGGGATAACTCTTGCGCCGGCCACAGGCCCTGGTCTGAAGTACTTACAGATGGGTCCCCCAACCAAGGGATGACGCATCTGTGGTTAGGATCATGTAGGACTGTGGTGTATGGAATGGCCCCCTTCTTGCACATTCTTGGGGTCCAGCCACCAGTCTAGGGAGGATAGGACCTGCGATGGTACCCTCAGTCCCACAACCATGTTGTCTCTGCTTGGGTGACATACTGGCGAGAGCCAGGCCGGGAACGAACAGAGCCGTAAGTGGCGTGTCTGGTCACGAACGTGCAGGACGCCATGTGACCCAGTAGACCCAGGCAGCTTCGTGCTGGTAAGTTGGGAAATTCTGCAGGCCGCGGATGATGGTCACTAAGGCCTGAAAGTGTGCCTCTGGCAGTAACGCTCGAATGAGAGTCGAGCTCATGGCAATCTGAACCTGCGATTGGGCCTGGCTGTTGGTGCTGCTGTGGATAAGCCAGTCATCGAGACATGGGAATACTTGGATTCACCGTCGACGAAGAGATGCCGTTACGACGGCCATGCACTTCATGAAAACCCTCGGAGCCGTGGAGAGGTCGAAGGGAAAGACGGTGGACTGAAAGTGCCTTTGGTCGACCACAGAGTGAAGAAAACGTCTGTGTGGCGGTAAGTAGCTATGTGAAAGTACGCATCCTTCATGTCGAGGGCAGCGTACCAGCCTCCAGGATCCCATAAAGGTATAAAAATACACAGGGAAAAACATGTGCAACTTCAACTTGCCATGAATTAGTTGAGTTCGCGAAGGTCCAGGATAGGACATAACCCTCGTTTTGATTTGGCGATTAGGAATAACGGGAGTAAATCCCCCCCCCGTTTTTTTTTTAACTCCCTTGGAGCCTCCTCTATTGCCCCTATATTGAGGAGCGTTTGCGCTTCCTGAAATAGGAGCTGCTCATGAGAAGGGTCCCTGAAGAGGGACGGGGAGTGGTGCTCCACCTTCGGGCGTAGCTTCAAAAGTTTTGTTTGGGCCCCGCCAATGGCTTAAGGGGGCCCTGGTTCTGGCCAGCCTGATGACAGGCCGCCTCCTCGTACCACCTGGCCTCGTCTTCTAGCGAAGCCCTGCCTAGGCCTGGGCGTAGGGTAGGGGCGATGCTTGAGGGCCCGGAAGGGCCTGCGCTGCGTGGCAGAGGTATGCATCCCCAGCGACCGTATTATAGCGCGGTTGTCCTTCAGGGTGTGAAGTCTTAAGTCTGTTTTTCAGAGAAGACAAGGGCCTTGCCCATCGAAGGGCAAGACCTGAATCGTGAATTGTACCCCCGTCGGGAGGTTAGAGGACTGCAGCCTCGAGATACGCCATATGGCAACACCCGATGCAGGTGTCCCAGCCGCCGAGTCAGTGACGTCCAAGGAGGCCTGCAAAGATGTTCTGGCCGCCTTTTTGCCTTCCTCAATTAGGGTTGAGTACTCCTGCCTGGATTTCTGGGGGAAATTCCCCTAATTTCCACATTGAGTTCCAGGTGTTATATTTATAACGCCTCAAAAGGGCCGGCTGGTTAGCTGCTCTGAGCTGCAGGCCCCCTCCAGAGCAGACCTTTCTCTCAGGCCGAGGCGCCCAGCTTCCTTAGACTTAGGTGCAGGGGCTGCTGGCCGTGCCTCTCCTTCACAGATTGAACAACCAAGGAGCACGGTTGGGGGTGAGTGTATACGTACTCACAGGACCTTGAGGACGCCATATATCTTTTCTCCACCCCCCCGCAGTGGGGGGAATCGAGCTGGAGATCATCAGATTGAAGTGGCGTTGGTCTGGAACGTACGTGCGAAAGGCAGGGCTACCCTGGCAAGGGCGTCAACCAAGAGGATGACCACCACAGGACCCTGGAGCTCCACTATCTCCTGCACCTCCTCTGGGGAAGGGCGGGATACTATGGCACCTGTCACTCGGGGCTACAAGTGGGCCGATTAGGAGGCTCTGGAAGGAACCCCTTGGGCCTGGTGATAAGACCACGGTGTCCAGAAATGCCACTGATGTGGTCTCTGGGCAGAATTCTGTGCGTTCTGCGGCCAGCGTCTAGGACAATCCATCCCGTGGATTTGGTCCATATGGTAACCACTCCCCGTCTGGGGGGGGGGGGTCTAAATGCGGAGCGGGAGGTCTAGGGTGGAGCGGAATGCTCCTGCTGGGTGGTACGTGGTGCCATTGACAAATGTCTCGGCGCGAAGAGCCTGACCTGGACCCTGAAGGGGGACGTCTCGTCGATCGGCTTCCCAGGGACCTGGGCTTCGACCGGCACCGGGATTGGGGACGATGCCGGGAGTCGTAATAGTGACGGCTGTATATAGAGGCCAATCTTGAACGGCGCCGCAAGTGCAACCGGCACCGAGATGGGGATCGGGGGCTGGGACTGCGAGTGGTGCCGAGACTGGGGGTCCGCCTGGAGCTGGATCAGTGTCGGACAGCTCCGGTGTGCAGTAGCGGGCACAGCATGGCAGACTTACCTCATGGCAGCGTTAGCTCTACCTCGGTACGTACGTACCGGGGAGCTCACGGGCCCCGAGCTCGATGGACCTCGCGGTGCCAGAGTCGTCGGTGCCGGATCTGTTCACCTGCGGTGAGAAACTCAATGGACCTTGCGGTACTGGAGTGGGGCGGTGCCGGATCTTCGCCCACGGTCACCGGGCTCGACGGCCCTCTTGCGGTGCCGGAGTCGCCGGTGCCAGTGCCTCAGTCAGGCACGAAACTCAACGGCCCTTGTGGTGCCGGAGTCGAGGCTGCTGGTGCCGATGTGGACGCCAGCGTTGGCTCTACCTTGGTGTGTACCGGGGAGCTGACAGCTACCGAGCTCAACGGCCCTCTTGCGGTGCCGGAGGTGACGGTGACGGTGCCTCAGTCAGGCACGGAACTCAACGGTCCTGGCGGTACCGGAGTTGGCGGCTGCCGGTGCCGATGCAGCCGGCAGCATTAGCTCTACCTCGGTGCATACCGGGGAGCTCACAGCCACCGAGCTGTGAGGGGGAGAGGGGCATAGAATCATAGAATATCAGGGTTGGAAGGGACCTTAGAAGATCATCTAGTCCAACCCCCTGCTCAAAGCAGGAGCAATCCCCAATTTTTGCCCCAGATCCCCAAATGGCCCCCTCAAGGATTGAACTCACAACCCTGGGTTTAGCAGGCCAATGCTCAAACCACTGAGCTATCCCTCCCCCCTCTGGCAGGGAGGCCAGACTATCACTGCGCCTCCCCCCATGTCCCCAGCCAGCTCCAAAGTGCCCATCTCTCTAGCCCCTCCGCTGGCCTTTATCTCTTTCCCGGGCCAGGCGGTCACCTGATCGCTTTGTTCTCCAACACCTTCAGTCTGCACCTTTGCAGGGAAGGGGCCCAGGCCATCAGTTGCCAGGAGACAGAGTGTCGGGCATTCTCTGTTATTACCCCTGCCCTCTCGGGCTCTTCAATCACACACCTTTATTCCCACCATCTAGAGACTTAAGAAATGCATTGGGGAAACTGAGGCATACACACAGTATTCAGAAAAAACATTAAGAACAGTCCCACTTCCTCACACCCCCGCAGCTCCCATGCATCACGGGCAACTGGGGCACCCCTGAAGCCCCTCGGCCACTGCAGCGGGGCAGGGGATCCCCGGCAACTTCCCTGGTGGGGAAACCCCAGCAGCTCCCCAGCCACCGCGGCGGGGCAGGGGGATCCCTGGCAGCTTCCTGGCTGCCGCAGTGGGGCAGAGCAGCTTCCCAGCCAGCACAGCGGCAGGGCAGGGGGATCCCCGGAACCTCTCCGCCAGCTGCTGCAGGGCAGGGGGGACCGTGGAGCTCTGAGCCCCATGTGTGGTGAGGGCCCCGGAGCTCCCAGCCTCCACACAGCTGCCCAGATCCTTCCCATTTTGTCATGGATGATTTTAGTAAAAGTCAGGGACAGGTCATAGGCTTCCGTTACTTTTTCTTTATTGCCCGTGGCCTGTCCGTAACTTACTAAAAAATATCCATGACAAAATCTTAGCCTTACTTATGGTTAACTTATGGTTAGAAGTTACTACAGAGAACTTGTTCCTGGACCAGGCACATTCTATCTGCTACCCAAGATCCATAAACCTGGTAATCCTGGACGCCCCATCATCTCAGGCATTGGCACCCTAACAGCAGGATTGTCTGGCTATGTAGACTCTCTCCTCAGGCCCTACGCTACCAGCACTCCCAGCTATCTTCGCGACACCACTGACTTCCTGAGGAAACTACAATCCATCGGTGATCTTCCAGACAACACCATCCTGGCCACTATGGATGTAGAAGCCCTCTACACTAACATTCCACACAATGATGGACTACAAGCTGTCAGGAACAGTATCCCCGATACTACCACGGCTAACCTGGTGGCCGAACTTTGTGATTTTGTCCTCACCCACAACTATTTCACATTTGGGGACAATATTTACCTTCAAGTCAGTGGCACTGCTATGGGTACCCGTATGGCCCCACAGTATGCCAACATTTTTATGGCTGACTTAGAACAACGCTTCCTCAGCTCTCGTCGCCTAACACCCCTACTCTACTTGCGCTACATTGATGATATCTTCATCATTTGGACCCATGGAAAAGAAGCCCTTGAGGAATTCCACCATGATTTCAACAATTTCCATCCCACCATCAACCTCAGCCTAGACCAGTCCACACAAGCGGTCCATTTCCTAGACACCACTGTGCTAATAAGTGATGGTCACATTAACACCACCCTATACCGGAAACCTACTGACCGCTATACTTACCTACATGCTTCCAGCTTCCATCCAGGACACACCACACGATCCATTGTTTACAGCCAAGCTCTAAGATACAACCGCATTTGCTCCAATCCCTCAGACAGAGACAAACACCTACAAGATCTCTATCAAGCATTCTTACAACTACAATACCCACCTGCTGAAGTGAAAAAACAGATCGACAGGGCCAAAAGAGTACCCAGGAGTCACCTACTACAAGACAGGCCCAAAAAAGAAAATAACAGAACACCACTAGCCGTCACCTTTAGCCCCCAACTAAAACCTCTCCAGCGCATCATCAAAGATCTACAACCTATCCTAAAAGATGATCCCTCACTCTCACAGATCTTGGGGGACAGACCAATCCTTGCTTACAGACAGCCCCCAACCTGAAGCAAATACTCACCAGCAACCACACACCATACAACAAAAACACCAACCCAGGAACCTATCCTTGCAACAAAGCCCGATGCCAACTCTGTCAACATATCGATTCAAGTGATACCATCACAGGGCCTAATCACATCCGCCACGCCATCAGGGGCTCATTCACCTGCACATCTACCAATGTGATATATGCCATCATGTGCCAGCAATGCCCCTCTGCCATGTACATTGGCCAAACCGGACAGTCTCTACGCAAAAGAATAAATGGACATAAATCTGACATCAGGAATCATAACATTCAAAAACCAGTAGGAGAACACTTCAACCTCCCTAATCACTCAGTGACAGACTTGAGGATAGCAGTGTTGCGACAGATTAACTCCAAAAGCAGACTTCAAAGAGAAACTATTGAACTCGAATTGATATGCAAACTAGATTGCGTTGCCTCCGGATTAAATCGAGATTTGGAATGGCTCGGCCATTATGTTAATTGAATCTATTTCCCTTAAATTAACGATCCTCATTCACACCTGTGTGACCATCTTGTTTATCACTTCAAAAGTTTTTTCTTCCCCTGCTGTCATGTTTCCTCTCAACTAATTAGCCTCTTAAGATTGGTCTATACACCTGGACCTTATCATGTTTCTCTGACTGTATAAATATCTGTCTACAGTGTATTTCATTCCATGCATCCGATGAAGTGGGTATTAACCCACGAAAGCTTATGCTGAAATAAATTTGTTAGTCTCTAAGGTGCTACAAGTTTTTCTTTCTTATTTTCGTTTTGCTGACACAGACTAACACTTAAACCTTTTTCCTGGGTGTCTGACTGGTGAGTCTTGCCCACAAGCTCGGGGTTCAGCTGATCACCATACTTGGGGTCGGGAAGGAATTTTCCTCCAGGGTAGATTGGCAGAGGCCCTGGAGGTTTTTTGCCTTCCTCTGCAGCATGGGGCACGGGTCACTTACTGGAGGATTCTCTGCATCTTGAAGTCTTTAAACCATGATTTGAGGACTTCAATAGCTGAGACATAGGTGAGAGGATTATTCCAGGAGTGGGTGGGTGAGATTCTGTGGCCTGAATTGTGCAGGAGGTCAGACTAGATGATCATAATGGTCCCTTCTGACCTTAAAGTCTATGAGTCTATGAGTCTTAACAATCTCAAATGCTGCCCAGGGTGACCCATGTCTACCGATAGTGGGGGGGCAGAGTGAGGGCAGTCGGCTTCAGCGGTGTTACTGAGCATGCTCAGTCCATGTGAACAGGGCCGTCCCTAGCTATTCTGGGGCCCTACGCAGACCCCCTGTGGGGGTGGTGTGTGGGGTCCCAGGCCTCCGGGGGGGGGGGCTGGCTTGGGGGACAGAGGGAACCACCCCCCAGCACTCACCGGCGGCACGGCTTGGGCCGGGCTGCTGCACTTCCCGCCACCAGTGAGTGCAGGCCCAGTCTTGCTGCAGTCCTCAGTGGTGGGAAGGGGCAGGGCTGGGGCGGAGCAGGGGAGGGGGCTTTGGGGAAGGGGTGGAGTGGGGGCAGGGCTGGGGTGGAGCAGGGGCGGGAAGAGGCGGGGTGGGGGCAGAGCAAGGGAGGGCGCTTTGGGGAAGGGGTGGAGTGGGGGCGGGGCTGGGGCGGAGCAGGGGTGGGAAGAGGCAGGGCGGGGGTGGAGCAGGGGAGGGGGCTTTGGGGAAGGGGTGGAGTGGGGGCAGGGCTGGGGTGGAGCAGGGGCGGGAAGAGGCGGGGTGGGGGCAGAGCAAGGGAGGGCGCTTTGGGGAAGGGGTGGAATGGGGGCGGGGCTGGGGCGGAGCAGGGGCAGGGGCAGGGGCAGGGGCAGGAAGAGGCGGAATGGAGCAAGGGCGGGGCCCTGGGGAAGAGGCGGAGCAGGGACTGAAGCAGTACGCAGGCAGCTCCGCAGGGCGCCAGGAAATGCGGTGCCTCAAATTTCCTGGTGCCCTACGCAGCTGCGTACTTTGTGTATGGGTAGGGACGCCCCTGCGTGTGAACATGCTCAGTACGAGCCAAGCAGCAAATCAGCACTTCTCCAAGCATCCCCCCCAAGAGATCTAATGGGATAAGAATGAATGTCTACTCTCTCTCCACTGAGTGCAGGAGATCATCCACCACTACAGCTGTTTCCATCCCAAGTCCTGGCCTGAAACCAGACTTTGGCTGATCTAGGATTCTGTCTTCAATTCATTGTGTCTACGGAAGGCAGAGTTGAGTTTTACCCTTGGATATGCAGTAGAGAGAGCTGCACCCATTTTCCTCCCACTGGGAGTATCCTCTGGGCTGGCTGCCAAGAAGGTCCCTTACCACACTTTGTCTCTTTCTCCTTTTTTTTGGAGAGAATGCAGGGTGGGGAGTACTGCCCTGCATCAACATTTCCTGCATAATATCAAAGCTAGAGCTGACGCAGGCAATAAACTGAATCTGTTTTCTTCTCTCTAATTAATCTTCACAAAGTGTAAATGGGTCAGTTTCATTTTTTCTTTTCAGCTCCCTTCATCAGATAATGTTCCGCCCTATGATGTTAATTACATGGGGAGTTGGGAGGCCTCTGACACCCACTGAAGTTCAAAATAATGGATCAGCACTCAGCAATACATGCTGGGAGCTATAATCCCCAAGGGCATGCCCCCTGCTTGGACAGGGATGGAGCATGCTGGGACCTGTATTCTCTGCAGGGAGGCTCCTCCACTTGGAGTGGGCAGAACATTGCAGACTGGGATCTGCAGTTTCTGGCCTGCACTTTAGCTGCCCTTGCTGTATTGTTACTGTCATTACTTATTATTGGTATTAGTGTAGTGCCCAAAAGCCCCAGTCATGGCCCAGGGTCCCACTGGGCTAGGCCCTGTATAAACACAGACCAAAAAAAGTGGCCCCTGCCCCAAAGAGCTTACACATCTAAGTATAAGACAAGAGACAACCGACCACAGAAGTGCAGGGCTGGAAAGGACCTCGAAGTCATCAGGTCCAGCCCACAGCACTGTGGCAGGGCCAAGTAAACTCAGACAATCCCTGACAGGGGTTTGTCCAATCTGTTTTTTAAAAGCTCCAGTGATGGGGATTCCACAGCCTACTTTGGACGCCTGTTGCAGAGCTTAACTATCCTTATAGTTAGAAAGCTTTTCCTTACATCTAACCTAAATCTCCCTTGCTGCAGAGTAAGACCATTCCTTCTTGTCCTGCCTTCAATGGACAAGGAGAACAACTGATCCCTGTCCTCCCTATAACAGCCCTTAACATATTATTATCAGTTCTCCCTCAGTTCTCTTTTCTCAAGACTAAACATGCCCAGTTTTTTAACCTTTTCTCATAGATCAGGTTTTCTAAACCTTTTATCATTTGTGTTAGAATCATAGAATCATAGAAGGTTAGGGTTGGAAGAGACCTCAGGAGGTTATCTAGTCCAACCCCCTGCTCAAAGCAGGACCAACCCCAACTAAATCATCCCAGCCAGGGCTTTGTCAAGCAAGGCCTTAAAAACCTCTAAGGATGGAGATTCCACCACCTCCCTAGGTAACCCATTCCGGTGCTTCACCACCCTACTAGCAAAATAGTTTTTCCTAATAGCCAACCTAGATCTTCCCCACTGCAACTTGAGACCATTACTCCTTGTTCTGTCATCTGCAACTACTGAGAACAGCCGAGTTCCATCCTCTTTGGAGCGCACCTTCAGATAGTTGACGGCTGCTATCAAATCCCCCCTCACTCTTCTCTTCTGCAGACTAAATAACCCCAGTTCCCTCAGCCTCTCCTCGTAAACCATGTGCCCCAGCCCCCTAATCCTTTTCATTTCCCTCCACTGGACTTGCTCTAATTTGTCCACATCCTTTCTGTAGTCCAGTGCCCAAAACTGGATGCAATACTCTAGATGTGGCCTCACAAGTGCTGAATAGAGGGGAATAATCACGTCCCTCGATCTGCTGGCAATGCTCCTACTAATGCAGCCCAATATGCCATTAGACTTCTTGCCAACAAGGGCACACTGCTGACTCAAACCCATCTTTTCATCCACTGTAATCCCCAGGTCCTTTTCTGCAGAACTGCCACTGTTGCTCTTCTCTGGACTCTCTTCAATATGTCCACATCTTTCCTAGAGTGTGGCACCCAGAGCTGGACCCAGTACTGCAGCTGAGGCTGCACCAGTGCCGAGTATAGTGGGACAATTACCTCCTGTCTCCTACACACAACACTCCTGTAAATACATCCTGAATGATATTAGCCTTTTTCACACCTGCATCACATTGCTGACTCCTATTCATGATCCATTATAGCCCCCAGATCCTTTTCAGCAGTATGACCACCTAGCCAGTTATTTCCAGTCATTTCCCATTTTGCAGTGATGCAATTGATTTTTTTCCTTCCTACTTGTAGTACTTTGCACTTATCTTTAATGAATTTCATCTTGTTGAATTTAGACCAATTCTCCAGTTTGTCATAGTAATTTTTAATTATAATCCTGTCCTCCAAAGTGTTTGCAACCTCTCCCATCATGGTGTCATCTGAAAATTTTATAAGCATACTCTTCACTCCTTTAGAATCATAGAATATTAGGGTTGGAAGAGACCTCAGGAGGTCATCTAGTCCAATCCCGTGCTCAAAGTCATTAATGAAAAGTCATTTATCCAAGTCATTAATGAAAATATTGAATAGTACCAGACCCAGGACTGACCCCTGCAGGACCCCATGATATACGTCCTCCCAGTTTGATAGCAAACCATTGATAACTTCTCTTTCAGTATAGTGTTTCAACCAGTTTTGCACCCACTTTATGGTAATTTCATCTAGACCACATTTCTCTAGTTTACTTATGAGAATGGCATATGGGACTATGTCAAAAGCCTTACTAAAATTAAGGTATATCACATCTACTACTTCCCCCCCATCCACTAGGCCAGCAAACCTGTCAAAGAGGGACACAGACTGACAGACGAGGGAGTACATAAGAACATAAGAATGGCAATACCTGGATCAGACCAATGATCTATCCAGCCTATTATTCTGTCTTCCGACAGTGGCCAATGCCAGGTGCCCCAGAGGGAGTGAACCTAACAGGTAATGATCAAGTGATCAAGTGCCGCTGCACATTGAGTGGATGGTTTCAGAGAATTATCCACAATGACTCCAAGATCTTTCCTGAGTTGTAACAGCTAATTTAGACCCCATAACTTGTCTCATTGTACAAGGAAACAATGAGACAAAGTTGGTCAGCATGATAGGCAGTAGTCTCAGCACACCAGAAGCCAAGTCAAGTTTTTTGTAGGTATCACGGCAAAGAAGAATGTTAAGGAAGGATTTCAAGAAGGATAATAAGGTAGCTTTAAGGATGTTTATGGAGAGCTTCTCCCAACCATGAGGGGAAGCACAAGAGAGAGCACAAAGGGGCTTGTTTGAAAATTTAACAGGTAGATGATGGAGGGTGGCATCACTGGCCAATCCAAAGTGGGAGTTAACACCTCAATAGTACATGAGATATTACAGGTATGGTGGGGATAGGCTAGGAAGGGTCTTGAAATTTAAGACCAGAAGCTTAGGTTTGGTGTGATAGAGAAGGGGTAGCCAATGGAGGACTGTGTAACTCCCTCCCTCTCTACCAGGCATGGCACTGTGCCGACAGGGAAGGATTCCGATGCAGTAATACTTAATGGCACCAATTCTGCACAATTCAGGTACCCTCACTCCATCTAACCATGTGTAACAGGGTGGCAAATTCTAGCACCCTGCACAAAAGCACAGGAATTACTAGACTGGATCTGCTCAGTGGCCAATCTAGTTCTGTATGATGTCTGACAGAGGGCAGCAACAGATGCTTCAGAGAATGAGGCATACACATGAGTGCACACACACACAAACACACTCCCATATATACCTGCCCTCTCCAGAACCTTGCTGGGGTTTCAGCTGTAGGGACAAAACCAGGTATCATAGGACCAGGACTCCCCTGCCCTCCTCACCTGGGACAGCAGGGTTGTACTCTCCAGGGTGGATTTCATCAGCAGATTGACAGACAGGAAGAATTGCTGCAACGATGCCTGGAATTCTGCTTTTTCTTTCCCTTCGTAGAGTCTGAGGCAAAACAAGCAGAATAAATATCACACCCCTCTTCCTCCCTGGTTCACTGAAGTTACCTTTTTAGTTGATGACATAACAAGGGATATTTCCAAGGAGGCAAGAATTCTTCCTACATGGTCTGTTCAGACTTCGTAAGAACATAACGGCCATACTGGTCAGAACAATGGTCCATCTAACCCTTGACAAGGTCCCTCACCAAAGGCTCTTACGCAAAGTAAGCTGCTATGGGATAAGAGGGAAGGTGCTCTCATAGACTGGTAACTGGTTAAAAGATAGGAAACAAAGGGTAGGTATAAATGGTCAGTTTTCAGAATGGAGAGAGGTAAATAGTGGTGTCCCCCAGGGCTCTGTTCTGGGACCAGTCCTTTTCAACATATTCATAAATGATCTGGAAAAAGGGGTAAACAATGAAGTGGCAAAATTTGTAGAGGATACAAAATTACTAAAGATAGTTAAGACCCAGGCAGACTGCGAAGAGCTACAAAAGGATCTCTCAAAACCGGGTGACTGGGCAACAAAATGGCAGATGAAATTTAATGTTAATAAATACAAAGTAATGCACATTGGAAAACATAATTCCAACTATACACATATAATGATGGGATCTAAATTAGCTGTTACCACTCAGGAAAGAGAATTTGGAGTCATTGTGGATAGTTTTCTGAAAACATCCACTCAATGTGCAGCGGCAGTCAAAAAAGCGAACAGAATGCTGCGAATAATTAAGAAAGAAATATGTAATAGGACAGAAAATATCATGTTGCCTCTATATAAATCCATGGTACACCCACATCTTGAATACTGTGTGCAGATGTGGTCGCCCCATCTCAAAAAATATATATTGGAATTGGAAAAGGTTCAGAAAAAGTCAACAAAAATTATTAGGGGTATGAAACGGCTTCTGTATGAGGAGAGATTAATAAGACTGGGACTTTTCAGCTTGGAAAAGAGAAGGCTAAGGGGAGATATAATTGAGGTCTATAAAATCATGACTGGTATAGAGAAAGTAGATAAAGAAGTGTTGTTTACTACTTCTCATAACACAAGAACTAGGGGTCACCAAATGAAATTAATAGGAAGAAGGTTTAAAACAAATAAAAGGAAGTATTTCTTCACACAATGCACAGTCAACCTGTGGAACTCCTTGCAAGAGGATGTTGTGAAGGCCAAGACCATAACAGAAAGAGTTCCAAAAAGAACTGACAAGTTCATGGAGGATAGATTCATAGATTCATAGATTCTAGGGCTGGAAGGGACCTCGAGAGGTCATCGAGTCCAGCCCCCTGCCCTCATGGCAGGACCAAATACTGTCTAGACCATCCCTGATAGACATTTATCTAACCTACTCTTAAATATCTCCAGAGATGGAGATTCCACAACCGCCCTGGGCAGTTTATTCCAGTGTTTAACCACCCTGACAGTTAGAAACTTTTTCCTAATGTCCAACCTAAACCTCCCTTGCTGCAGTTTAAGCCCATTGCTTCTTGTTCTATCCTCAGAGGCTAAGATGAACAAGTTTTCTCCCTCCTTGTTATGACACCCTTTTAGACACCTGAAGACCGCTATCATGTCCCCTCTCAGTCTTCTCTTTTCCAAACTAAACAAACCCAATTCCTTCAGCCTTCTTTCATAGGTCATGTTCTCTAGACCCTTAATCATTCTTGTTGCTCTTCTCTGGACCCTCTCCAATTTCTCCACATCTTTCTTGAAATGCGGTGCCCAGAACTGGACACAATAGGTCCATCAATGGCTATTAGCCAGGATGGGCAGGAATGGTGTCCCTAGCCTCTGTTTGCCAGAAGCTGGGAATGAGCAGACAGGGGATGGATCACTGATGATTACCTGTTCTGTTAATTCCCTCTGGGGCACCTGGCACTGGCCACTGTCGGAAGATAGGATACTGGGCTAGATGGACCTTTGGTCTGACCCAGTAGGGCCATTCTTATGTTATGTTTTTAGTATCTTGTGTTCTGACAGAGAGTCCTGTGGCACCTTATAGACTAACAGACGTATTGGAGCATAAGCTTTCGTGGGTGAATACCCACTTCGTCGGATGCATGCAGTGGAAATGTCCAGAGGGGGATTATGTTTTCCAATGTGCATTACTTTGCAATTATCATCACTGAATTTCATCTGCCATTTTGTTGCACAATCACCCAGTTTTGTGAGATCCCTTTGTAACTATTTGCAGTGTGTTGTAGACTTAACTATCTTGAGTAATTTTGTATCCTCTCCAAACTTTGCTACCTCATTGTTTACCCCTTTTTCCAGATCATTTATGAATATGTTGAACAGCACTGTTCCCAGTACCGATCCCTTGGGGACCCCGTTATTTACCCAGCTATTTACCCTGCTATTTCCACCTTGAAAACTAAGCATTTATTCCTACCCTTTGTTTCTTTTCTTTTAACCACTTACTGATCCATGAGAGGACCTTTCCTTTTATCCCATGACAGCTTACTTTGCTTAAGATCCTTTTGTGAGGGACCTTGTCAAAGGCTTTCTGAAAGTCCAAGTACGCTATATACACTGGATCACCCTTGCCCACATGTTTATTGACTCCCTCAAAGAATTCAAACAAATTGGTGAGGCATGAGTTCCTTTTATAAAAGCTGTGCTGACTCTTCCCCAAGATATCATGTAGATCTATGTATTTGATAATTCTGTTCTTTACTACAGTTTCAACTAATTTGCCTGGTACGGAAGTCAGGCTCACCAGCCTGTAATTGCTGGGATCACCTCTGAAGCTCTTTTTAAAAATTGGCATCACATTAGCTATCCACCAGTCACCTGGTACAGAGGCTGATTTAAGCAATACACAGTAATTTAACTTAATACACAGTGAGATTTACAGTCTCCTAGAAATTTCCTGTGGCTCTTCTGCCCCTTTTATTCTTTTTTCTCATGAGCATTCATACTGTTGGGCTTCACTGGCACAAGAATTCATAGAAAGTCACATATGTGAGTATTTGTGTAAAAACAATTTTACATTTACACATGCCAGAAGTGCTTCCACACTCATCCAATGAGGCAGATGGCTCAATATTATGGGACTTGTCTGAGCACTCACAGCTATCCAAATAGTGAATACTTGCCCTGGATGGTTTGTAAGGAATAGGAAAATAGGAAAACTGTCCCAGTTTACCTGAAAGTGTCCTTTCTCAAGTAATAAGATCTGTAGACTGTTGCGATGGATATTTAAGCTGGCTTGCATCTTGGGAGCAGAACCAGAACTGTCACTCATTGGCAGTCGGGGAAAGTCCCACCCCCTGAAATTCCCACCAGCAGAGACAATTTCCATTGCCAGGATAACTCAATTGTACTTTTCTAAATCAGAGATTGTTTTAACTATACTTTGGGCAGAGACAACAGTTTCTCCTGCTGCAGAGCATGGGGATAATTTGCACTAATTAAATTGCAACTGTTGGTCTGAGTGAGCTCTTTGCTGCCATCTTTTGATGAACTAGGGGAAAGACCTCATGAGTAGACCTTATTTGCATAGACACACCTGATCAATCAAGGTGATCAATTTTGGCTGTTTTGGGTTAAAATTCACGGAAGTCTTGCAGGCAGGGGTAATTCTGGAATCATAGAATCTCAGGGTTGGAAGGGACCTCAGGAGGTCATCTAGTCCAACTCCCTGCTCAAAGCAGGACCAACCCCAACTAAATCATCCCAGCCAGGGCTTTGTCAAGCCTGACCTTAAAAACCTCTAAGGAAGGAGATTCCACCACCTCCCTAGGTAACCCATTCCAGTGCTTCACCACCCTTCAAGTGAAAAAGTTTGTCCTAATATCCAACCTAAACCTCCCCCTCTGCAACTTGAGACCATTACTCCTTGTTCTGTCATCTTCTACCACTGAGAACAGTCTAGATCCATCCTCTTTGGAACCCCCTTTCAGGTAGTTGAAAGCAGCTATCAAATCCCCCCTCATTCTTCTCTTCTGCGGCTAAACAATCCCAGTTCCCTCAGCCTCTTCTCATAAGTCATGTGCTCCAGCCCCCTAATCATTTTTGTTGCCCTCCGCTGGACTCTTTCCAATTTATCCACATCCTTCTTGTAGTGTGGGGCCCAAACCTGGACACAGTACTCCAGATGAGGCCTCACCAATGCCAAATAGAGGGGAATGATCACGTCCCTTGATCTGCTGGAAATGCCCCTACTTATACAGCCCAAAATGCCGTTAGCCTTCTTGGCAACAAGGGCACACTGTTGACTCATATTCAGCTTTTCGTCCACCGTAACCCTTAGGTCATTTTCTGCAGAACTGCTGCCCAGCCATTCGGTCCCTAGTCTGTAGCAGTGCATGGGATTCTTCCGTCCTAAGTGCAGGACTCTGCACTTGTCTTTGTTGAACCTCATCATATTTCTTTTGGCCCAATCCTCTAATTTGTCTAGATCCCTCTGTATCCTGTCCCTACCCTCCAGCGTATCAACCACTCCTCCCAGTTTAGTGTCATCTGCAAACTTGCTGAGGGTGCAGTCCACACCATCCTCCAGATCGTTAATAAAGATATTGAACAAAACCGGCCCCAGCACCGACCCTTGGGGCACTCCACTTGATACCGGCTGCCAACTAGACATGGAGCCATTGATCACTATCCGTAGAGCCCGACTATCTAGCCAGTTTTCAATCCACCTTACTGTCCATTCATCCAGCCCATACTTCTCTAACTTGCTGGCAAGAATACTGTGGGAGACTGTATCAAAAGCTTTGCTAAAGTCAAGAAATAGCACATCCACTGCTTTCCCCTCATCCACAGAGCCAGTTATCTCATCATAGAAGGCAATTAGGTTAGTCGGGCATGACTTGCCCTTGGTGAATCCATGCTGACTGTTCCTGATCACTTTCCCCTCCTTTAAGTGGTTCAGAATTGATTCCTTGAGGACCTGTTCCATGATTTTTCCAGGGACTGAGGTGAGACTGACTGGCCTATAGTTCCCCGGATCTTCCTTCTTCCCTTTTTTAAAGATGGGCACTACATTAGCTTTTTTCCAGTCATCCAGGACCTCCCCTGATTGCCATGATTTTTCAAGGATAATGGCCAATGGCTCTGCAATCACATCGGCCAACTCCTTTAGCACCCTCGGATGCAGTGCATCCGGCCCCATGGACTTGTGCTCGTCCAGCTTTTCTAAATAGTCCCGAACTACTTCTTTCTCCACAGAGGGCTGGTCACCTCTGTGACGGTGTACCCCATAAGGCTTTATGGGGAGAGGCTTATAAATGTATACATGATGTAACTGGGATATGTTTTATGCTACATGTGCCATGTAACATATCTCAGTGAAAGTTATGACCTACTGAATCTATTCCTCCTGTTTGTATGCATGTATCATTGTTGTAGTTGCTGATTTTGTACATAGCCTTTGTAAGAGCCTGGAATCATGTCTTGAAAAAGGTATGTGCATGTAAAGAGACCAATCAAGAAACCCTTACACAGACAATAGGAGGTGCAGACCCCAATCCACATCTGGGCCTGGCCAGGAATGCAACTGGCTGGACTGGTTAGGGACATGTGACTTGCCCATGTGATTCCAAAACTCCAGGATAAGATGATGCTACACAGGGAGTGGGGGAGAGGCTATAAAAAAGCTTGGAAGACCCCTCCATGTTGTCTTCAGCTGGCTAAAGAGAGAGGCTCTCCACCCCCCAAAGACATACCTGAAAAAGACTGAACAAAGGACAAAGACAATAGGGGGTGTGAGCGATTGCTGGACCCAGGCTATGAGTTCTACAGCCTGTAAAAGGAAGAATCTGGAGCTGGTGAGGTTTTTATATCTGTGTTAAGTTTGATTAGACATAGACGCGCGTTTTTATTTTATTTTACTTAGTAATTCACTTTGTTCTGTCTGTAACTACTTGGAATCACTTAAATCCTACTTTCTGTACTTATTAAAATCACTTTTTACTTATTAAGTTACCTGGAGTACGAGTTGGTACCTGGGGAAGGCAAACAGCTGTGCATATCTTTCTATCTTTGAAATAGAAGGCGAACTATTTATGAGTTTACCCTGTATAAGCTTTATACAGAGTAAAACAGATTTATTAAGGGTTTGAACCTCATTGGGAGTTGGGCACCTGGGTGTCAAAGGCAAGCGCACTTCCTGAGCTGCTTCCAGGAGCCTTACAGTTGTTAGGGGACGTGGTTCTGACCTGGGTCTGTGTTTGCAGCAGATCAGTGGATCTGGCACAAAACAGACAGGATTCCGGAGTCCCAAGCTGGAAAGGGCAGGGAAGCAGGGGCAGAAGTAGCCTTGGCACACCAGGTGGCAGCACCAAAGTGGTTTCTGTGATCCCAACCCGTCACAACCTCCTCCCCATACCGTGCTGCGGAGTGCAGCCGTCTGGGAGCTGACCTTGTCTGTGAAGACAGAGGCAAAAAAAGCACTGTGTACACTAGCTTTCTCCACATCCTCTGTCACTAGGTTCCCTCCCTCATTCAGCAAAGGGCCCACACTTTCCTTGACTTTCTTCTTGTTGCTAACATACCTGAAGAAACCCTTCTTGTTACTCCTAACATCTCCGGCTAGCTGCAACTCCAAGTGTGATTTGTCCTTCCTAATTTCACTCCTGCATGCCTGAGCAATATTTTTATACTCCTCCCTGGTCATTTGTCCAATCTTCCACTTCTTGTAAGCTGCTTTTTTGTGTTTATGATGAGCAAGGATTTCACTGTTAAGCCAAGCTGGTTGCCTGCCATATTTACTTTTCTTTCTACACATCAGGATGGTTTGTTCCTGCAACCTCAATAAGGATTCTTTAATCCTGATTAAATGTTGTCATCAATATAGTATGACTGAAGAGTAACTGAACTATACTTAATACGCCCAAATCGAGAGGCCACCCTTCAACCTCAAACTGCTCAGCATGTGGTAGTGAGCCGCAGCCAAATGAAAATCAGAGGGGGTGGAGACTGGTGGTGAGGACTCTGTTTAAGGACCTAGAGACCATCTGATCCTCCTCTTCTAATGTTCAAAGACAGAGCTGATTAAACTCAATTGAAAGTCTGTCTCTTCTCAGTGATCACTAGATCTAAAATCACTAAGAAGCTGGTTGAGGGGGCTGAGCCTTAGGGCTGGTCTACACTAGCCCCCAAGTTCGAAGTAAGATACGCGACTTCAGCTATGTGAATAACGTAGCTGAAGTCGAAGTATCTTATTTCGAACGTAAAAGTACCTACCCCTGGTCCACACGGCGGCGCGCAGACACCCCCGTCGACTCCGCCTGCTCCGTTCGCAGAGCAGGATTACCGGCATCGACGGGGGAGCACTTCCTGGTTCGATTTATCGCGTCTAGACAAGACGTGATAAATCGAACCCAGAAGATCGATCCAAAGCCTCCGACGCAGCGGGTAAGTGTAGACTAGCCCTTAGACGCTATGTGGAGACAGTACTGTGGTGAAAGACAATGCAGAGGATGCAGCAGTAAGGTTCCCTATTATCTAGTGAAATCACATAGCTGAAATTGCTAAGGCCTGGTCTACACTAGAAAATTAGGTCGGCATACCTACATCACTCAGAGGTTTGAAAAATCCACACCTCGGAGTGACGTAGATAAGCCAACCTAAGTCACTGTGTAGACAGTGCCCAGTCAATGGAAGAATTCTTCTGTCAACCTAGCTAGCACCTCTCAGGGAGGTGGCTTACCTAGGCTGATGGGAGAACCCCTCCCATCAGCGTAGGTAGTGTACGCTGAAGCACTACAGTGGTGCAGCTGCAATGGCACAGTAGCATTTTAAGTGTAGACAAGTCCTAAGAACTGGCTTAGGTTGTGGAACCTCGGAACATAGCACTGCTGCTAAAGGCAGAGAGGTGAGAGCTGCTGCAGCACCAAAGGCGCCCCATACCCAGCAAATCCTAGAACCGTGATTACAAACAGCTGGGCTAGGTGGTTGTGGCATTGCACCAAGGACAGAGCGTCAGCAGAGGCAGAAGTGATGGTTATGAGCAGAGGTGTCAGCAATGGTGAGAGTAGTAAGAAGTGGCAGTGGTGGAGGTATCACTCCTCAATCCCCCACCAGGACCCACCTGAATGCACCCTTGGACTCTGGGACTTGGCTGACCTCAGACTGATGTAAGCAGAGTCTTAATGAGCTCTCCCCTGACATCTAGTGGTGAGCTGTGGAAAAAGACTTCAGAAGCTGATCTCATTTGCATGGACACACCTACCTTGTGTAGGTGCTCAGCATGATGGTATTGCTTACTTGTGGCTGTTGTTGGATCCCCAGTCTCCTTGTTATTGGGGCAGGAGTAATGAAGGGTTGTTATCCTTTTTGTGTGAACTGGCATACCCCAATGGAGGGACTCACCCTCAACTGAATGGCACTCGCTAGGCAGGGCATATGGGTTCCAAAGCCTGATGAGTTGAGAGAGGGTGGGGACAGGTACTTGTACCTGGTGGTGTGGGGCTTGTTTAAAGGACCCTAGATACCTTTCTCCTTCTCTCTCTCTCTCTCTGGTATAATAAAAGAGCTAGTTTAGATTCAATTGAGAGTCTTGTTACACTCTGCAAAGCTGAAATTACAGATACCTAGGCCTATGTATTAGACCAACTTTGGGACAGTGTTTCTATTGCAAGAGACTGTCCCACTAACAGCTGAAATTGCTGGGAGCTGTGTTAAGTGGGGTGGGGCCCTGAAGACATCTTGGCGAGCGGGCAGCTGGCAGAGAGGCGCAGCCAGTAGGGTGGCTGGTGGAGAGGGCCAGAGCAGAGCCCCACAGAGGCGTGGGGTGATGAGCAAGTCTGAGCAGTGCAGCGTGTAAGGTGCCTCCTTGCCCCACCTTACGCCACACATGGTGGGAGGTGAACTCTGCAGATGAACCTCTGAACTCTGGGGCTGCACTGACCAAGGATAGCAACTGTGAGTGGGGTACAGAGAAGGAATGGGCACATTAAAGGGAATTTTGGGTTGCTGGACTTAAGAACCTGAGGGGGAAAGGACACTGCCCAACTTACTTGGGGGTGGGTCTTTGGCTCATGGTTTGTGTTTATGAACCCTAGTTGTGGTGTTTTCCCAAATTAATGCTGAGTTACTTCCCTCCTTTTATTAAAAGTTTTTGCTACACTCAGACTCTGTGCTTGCGAGAGGGTTAAGTATTGCCTCTTAGAGGCGCCCAGAGGGTGGTGTGTAAATGTCCCAGGTCACTGGGTGGGGGCTTGAGTCGGTTTTGTGTTCTATTGGTGAAAAGGAACCACTAGATACTGAATCCAGCCCTTGTTGCTGCTGGCTCCATCTGACAGAAGAGTTACACAACAAAGGGTGAGTGGTGTACAGCAGAGTAAAGGGGAAGTGGGTGGGTGCCAAGACTGTTTTGTTTTGTAATTTTAAGAGGAACCCCTAGATAATGAACCTAGCCTTTGTTGCTCCAACACCCTGGAAAAGGGTTACAAAATAAACCTGAATTTTTGGATGTCTATTTTTATCTCTATTCCAACTCTGGATGATCCTTTTGTTTCCAGAGTGGGCAGGATCTGTGGACCTTATCACTCAAAGAAAGGAAACTTTCATGTAAGCAGGGATCGATTTTACTGTTCTTTATCGTGCTAAAGTCCACAGATCTGTTACAATGGGATTTTCACAACAATGTGATTCCAGTGATGGAAGCATGATCATGCTTTAACTACATGCAGATCTTCCCCTTACTAGGGTATCAGAACATGGAGAAGATTTCTGGAAAAAATGCCACTTGAGGAAGATTTATTGACTAACTTGGTGAATTTATGCATTTATGGCCACGCAACTGCTCAGCAGACTTTGTAATAGGAGATACAGGACATCTCTGTCGAAGAAATTGTCAGTGTTCCTAACAATTGGGCTCTGATTCTTAACAGAAATGAGGAAGAAAATTTCTTGAATTCTTTGATAAAAAAATTAAGTTCACTTTGGGAATAAATGCTATGACAGTTCTGAGGACTACCTGTCTGAATTAAAGGTAAAATGATGGGTCTCATTAGAGAAAGCTCCCAATTTTGAAATGTAATCTGATTGGACATAATACAATCTCACCTAGTTAGATGAATATAAAAATTCAACACAAGCACATAGGGACAAAATTAAAAAGACCAAGGCACAAAATGAGATTAAACTGGCTAGGGACATAAAGGGTAACAAGAAATCATTTTACAAATATATTAGAAGCACAAGGAAGACCAAGGACAGGGTAGGCCCATGAACTCAATGAAGGAAAGATAATAACAGAAAACGCAGCAATTGCTGAAGTGTTAAATGCCGTTTTTGTTTCGGTTTTCACCGAAAAGGTTAGCAGTGACCAGACGACTAAGGGCAGGTCTACACTTAAAACGTTGCATTGACACAGCTGCACCAATGCAGCTGCACTACCATAGCACGTAATGAAGATTCTTCTACACCAACAGGAACGGTCTGGTACCACTTAATATCGGGATGTGTTTGTGTAAGTACTCGGTAACTAGCACTTCTTAGGAATGTGTATTTCTGCAATATCAGCCCTGTTTTTGCCAAATTCTGTGAGCAGGTCCTGCCTCATACCAGGCCTCTAATACAGGGGCTTATGTTTCAAGCTCTTTTCCTACTACACCAAGGGGCAAGAATTGAGGCAAGGGTCCAGGGGATACAACTCAGTGATGGGTTGAGAGGGAGAAAAACCTGTTTTTGGTGTGGGGAGAGGGGCCATATAAAGAGGAAAAGACAGCGAGGAAAAGGGCAAGGGCCAGAGGAAAGGAAAGGAAAGAAAGAAGAAACAGGGGCCCATAAGAAGCCCATAGAAGGGGTGGAGAGAGCCATGAGACAGCTACAGGAAGACGGTGAGGTGAAATTGGGGGCAGGAGAGAGACCCCCAGGGAGGCAGTTGAGGGTCAAACAGCGAGATGAACCATAAGGCGGTGGGGACTCACACCTTGAGGACTCGGTGGAGTAGAAGAAGCAGCTGCAAGGGAGGTCTGTAGCTGCAGAGCAGGTCTTGCAAGAGGCTGTGCAAGACCTGGAATTCCAGCAAAAGAAACTCAGGGAGACCATGAAGGAAAAAGGGAAACTACTCCACATGCTGGGTGAGATAAGGCAGGAGAGGGATGTCCTGTGAACCCAGCTGTGAGGGAAGCAGGGGAGGTGATACCCCCCCTGGGGCAAGAGGTCTTGAGGGGGTGTGACGAACTAGGACTGTTGTTAATGTTTTCCCTGAGTACTGTGTGGGTGCCTCAGTTTCCCTATGTAGTGCTGGAGTATCTAGGTGGTGGGACAAGGGTGCATGAGTGTTACAGAGGGGCCTGGACACAGAGAATGGCTGACACTCTGTATCCTAGCAACTGATGGCCCCGGCCCCTCCCCTGCAAAGGTGGGAGCTGAAGGTGTTCGAAGAAAGGGATCAGGTGACCTCCTGGCCCGGGAAGGAGACAAAGGCGGAAGAGGGGCTGGACAGTTTCAGTTTGTAGCTGGCTGGGGAACATGCAGAGAAGCGCAGACAGAGTCTGGCCTCCCTGCCCCCCTTTTGGAGCTGTGGGGTAAAATGCAGGGAGCCCCAGCCTGGGGTCTAAGCTCCCTGCCCCCCGGAAGGGCCCAACTGAGGGGTCCTGGATATACTGACAAACTCTGGTTGGACTGTGTTCCTGGCATCTCTAATAAACCTTCTGTTCTACTGGCTGGCTGAGACTCCCAGTGAATCCGGGGAAGAGGGGTGCAGGCGCTGACTCCCCCACACTCCATGACAACTGGTGGCAGCGGTGGGATGTACTGCACCCCATGAACGGCACTTCCTGCAGTAAGTAACTGGGGAGCAGTAGAATGAAGGGGGGCTAACGAGGTCCAGGCGTGTTGAAGGCTCACAGAGGAGCGGTTTCGGGGAGCGGAGGAGCTACGCTTAACCCCTGGGAGTGTGTGACCAGCGAGAAGGACTGTGCAATGATGGGGTCTCCCTGGGGCCTGCAATGAGCAGTCCCAGGGGCGGAGGAGCCTGCGGCTTGGCCCTGGGAGAGAGAAGGATTTTTGCAGTGACAGGGTCCCTCTGGGGGTGCCGTGAGTGGACCCAGGGGCGGAGGAGCTGCAGCTCGACCCTGGCAAAGAGGCGGTGACCTGCAGAAGGGCTAGCACACTTGGGGTTCGTCCTGGAAACCGTGGGGAGCTAAGAGCACACAGGCCTGTGAATCCACAGCAACTTGGGAGCAGTGAAGTGATGGCGTATCACTTTCTCCTTAAAAGAAGCACTGTAACCCTGTGCAAAAAGAGAGGGATACGCATTGGGAAGTTCACTAAAGCCCAGTTAATCACGCGGCTGGAGGAGGATGACCATTCTAAGGAGCAGAGTCCTGACCCCAGTGGGGCTACAGCAGGATCTGGGAGCAGCTGGAGCGATAGCCTGGCATCCCCAAGAGTCTGGTCCCCAACCAGACGGGGGGTCTTCACGATCAGGTTCCCCAGCAGGGGATCGGAGACGGATGGGACCTGAGCTGAGTCCGAGAGAGCAAGAGGACTGTGAGAGACAGCGAGACCCACAGAAAGGACTACAGGAGAAGCAGCAGCAGCAGCATGAACTGGCAATGGTCAATGGAGAGACATTCTTGGGGTGGCAAGACCCCGGGACAGAGAGAACTGTGGTCAGGCCCCGGGTGGTGCACCCCCACCAGATGCTGAGGGGCTGTGTGACCTGGGTGAGGGTCCCAGGGATGGAACCATTCGCCCTACCGATGGCCCAGATCCCTGTGCAGACCCAGGAGGGGTCGGGCTGGCTGGTTGTTGGGGTGCTCCAGGATATCAGCTGTGAGGTCCTGTTGGGGGGTGACTGTGTATCTTTGGGACAGGATCCAGGCCCTGGCCCTGTAACGGCCGAGGATTTGAATTTGAACTCAGGGAACCAATTGGCTAAGAGGGAAATGGTCAGTGAAAATGCAAATGACCTGGCTGGCAGGGGGGAGGAGCTGATAGGCCCCGGTTGCCTGCCTGCCTGTAACCAGACCCCTAGGGTGGGGTGGGACAGAGAGATGCTCCCCGCCCCCCTGCACAATGGAGAGAGGGCTCAGGCTGGCTCTGATGCTGTTACCAAAGCAGCGAGCTCGCGGCCTGGCCCCACAGGGACAGCCTGGGCGGCACTGAGCATGGGGGGAGCCAAGACCCCAGCTGAGTGGGGGGACACACAGGCAGGGCAGGACGGCTGCCAACCAGGCTGGCCTGGTCCAGAGGTGCTGCCGGGAAGTGATTCCACGGCAGGGAGGGAGCCACCAGGGACAGGGTTCAGCGGGGCGGTGACCCCAGGCCTGGCCAGTGAGCTGCAGAAGGATCCCTCCAGGGAGAAGCTGAGGGAACTTGCTGGCCACAGCGCTGCAAACCCTCTTGGGGAAGGCTGCAGAGACAGATCCCTGTGGGAGAAGGGATTCCTGTGCCGGGAATTGGCTTCTCAAGGGGAAGTGGAACTGTGGGGAATCAGGAGGCAGCCGGTGGGGCCCCAGAAGTATCATCACCGGCTATTGTACCTGGCCCGGGGTAAGGGAGAAGATCCCTGGAGGTCCCTGCCCATCAGAGAGGAACCTTTCCAGAAGGTGGCTATGGATAGAGTGGGGGTCCCCAGCAAGGTCCTCACAGACCAGGGATCCGAGGTCATGTCAGCCCTGCTCCGGGGCGTGTGGGAGAAAGGTGGGGTCTGGCCCACCTGGGCCTCTGCATATCACCCTCAGTCCAACGGGCTGGTGGAGAGAGTTCAGGGGACCGTGAGGCTGAGGCTGAGGACTTGTATAAATCAGCATCCACAGGACTGGGACAAGCACCTGCCCCACCTGTGGCACAGGGAAGTGCCCCAGGAATCACCAGGATGCTTCCCTTTTAAGCTGTGGTATGGGAGGAGAGTAAGGGGACCCCTAGAACCGGTAAGGGATGATTGGGAGGAGAAGGGGGAAGACCCCCTGGTGGATCTCTCCCCTGAGATGGGAGCCAATCCTCCCAGCAGGTGTCCCCCATTCAGAGTAACTGGGAAAACAGCCCAGAACCTGGAGAGAGAGGCCAAGGACATGCTGGCTTTAGAGGTGATCCAGTCATTCAACAGCCCAGGGCTGGCCAAGGTGGAGGCGATCAGAGATTGGCCTGTTCCCCAGACCAAGAAACAGGTCCAGGCCTTTAGCGGTATGGCGGGGTACTACCAGAGGTTTGTACCCCCCTTTAGCTCCCTAGCTGCCCCCATCACAGAGCTAGGTAAGAAGAGGAAGCCAGACGAGGCAGTCTGGACCGAGCAGGGCCAGAGGGCTCTCTGTGCGCTGAAGGAGGCTCTAATCCAGGGCCCAATAGATCAAGTAAACCCAGACTGGGCCAAGCCCTGTACAGTGTTCACCGAAGCCTCAGACACAGGGCTGGGCGCGGTGCTGATGCAGGCCTATGCGAAGCCGGGGAGACACCCCATCGGGTATCTGAGCAAGGAGCTGCTGCCCTGAAGGCAGAAGGTGAGGTGATAGAGAGGGAATGCCTGGCCATGGTGCAGGCCCTTAAGAAGCAGCAGCCGGATCTATTTGGGTGGCGCTTTACGGGGTATATTCACCACCTCATAGAATCATAGAATCATAGAATCTCAGGGTTGGAAGGGACCTCAGGAGGTCATCTAGTCCAACCCCCTGCTCAAAGCAGGACCAACCCCAACTAGATCATCCCAGCCAGGGCTTTGTCAAGCCTGACCTTAAAAACCTCCAAGGAAGGAGACTCCACCACCTCCCTAGGTAACCCATTCCAGTGCTTCACCACCCTACTAGTGAAAAAGTTTTTCCTAATATCCAACCTAAACCTCCCCCTCTGCAACTTGAGACCATTACTCCTTGTTCTGTCATCTTCTACCACTGAGAACAGTCTAGATCCATCCTCTTTGGAACCCCCTTTTAGGTAGTTGAAAGCAGCTATCAAATCCCCCCTCACTCTTCTCTTCTGCAGGCTAAACAATCTCAGTTCCCTCAGCCTCTCCTCATAAGTCACGTGCTCCAGCCCCCTAATCATTTTTGTTGCCCTCCGTTGGACTCTTTCCAATTTATCCACATCCTTCTTGTAGTGTGGGGCCCAAAACTGGACACAGTACTCCAAATGAGGCCTCACCAGTGCCGAATAGAGGGGAATAATCACGTCCCTCGATCTGCTGGAAATGCCCCTACTTATACAGCCCAAAATGCCGTTAGCCTTCTTGGCAACAAGGGCACACTGTTGACTCATATTCAGCTTTTCATCCACTGTAACCCCTAGGTCCTTTTCTGCAGAACTGCTGCCCAGCCATTCGGTCCCTAGTCTGTAGCAGTGCATGGGATTCTTCCGTCCTAAGTGCAGGACTCTGCACTTGTCCTTGTTGAACCTCATCAGATTTCTTTTGGCCCAATCCTCTAATTTGTCTAGGTCCCTCTGTATCCTATCCCTACCCTCCAGCGTATCAACCACTCCTCCCAGTTTAGTGTCATCTGCAAACTTGCTAAGGGTGCAGTCCACACCATCCTCCAGGTCGTTGATGAAGATATTGAACAAAACCGGCCCCAGCACCGACCCTTGGGGCACTCCACTTGATACCGGCTGCCAACTAGACATGGAGCCATTGATCACTACCCGTTGAGCACGACCATCCAGCCAGTTTTCTATCCACCTTACCGTCCATTCATCCAGCCCATACTTCTTTAACTTGCTGGCAAGAACGCTGTGCGAGACTGTATCAAAAGCTTTGCTAAAGTCAAGAAATAGCACATCCACTGCTTTCCCCTCATCCACAGAGCCAGTTATCTCATCATAGAAGGCAATTAGGTTAGTCAGGCATGACTTGCCCTTGGTGAATCCATGCTGACTGTTTCTGATCACTTTCCCCTCCTTTAAGTGGTTCAAAATTGATTCCTTGAGGACCTGTTCCATGATTTTTCCAGGGAT
Organism: Chelydra serpentina; assembly: GCA_037349315.1. Classification (NCBI taxonomy): domain Eukaryota; kingdom Metazoa; phylum Chordata; order Testudines; family Chelydridae; genus Chelydra; species Chelydra serpentina. Next base: position 296,018 of record JBAIAC010000369.1, read on the forward strand.
TGAGGTGAGACTGACTGGCCTGTAGTTCCCCGGATCTTCCTTCTTCCCTTTTTTAAAGATGGGCACTACATTCGCTTTTTTCCAGTCATCCGGGACCTCCCCCGATTGCCATGATTTGTCAAAGATAATGGCCAATGGCTCTGCAATCACATCGGCCAACTCCTTTAGCACCCTCGGATGCAGTGCATCTGGCCCCATGGACTTGTGTTCGTCCAGCTTTTCTAAATAGTCCCGAACTACTTCTTTCTCCACAGAGGGCTGGTCACCTCCTCCCCATACCGTGCTGCGGAGTGCAGCCATCTGGGAGCTGCCCTCCTCTGTGAAGACAGAGGCAAAAAAAGCATTGAGTACACTAGCTTTCTCCACATCCTCTGTCACAAGGTTCCCTCCCTCATTCAGCAAGGGGCCCACACGTTCCTTGACTTTCTTCTTGTTGCTAACATACCTGAAGAAACCCTTCTTGTTACTCCTAACATCTCCAGCTAGCTGCAACTCCAAGTGTGATTTGGCCTTCCTAATTTCACTCCTGCATGCCTGAACAATATTTTTATACTCCTCCCTGGTCATTTGTCCAATCTTCCACTTCTTGTAAGCTGCTTTTTTGTGTTTAAGACGAGCAAGGATTTCACTGTTAAGCCAAGCTGATCGCCTGCCATATTTACTTTTCTTTCTACACATCGTCCCGACGTGGCTGCATCCAGGAAAAGGGGCCGATGCCGAGCGGCTGGTGACACAGACACGTGGTCAGAGAGGGGACCAGATCAAAAGGGAGGCTCTTAACCAAGAGAGCCCGAATTACAGCCCTCCAGACTGGAGTGCTGGGAGAAGACCTAATCTCAGCTTGAACCCCAGGGGTTTGGGATGGGAAAAGGGCACGGGCCGCATAAACCTTCCCACATGCGGCCTGCGGGTGCCATCAAGCACACCCGACCTAAGGGAGCACGTCAAACTGTAACGGCCTGGTGTGACCAGGTTCGAACTTCCCCAGGTCACTGGCTAAAGTGACCCCGCTCAGTTCGGTCTCGAACGGGGGAGAGATGTGACGAACTAGGACTGTTGTTAATATTTTCCCTGAGTACTGTGTGGGTGCCTCGGTTTCCCTATGCAGTGCTTGAGTATCTAGGTGGTGGGACAAGGGTGCATGAGTGTTACAGAGGGGCCTGGACACAGAGAATGGCTGACACTCTGTATCCTAGCAACTGATGGCCCCGGCCCCTCCCCTGCAAAGGTGGGAGCTGAAGGTGTTCGAAGAAAGGGATCAGGTGACCTCCTGGCCCGGGAAGGAGACAAAGGCGGAGGACGGGCTGGACAGTTTCAGTTTAGAGCTGGCTGGGGAACATGGAGGGAGGCGCAGACAGGGTCTGGCCTCCCTGCCCCCCTTTTGGAGCTGTGGGGTAAAACGCAGGGAGCCCCAGGCTGGGGTTTAAGCTCCCTGCCCCCCGGAAGGGCCCGACTGAGGGGTCCTGGATATACTGACAAGCTCTGGTTGGACTGTGTTCCTGGCATCTCTAATAAACCTTCTGTTCTACTGGCTGGCTGAGACTCCCAGTGAATCCGGGGAAGAGGGGTGCAGGCGCTGACTCCTCCACACTCCGTGACAGGGGAAGGGTATGTGATGGGGTGGTGTTCACCCCACACGGGAAAGAAAGGGGTTAAAGCAGCCCGGGGAGACTGTGCAGGGAGCAGCCAATCAGAGAGAGGCTTCAGTATTGGGGGGAGGGATAGCTCAGTGGTTTGAGCATTGGCCTGCTAAACCCAGGGTTGTGAGTTCAATCCTTGAGGGGGACATTTACGGATCTGAGGCAAAAATTGGGGGATTGGTCCTGCTTTGAGCAGGGGTTGGACTAGGTGTCCTTCTAAGGTCCCTTCCAACCCTGCTATTCTATGATTCTATGATTCAGGGAGCAGCCAATCAGGTCCCAGCTGTAGGGCGCTGTAAGGCAGAGCTGGTTCAGTTGCTGCAGGGAGCCCAAGGAGAGAGATTGTGTTCCTAGTGGGCAGCAGGAAGGCAGCACATTGGACAGAGCAGTTGCTGGGGTGGACAGAGGAAGCAAAAGGGAGTGGGCCTGGTCCCCCCGCCGCCCACTCAGCACTGTGGAAGTGGCTGGACTATAGAACTGGGAGACACTTCCCCTCCTCTGAAAGCAGGAAAACACGTATGGTGGCATGGCCGGAGGGCTGAGTCATGAAAAGGATGCTGCAGTTCCTGGGGTGAGACAGGTCTACAGGTGGAGAAGGCAGCAGGAGAGGCACCACCAGGAGAAGAAAAGACTGAGAGGGGACGATTCCAGTCTTCAAGTATGTAAAAGATTGTTATAAAGAGGAGAGTGATACGTTGTTTTCCTTATCCACTGAGGATAGTGGATAAAAGTAATGGGCTTAAATTGCAGCAAGGGAGATTTAAAGTTTAGTCAATAGAAACACATTCATAACTGTCAGGGTAGTTAAGCATTGGAACAAATTATCTAGGGAGGTTGTAGAATCTCCGTCATAGGAGGTTTTGAAGAACTGGTTATACAACCATACTTCAGGGATGGTCTAGGACAGCGGTGTCCAGTAGAAATTCGATGCTAGCCATACTTGAGGTTTTGAATTTTTCTTATTCGCCACATTATAAAAAAGGATTTAAAAACAGGAGGAGGGCTTTAAACTAGGTTCGACGGGGACAGGTGAGCAAAGCCCACAGGTAAGTGGAGAACATGGGGACCTGGGAGATGGGTCGGAAATAGGAGGGAGCGTGGGCTCTAATGACAAAGAGATAGGAGAGTCAGGGCAAAACTGGGAGGCAAGATCAAATCAGTATCTTAGATGCCTGTATACAAATGCGAGAAGTATGGGTAATAAGCAGGAAGAACTGGAAGTGCTAATAAATAAATTCAACTATGACATTGTTGGCATCACCGAAACTTGGTGGGATAATACACATGATTGGAATGTTGGTATGGATGGGTACAGCTTGCTCAGGAAGGACAGACAGGGGAAAAAGGGAGGAGGTGTTGCGTTATATATTAAAAATTTACACACTTGGACTGAGGTGGAGATGGACATAGGGGATGGAAGAGTTGAGAGTCTCTGGGTTAGGCTAAAAGGGGTAAAAAACAAGGGTGATGTCATGCTAGGAGTCTACTACAGGCCACCTAACCAGGTGGAAGAGGTGGATGAGGCTTTTTTTAAACAACTAACAAAATCATCCAAAGCCCAAGATTTGGTGGTGATGGGGGACTTCAACTATCCAGATATATGTTGGGAAATTACACAGTGGGGCACGGACTATCCAATAAGTTCTTGGACTGCATTGCAGAAAACTTTTTATTTCAGAAGGTTGAGAATGCTACTAGGGGGGAAGCTGTTCTAGATTTGATTTTAACAAATAGGGAGGAACTCATTGAGAACTTGAAAGTAGAAGGCAGCTTGGGTAGAAGTGATCATGAAATCATAGAGTTCACAATTCTAAGGAAGGGTAGAAGGGAGTACAGCAAAATAGAGACAACGGATTTCAGGAAAGCGGATTCTGGTAAGCTCAGAGAGCTGATAGGTAAGGTCCCATGGGAATCAAGACTGAGGGGAAAAACAACTGAGGAGAGCTGGCAGTATTTCAAAGGGACACTATTAAGGGCCCAAAAGCAAACTATTCCGCTGGGTAGGAAAGATAGAAAACGTGGCAAAAGACCACCTTGGCTTAACCACGAGATCTTCCAAGATCTAAAAAATAAAAAGGAGTCATATAAAAAATGGAAACTAGGACAAATTACAAAGGATGAACATAGGCAAACAATGGGGAATACCTCTGTTAGTCTATAAGGTGCCACAGGACCCTTTGTCGCATAGGCAAACAACACGGGAATGCAGGGGCAAGATTAGAAAGGCAAAGGCACAAAATGAGCTCAAACTAGCTACAGGAATAAAAGGAAACAAGAAAACTTTTTATCAATACATTAGAAGCAAGAGGAAGACCAAGGACAGGGTAGGCCCACTACTCAGTGAGGAGGGAGAAACAGTAACAGGAAACTTGGAAATGGCAGAGATGCTTAATGACTTCTTTGTTTCGGTCTTCACCGAGAAATCTGAAGGAATGCCTAACATAGTGAATGCTAATGGGAAGGGGGAAGGTTTAGAAGATAAAATAAAAAAAGAACAAGTTAAAAATCACTTAGATAAGTTAGATGCCTGCAAGTCACCAGGACCTGATGAAATGCATCCTAGAATACTCAAGGAGCTAATAGAGGAGGTATCTGAGCCTCTAGCTATTATCTTTGGTAAATCATGGGAGACAGGAGAGATTCCAGAAGACTGGAAAAGGGCAAATATAGTGCCCATCTATAAAAAGGGAAATAAAAACAACCCAGGAAACTACAGACCAGTTAGTTTAACTTCTGTGCCAGGGAAAATAATGGAGCAAGTAATTAAGGAAATCATCTGCAAACACTTGGAAGGTGGTAAGGTGATAGGGAATAACCAGCATGGATTTGTAAAGAACAAATCATGTCAAACCAATCTGATAGCTTTCTTTGATAGGATAACGAGTCTTGTGGATAAGGGAGAAGCGGTGGATGTGGTATACCTAGACTTTAGTAAGGCATTCGATACGGTCTCGCATGATATTCTTATCAATAAACTAGGGAAATACAACTTAGATGGGGCTACTATAAGGTGGGCGCACAACTGGCTGGATAACCGTACTCAGAGAGTAGTTATTAATGGTTCCCAATCCTGCTGGAAAGGTATAACGAGTGGGGTTCCGCAAGGGTCTGTTTTGGGACCGGCTCTGTTCAATATCTTCATCAACGACTTGGATATTGGCATAGAAAGTACACTTATTACGTTTGCAGATGATACCAAACTGGGAGGGATTGCAACTGCTTTGGAGGATAGGGTCAGAATTCAAAATGATCTGGACAAATTGGAGAAATGGTCAGAGGTAAACAGGATGAAGTTTAATAAGGACAAATGCAAAGTGCTCCACTTAGGTAGGAACAATCAGTTTCACACATACAGAATGGGAGGAGACTGTCTAGGAAGGAGTACGGCAGAAAGGGATCTAGGGGTTATAGTGGACCACAAGCTAAATATGAGTCAACAGTGTGATGCTGTTGCAAAAAAAGCACTTGATTCTGGGCTGCATTAACAGGTGTGTTGTGAGCAAAACACGAGAAGTCATTCTTCCGCTCTACTCTGCGCTGGTTAAGCCTCAACTGGAGTATTGTGTCCAGTTCTGGGCACCGCATTTCAAGAAAGATGTGGAGAAATTGGAGAGGGTCCAGAGAAGAGCAACAAGAATGATTAAGGGTCTAGAAAACAGGACCTATGAAGGAAGGCTGAAGGAATTGGGTTTGTTTAGTTTGGAAAAGAGAAGACTGAGAGGGGACATGATAGCGGTCTTCAGGTATCTAAAAGGGTGTCATAAGGAGGAGGGAGAAAACTTGTTCATCTTAGCCTCTAAGGATAGAACAAGAAGCAATGGGCTTAAACTGCAGCAAGGGAGGTTTAGGTTGGACATTAGGAAAAAGTTCCTAACTGTCAGGGTGGTTAAACACTGGAATAAACTGCCCAGGGAGGTTGTGGAATCTCCATCTCTGGAGATATTTAAGAGTAGGTTAGATAAATGTCTACCAGGGATGGTCTAGACAGTATTTGGTCCTGCCATGAGGGCAGGGGGCTGGACTCGATGACCTCTCGAGGTCCCTTCCAGCCCTAGAGTCTATGAATCTATGAATCTATGAAAACATACTACAAACGACATTTCAATTATCAAAAATCAGTAGATATTACAAAAAAAAGGTACTACTAACACAAAATTACTATATCCTAGCCACGTTAATAAGCTGTATATCAAAGCATGCAACCTGTCTTCCAGTCCTGCTGTCTTCAATACACCAGCACTTTGCTCATGCATTAGCCACACCTGCATTACCGTACAGGGTCTACATGGGACAAATGAGTCTGCATTTCCCTGGGAGCTTCTGAGAGGCCTGTAATAGGATGGCAGCAGGGAGAGGGGGCTGGGCCTAAGGCCCGTTACCACACTCTAGCATTGTCAATGCTGCATCCAGTGTTCTCCATCTATGGTCCGAGAGGAGGGACAGAGGGAAGGGAAGAGGGCAGCTGAGCTGAGTAGGATGGTGGCTGCTAGTGCCCACTTTAGGAATTTTGGCATAAGGTTAATAGGCAGCAAGTTTAAAACAAACAAAATTAAGTATTCCTTCACACAACACACAGTCAACCTGTGGAACTCCTTGCCAGAGGATGTTGTGAAGGCCAAGACTATAACAGGGTTCAAAAAAGAACTAGATACATTCATGGAAGATAGGTCCAGCAATGGCTATTAGCCAGGATGGACAGGGATGGTGTCCCGAGCCTCTGTTTGCCAGAAGCTGGGAATGGGCGACAGGGAATGGATCACTTGATGATTACCTGTTCTGTTAATTCCCTCTGGGGCACCTGGCACTGGCCACTGTCGGAAGACAGGATACTATGGACCTTTTGTCTGACCTAGTATGGCCGTTCTTATGAGGTAACCCCACCTGGACGGGGCAGTAACAGGGCCGGCCCTAGCTTTTTGGCCGCCCCAAGCAAAAAAAAACAAAACCCACAAGCGCCGCCCCCCCCCAACGCCGGTCAAAACACGCCCCCCCCCAACAACGCCGCCCCGCCAAAACGGGGGGGGGGGCAGCGGGGAGGGCGGCATGCCCGCTGCCCCGCTCCCCCTGCCAGTGGGGAGCGCAGAACGCCTGCCGCCCCGCTGCCCTGGCCGGAGCGCCGGCAGGGAGTGGAGCACACCTGCCGCCCCGCTGCCCCGGCCGGGGCGCCGGCAGGGAGCGGAGCACGCCTGCTGCCCCGCTGTCCCGGCGGGGAGCGGAGCACGCCTGCCGCCCCGCTGCCCCGGCCGCGGCGCCGGCGGGGAGCGGAGCACGCCTGCTGCCCTGCTGCCCCGGCGGGGAGCGGAGCATGCCTGCTGCCCCAGCCGGGGTGCCGGTGGGGAGCGGAGCAAGCCTGCCGCCCCGCTCCCCCGGCTGGGGTGCCGGCGGGGAGCGGAGCATGCCTGCTGCCCCGCTGCCCCAGCGGGGAGCAGAGCACGCCTGCCGCCCCGCTGCCCCAGCCGGGGCGCCGGCGGGGAGCAGAGCACGCCTGCTGCCCTGCTGCCCCGGCGGGGAGCGGAGCACGCCGGCCGCCCAGCTCGCCTGGCCGGGGCGCCGGCGGGGAGCAGAGCACGCCGGCCGCCCAGCTCGCCTGGCCGGGGCGCCGGCGGGGAGCAGAGCACGCCGGCCGCCCCGCTCCCCCGGCAGGGGCGCTGGCGGGGAGCTTTTGTAAATTAAAAAAACAACAACAACAAAAACCTTGAGTGCCGCCCCCCTCCAGGTGCCGCCCCAAGCACGTGCTTGGTAGGCTGGTGCCTGGAGCCGGCCCTGGGCACTAAAGAGGACACTGCATTGTCCACACAGAGAAGGCCAAGCTCCCTGTCCAGACATTCAGTGAAGGGGGAGAAGTCAGAGACACAGACCTTTCCTTTTGCCTTTGGCTTTCTTGGCCTACCTCTCTGCCTCAAGAGACACTAGCTGCCGCAAGAACTTAGAAGGGGAAGGAAAGCTGAGGGGAAAAGCTCCCCAAAGACAAACAGCCCAAGAACACAGCCGCAAATTAGACTGACAAATTATTGAGTCAAACTGTTAGTTTGAAATGTGAAATAATTTCCCTCAGAAAGGTTCCGCATGAAGAAAGCTGCCCACCTGTCCCTGGAGAGTACAGCAAACCTGGCAGAATTTCTGGGGATAGAACATTTTCCTGATGCTAGTGGCAGACAGGTCTGGTTCTTCCCCCAAGCTGCAAGAAGGCTGAAGTACCCCTTGTACCAGATCCATGGATTATTACACAATGAAGAATTAAACAAATTCCTCACATTGCATCGGATACTTTCAAACAACAAATTAATGGGAGGAAATTGAATTAATCAGCTTAAAAAGTAACGGAAAGTTAGTCTCCACTCTAACAATGATTAAACTGCTGTCAGACACCATCCTTTACAGACTCTGTATAGGGTGATAACTCACACACCACTGAATTTCAACTGCCCCTGGGGTGGAAGATGACAGCTGTTTAACCATGACACAGCAACACAACAGTTTAGGGCAGGAGGTCAAAAAACACTGTATCCAACTGAAAATAGAAGGGGACTTCAGAAAAGCACATTTTGATTACATGGGTTAGAATTTGACTAGAATACCATAGTTAACACCGTGACGCCTACAAAAAGAGCCAGAGAATTTTAGTGAGCATGAATGAAAATTATCTTTGCTTTACATCCTAAAGGTGGCACCACAAGCAGCGCAGAGCACCCAGCACCATGTGAGGTCACTGGTGTCTTAACTCCGCAGTAGGGAAAGCACCCCTCCAGCACACTGCTCCTGGCCATCATTACTCCAGCACCACTTCCTACAACACCTTGAGTTTTTCCTGTAGGTCTCACATCCAAGTGCTGAGCTGGCCTGGACCTGCTGAGCGTGTACAGTGACCTGGCTGCTGGAGAAGCACTGGAAAGTGAGTGCAAATAATCAGTGACACTTACTGGGCAAAGAGGTGTCTGGAGCGGACAATGAATTTGAAGATATACTCCAAGGCTTTGAAGGTGCGTAAGAGCGAGTCACAGGGCTCCCCTCGGCTGGCTGAGTCCACATACTGCGTCAGCACTGAGATCAGCTTCCTGTCGGGTGGAGACAGAGATGTGGGAAGCAGGGCCTGAAGGTTAATATGCCTCTGAAATCTAACCCTAGGGGAACTCCAGATACACTGGAGAGGTCAGGGCCCACGCTGAGTCACACTCAGGTTTCCAAATGCCAGACCCCTGGCGGGCAGAACAGTGAAGAGAAAGGGGAGCTTCCTGCCCTGCGGGGTTCTCCTGACACCTCCAGCTCCATGGCATCCCACTGTACCTCAGGTTTCTGATCTGCTGGCTCCATGGCGGGCAGTGGATGGGATGAGTGAGGAATGAGGACCCTATGCTTGCGGAGGCAGGTTCACGACCTGATACTTACTTGTAGGCCAGCGTGGCGCTGAAGTGCTGCCGGATATAGGCCTCCAGAACAGCATTGAAGTGGTGGAACTTCCTGTCAGCAATGAGCCCCACAATGAAAACCTGTGGGAGAAAATCCGAGCAGGTGTCAGTGGCAGTTTGGCACCAGGTCAAAGAACTCCTGGAGTGTGGGACTGGGGGTATTGTCTCCTGCTAACAGAACCAGTCCCTAGGAGGCGGGTTCAATATCACTAGAGACAGTCCCTGAGCCCTGGGTACAAAGGGAAGGTGTTCATATCAGAGCCTGCCCTAAGCCCTTCCTTTCTGTCCAGAAGAGTAAAGATCACAGAGATAGCAGCAAACATGAAATGAGCTGCAAGAAGCCAACATGCCTGTGATGGGACGTCTTCACCACACTGACATGCAAGGGGTTAACAGAGCACTAGGGAGGCTGCGTAGAAAGCAGCCAATAGGAGAGGGGCTGTGAGGAACAGCCAGTCAGGGTCCAGCTGGTCTATATAAAAGCTGGAGCTGCAGGGCAGAGCAGGGTCAGTTGCTGCTGGGAGCCTGGGGAGTACGGACTGTGTCCCTGGAGGGCTGAGAACGGTAAACCCCTTGGACAGAGCAGTGGCTGGCTCCTGGGACTGAGCAGCTGAGTGCGCTTAGGTGAGGGCAAAGAAGGTGCTGTGGCCATGGGGAAGGGGCCCATGGAGACACAGCAGCAGTGAAAGGAATTTGAGGCGCAGCAGGAGGCTGCTAGCTACAGGGTCCCTGGGCAGGGACCCAGAGTAGTGGGTGGGCCCAGGTCCCCCTCCACTTACCACTGGGGAAGTGGCTGGACAGTTCACCAGAGATACCTCACCCAGAAGGGGGAAACACAGATAACGACCCAGATGGAGGGCTGAGTCGAGAAGAGGATGTTGCGATCCTGGGAACTGAGAGAGGAGCTATAGGCGGGAGCAGAGACAGAGTGCTGGTGTGCAGACCATGGGCGTCAGCCTGGAGCTAATCGCCAGGAGGGGGTGCCAGTCTGGCACTGAGGGCTGCTCTCCATGACAGTACCCCTGAACCTAATCACTGCAAGGCATTTTACTTATGAGGAAAGGCTGAAAGAAATGGGTATGATTAATCTAGAGAAGAGGAGAGAGAGGACTGAGGGGCGACATGATAAGTCTTCAAATATGTGAAAAAACTGTATGAAGAAGACTATGATCGAACGGATACTTACCTGTTTGTAACTGCTGTTCTTCGAGATATGGGTGCAGATGTGTATTCCACGCAGGTGTGTGGATGCTCAGTGTGCCAGAGACAGAAGTCTTGCAGCAGCAGCATCCCTCAGGGGTGCATGCACCCTACAACTCTTCATGTCCACTCTCCGGGTGACATTAGGGTGGTGATGCCCTGACCCCCCTGTTCCTTTGCACTGGAAGAGTAGCCTAAGACTCCTATGCAGAGGGCACAGAGGGTGGGTTGTGGAATACACATCTACATCCCCATCTCAAAAAACAACAGTTACAAACAGGTTGTCATGAATATAGGGGGAAAGGTAGCAACCTTTATGTGTGCTTGGCAGCTGTACTGGATTGCCTTACCTGTAAAGAGTTAAGCAGTTCAAATAACCTAGTTGGCACCTAACCAGAAGGAGCAATGAGGAAAGAAGATACTTTCAAATCTGGGCGGGGGGAAGGATTTGTTTTGTTGTTCTATGGGTTGTTCCCTCTCCGGCCAGAGGGAGAAGCCAAGCAGGTACAATATCTCCTGAAACATATACCTGGAATAATCCATCTAAAACCACAGAAACTGTGAGTAGGGCAAGGAGATGCGTGAGGTTATCTTTTGTTTTGGCTTGTGAATTTTCCTATGCTACAGAAGTAATTTCATTCCTGTTTTTGTAACTGTGAAGCTGAGCCCAGAGTGGAATCCTCTGTGTTTTAAATCTTTTTATTCCCCTGTAAAGTTACCTTCCATCCTGATTTTGCAGATGTGATTCTTTTACTTTTTTCTTTATAATAAAGTTCTTCTTTTAAGAATCTGATTGATTTTAGTGTCCTGAAGACAAAGGGTCTGGTCTGTGCTTACACTGCTAAGGCGACTAGTTGGTATATTATTCTCAAGCCTCCCCAGGAAAGAGGGTGAAGGGGCTTGGGGCGAAATTTTGGGGGGATAGGGATTTCAAGTGATCCTTCCCTGAATATTTTGTGTAAATCACTTGGTGGTGGCAGCAATATCAGTCTAAGGAATTAGTGCATTAAAGAAGTTTTAACCTAAGCTGGTAAAATATAAGTTTAGGGGGTTTTCATGTGGTTCCCCACATCTGTACCCCAGAGTTCTGAGTGTGGGGGGGAAACCCTGACACAGGTAAATAACTGTTCTGTCTTCACTGAGTGGATGCAGACGTGTATTCCACTCAGGTGACTTAAAAGCAGTGTTGTAGATTGTGGGTTCAGTCTATTTCAACAGTGATTTCAGAACTTCTTTCCAAAGTTCGTATCTGACCTGGAAACAGTGGTAATGGCATAGTGATGAGTAAAGGTACGTACAGGAGACCATGTAGCCATTCTACAAATGTCCTCAATGGGAACATTGTTCAGAAATGCTATAGATGTCGCTTGCACCTTCTTTGAGTGGGTTGAGAGCATCTGAGCAGAAGGAGAGCTGGCTACATAATATGCGGTATTAATAAATGAAATGACCCATCTGGAGATTGTTTGAGCTGAGACTGCTTGACCTTTCAGCTCATCCACATAAGAAACAAAAAGCCTAGAAGATTGTCTAACCCCCATAAGATTCACCTTCAGTGCATTGGGCTTCCTCCTAAACACTCAAAAGTCAACGCTCACCCCTACTCAGAGAATAGAGTTCATAGGGGCGGTGCTAGACTCGAGACAGGCCAGAGCATTCCTACCGCAATCCCGCTTCCAGGCCATTCATGACATCATACAGGACCTCAGACAGTTCCCTATAACCACAGTAAGGAGTTGCTTAAAACTCCTAGGTCACATGGCATCTTGCACGTATGTAGTGCAACATGCAAGGCTCAGACCTCTCCAAGCTTGGTTAGCATCAGTGTATTGACCGAGCAGGCACAGCCTAGACATGGTGATTACCCTTCCACCGGGGGTTCTCAAGTCTCTTCACTGGTGGCTTGACCCGCACTTGGTGTGCGCAGGGGTTGCGTTCTCCAAACCATGGGGTGGGGGGCACACCTTGGAGAGCACAGAACTCAGGGCCTCTGGTCTCCGGAGGAACTCATCCTTCACATCAATGTGAGGGAGCTCAGGACAGTCCGACTGGCATGTCAGGCCTTTTCGGCCTCTCCTGGAGGATAAGTGCATATCTGTCCTGACAGACAATACAACAGCGATGTTTTATATCAACAAACAGGGGGGAGCACACTTCTCTCTCCTGTGTCAAGAAGCCCTCAAGGTCTGGGAGTTCTGCATAGCACACTCCATACTTTTGGAAGCGTCCTATCTTCCAGGGTCGCAGAACGAACTACCGGACCATCTCAGCAGGTCTTTTCACAATCACGAGTGGTCTATCCGCCCGGATGTAATAAGCAGTATCTTCCAGCAGTCGGGAGTTCCCCAGATCAATCTGTTTGCCACAGCAGCCAACAGACAGTGTCTACAGTTCTGCTCCTTCCTGAACCACAGCCCAGATTCGTTGGCAGACATGTTTCTGCTTCCATGGAAGGACTGCCTGTTCTACGCGTTCCCTCCTATACCGCTGGTTCATGAGGTCATCCTCAAAATCCAGACCGACAGAACCTCGGTGATCCTGGTGACACTGTCCTGGCCACATCAGCATTGGTACACCATGCTACTGGAGCTATTGGTGAATATTCCAATCACTCTACCGCTAGTTCTGGACCTCATCACTCAACATCACGGAAGGCTTCAGCACCCCAATCTTGAGTCTCTCCACTTCACATTCTGGAAGCTGCACGGTTGAACCCCCTAGAGCTCACTTGCTCAGATCCTGTTAGGGAAGTTCTTCTGGGTAGCAGAAAACCAGCCACGACTGACATACATTTGGTGAACACCCGAGGTGCCAATGATGGGCTGAATGGTATTACTGTGAATTGGTAGTGAGAACTCCCAACTGCGAACCTTAAGAAGTGCCTGTAGGGCAGGATTATGGAAATGTGGAAGTATGCGTCTTTCAAGTCGAGGGTGGCATACCAATCTCCTGGATCCAGGGACGGGATGATAGTGGTCTAAGAGACCATACAAAACTTTAGTTTCTTCATGAACCTGTTGAGATTGTGCAGGTCCAAAATGGGTCTGTGGCCCCCTTTTGCTTTCAGTATTAGGAAATACTGGGAGTAAAACTCCTTTCCCCTGAGCTCCAATGGAACCTCCTCCATAGCCCACACCAATAGGAGGGTTTGCACCACCTGGATGAGGAGTTGCTCGTGAGAAGGGTCCCTGAAGAGGGACGGGGAAGGAGGGCAGTGGTGGGGGGAGAGAATTGGAGAGAATATCCCATTTCTACCATGCAGAGGACCCAACGGTCGGAGGTGATTTGGGACCACGCTCGGTAGAAATGGGATAGATGTGCCGAAAACGGGAAAGAAGGATCCAGTTGGGAGGTTGGTATAATGCCCTCGGACGCATCCTCAAAAGGTCTGCCATGGGCCTGGTGGTTGCCTGGACGACCCAGATCCCTGGTTGTACAGGGGTTGGGGTTGGCGATGACGATTCTGATTTCTAGGTTGCCTGCAGTTCTGGTCCTGCCTAGACTGCCCCTGGTATAGTCGTGTCGTCGGCTGAGGCCTAAATTGTCTACGTTGGGTGGCAGGCATGCAGTATCAGCGATTTCAGAGTGGCTCGTGAGTCTTTCAAACTGTGGAGTCTCAAGTCCATTTTTTCTGAAAATAATGTGGCCCCTCAAACAGGAGATTCTGGATTGTCTGCTGGGCCTCCCTGGGAGGCCTGCAGATGGCACATTACGATGCCCAAGTACATCACTCATGTTGCAGAGTCTGACGAGTCTAACACCACTTGCAGCGACATCCTGGCAACCATCTTGCCCTCATCCACTAGACCCGAGAATTAGAGCTTAGAGTCCAGTGGGACAAGGTCTGAAAATTTGGACATTGCATCTCATGACTTAAAGTTATAATGGCTACAGATCGCTTGCTGGTTCACAATCCGAAGCTGGAGCCCTCTGGTGGAGGTACGGTGCTGCGGGGTACAGTGCCAGGTGTGGTGCTGGCTCTGCTGTCCATGCCGGTGCCATTTCTGCTGTTGGTGCTGGTGCCAGTCCTGCTGTTGGTGCCGGCGCGGTACTGATTGTGGCGCTAGCAGCAGTAGAAAAGGAGCATGACACGGTGGATCCCTGAGACTATTGGTAAGACCACAGGGTCCAGAAGGGCCACTGAGTTTTAGTCATCCCCGCTGTCTGGGAGTGTAGGTAGCTATGGTGCCGGCGTCTCCTGGACACTTATGAGTCCGTGTCTGATTCGGACTTCGATGACTCTACACGTGGAGACCATGGCGGCACTATGCCCATCGGTGCCGGGGACTGGTGCCAGGGCGATGAAGACCATTGCCGAGTCATAGCCGGCTTGCCCTTGGACTTCACCAGTGGCCTCTGAGTCGTTTGGGGACTCGGGACCGGTGCCATGACACTGTGATCAGGAGAGCGTGGACCTGTCAGAGTTATCCGGTCCTGCACCGCCTCATAAGTTTTGGGTGTGGAAGGGAGGTCCAAACCTTCCACCTGGATCGCCTCCAGTGGCACCGGACTCAACGGTCCCTCCCGTGGGCCAGGAGTCGATGGTGCCGGCTGTTGAGCTGGACGGGAGGTGCGGTCTTGCACCAGTCGCCCTCCCTTGGTTGGTTCCTGTTCCCTTGCACAGGAAGGAGAGCGCCCTCTATCAGTCTTCCTGTGTTTCTTCTTTGGGAGAGGAAACTGTGAGCGGTGCTGAGACTGATCCCACACCGTGCTTAGCACCGGGGAGTACTGGTGCCGAGGGTCTCTGACCCCAGAGTCCTTCCTCGGCACCTCCTGGACCGAAGCCGGCGCACTGCACACCAACTCTGAGGAGCCCGGTGCCGTGTCCATGGGAATCGACTCAGACTGAGGGCAGAAAGCTCCTTCCATTAGCAGTAACTTTAATCTCTTTCTTCGTGCGGGGGCAAAAACGCCTACAGATCTTAAACCTGTCCTCTAAGCACTTTAGACAAGCCGAGTGTGGGTCGCTCTTGGGCATAAGCTTCTGGCAAACACCACATGGCTTAAACCCCTGGGTCTGAGGCATGGGGAAATGGGGGAGGGAAACACCCCCCAGTACCCCAAGTCCAAATATCTAACTAACTATAACAACTTTTTTTTTTAACTATCTTTAACTATTTACAGAAAACTACGCTAGAGGATCGCTCATTGAACATGAGAGACAAAACGCTCCAATGACCGTCACTGGCAGTAAGAAGGAACTGGAGAGGCGGCAGGGCCCTATATGAGGCGCCATGAAGATGTGAATCCAGAGGGCACCAGAGCCGACCCGATAGATGCTGCTAGGGGAAAAACCTTCCAGTGAACTGCGCACGTGGCGCGCACGCACCTAATTGGAATGGATATGAGCAAGCACTCGAAGAATGATGACCTCTTTTCATCTTTTGGGTTGTCTTGTGAGGAACCTCAGGAGAGGACGAACAACCTCTCCTTCTTCTTGGAGAGGAGTCAGAGTCCAACGGTCTATCTTGGGCTTCCGCAAGGTTGGTGGACAAATGAGGATGGACAGAGCTATCTGGCACTGGTTTTGTTGACAAAGCAAGCCTCATGGCTTGTTCAAGGAGGTCCTGCTGGAAGCACAGATCTCTGGCAATCTCCAGGTGTGGCAGATATTATACCTTTCCTTGATGTGACCCTCACTGAGGCACAAGAAAGAACACATGTAGGGGGTCACTATTACAACTAGTAACCCCACACAAAAGGCAGTGCTTGAAGCCTGTAAAGTGCTGCATGCCCTCAGTGCTCCGCATCCCACTAAACCCAACTAGTAACTATTAAATAAAGAACTGAAAAGCTTTAAATAAAACCTAACTACAGGTACTAACTGCTACTTATTACAAACTATTTTCAGGAAGAAGCTAAACTAGCTATGAGCAGCAAAACAAAGTAAGAACTACATGGGGAATTCAGACTCTGGCCACTGGCCATTAGAAGGAACTGAGGGGGACTAGGGTGGTACTGCCCTTACACCTTCAAGAGTTGCCACAAGGAGGTATAAGGTGTGTGTGCTGCCATGATGGGTGTGACACTGGCAGACTAGGTGCCAGCTTATGCCAAGGTTCCCATGCCTGTATAAAAAAAACTAACAAATACATACCTTGAATCAGTCTGGCTCATCTGTGTGTTAGTATTGTTAAAATAGGTATTAGAATTATAAGAATGAGTTTAGTGTTTAGACTTGATTGAATGCTTGTGAATTGCTGCCTGCATTAATCTGATTTATAACATCTGTATCTGATATTATAAGGTAATAGTTGAGTGGTTGTGTTGGGAGCCTCTGTAGCTGTGTAAATCACCAGCCAGGAGAGAGACATTAGCTAGTGTGAAGTGCTGGTCTCCAGCAGAAGGTGCTACCTCCTGCCCAACAGGGAAGGTCCATCGACACCAGACAGACTATTGTGGAACATTAAAGAGAAGAAAAGGCATTTTGTTGTTCTGCCCTCCCCATACCATGAAGATGAGTCATGCAAGTTAATTCCTCCTGTCAGCTGAGTTGGCAGCTCAGAGTACAAGGGAGGAGAGAGATAAAAACCCCTACCGAGATGGAACTATATCTCTTTGCTGCTTGGACTCTAGGGGGCAAGGTTTCTAGGCATAAGCAAGGGATCCCCAGCTGCTTAGCCTGGATTAGCCCGAAAGAACGTATAGGGCTTGTTTATTACAGAAGCTTCTATTACCTTTTGAAACATAAGATTGGAAATCATTTGTGTGCATATATATTTACTTGCTTTAATCCTGTAATAACTCTTATTTCCTTTTCCTATATAATAAATCTTAATATAGTTTATTATAGGATTGGCTACAAGCATTGTCTCTGGTGTCTAAGGTGCAACTGACCTGTGGTAAGTGACTGGTCCTTTGGGACTGGGAGTAACCTGAATATTACTATGATTCTTGGTGTAAGGGACCACCTATCACAAAGGTAGGTGAGACAGTTTGGAGTGCCCAACGGGACTGTTTGTCACTCCATGGTTAGGCTGTTATAGTGCCTGAGGAGTTTATAGTTGATAATTGGTTGGTGAAATTTAAGTATAAAGCTCATAACCAATTTGGGATTTGTGACCTGGTTCCAAGCAGTCTGCCCAGAGGTTGGTACTCACGTCTTGAGTTACTGCAGACAGTTTGACAATAGGTAATGCTGCAAAAGACTTCTGGCTCTGGTACACTGCATACACACAAACCTGAGTGGAATACACATCTGCATCCATTCAAAGAACAATTGTTCTCCATGTCCACCAAGAGTAGGACAAGAAGTAATTGGCTTAGTTTGCAGCAAGGAAGATTTAGGTCAGATATTAAGAAAATCTTTCTAACTCTAAAGATAGATAAGCAATGGAACAGATGATCTATGGTGGCTGTGGAATCCCTGCTACTGAGGGTTTTTAGGAGCAGATTAGACAAACATCTGTCATGGATGGTCTATGTATACTTAATTCTGCCTCAGCGTGGGTGGGGGGCTAGATCAGTGGTTCTCAACCAGGGGTACATGTACCCCTGGGGGTACGCAGAGGTCTTCCAGGGGTACATCAACTCATCTAAATATTTGCCTACAACAGACAACATAAAAAGCACTAGCGAAGTCAGTACAAACTAAAATTTCATACAATGACTTGTTTATACTGTTCTATATATACTATACACTGAAATGTATGTACAATATTTATATTCCAATCAATTTTATAATTATATGGTAAAAATGAGAAAGTCAGCAAGTTTTCAGTACTAGTGCGCTGTGACACTTTTGTATTTTTATGTCTGATTTTGTAGGCAAGTAGTTTTTAAAGGAGATAAAACTTGGGGTGTGCAAGACAAATCAGACTCCTGAAAAGGGCACAGTACTCTGGAAAGGTTGAGAGCCACTGGACTAGATGACCTCTTGAGGTCCCTTCCAGCCCTAGACCTCAATCCCTCTATTATATGATGTACAGATAGTGCACACAGAGAGCTCATTTCCCCCACTGCTCACACCAGCCACCTCAGATGGGAACACGGCAGTCATTGGGACTCTTACTGTTCAGAACCTTGTTGCTGTGGTCGTGGAGCCAGTCCTGACTCAGGAGTAAGCACCCTCTTCTGAGTCACTCAAACTACTTGCTGGAGCACCGCTGCCCCTAGCACTGCACTAAGGCTTTAGGGCAAGTACTGGCTTGGAAGGGAAAATGCTCCCTACTGAATCACACCACTCTGTGCAACACTGCATACCTTAGTGCCGCTCTGGGGCATTGGAGTCAGCACTCACTCTGCAGGGAGAGCAACCTCTATAACAAAACTCAACCTTGCTGGTCCTGTGAGATCTAAAAGGATCCCAGGCCATGGCTAGATGGCTCCAGGATGTTACATGATCTGATCAGGCACGGCAAATCCTGTGCTAGATATCTCAAGAGTCTCCTCAGTCTTTTCTCCCAGTCTGTGATCTCCCCTGCTTTTGAGGAATTTTTTTTGGACATCACTGGTAGTTCCTCTGCTGGGTCAGAACTAGCCACTGACGAGGAGAATAAAGTGCACTGCCTCCCATTGGTGTGGAGATGGGAGAATGAGCTAATGAGAGGGTAAACAACTGAATGAGTTTGGCGGTAGCTGGATCAATTGGTGGGAGCGTAGAGAGGTGCAGGATCTGGCCTGGCACCACCCATGTTCAGGGCTGGGCAGGGGGAAACAGGAACCTACTTACTAGGGCATCAAAGATGAGCGTATCATAGACATCGGTGGCTGAATTCTCCATCATAATTGAGAACAAGGCATCCAGGGTGTCCTGAAGGAACTGGGGGAGACACAAGAAGAGTAGGAGCTTGAGTGATAACCCCTAGTATGATCCCTGACCCATCCCAAATGCCACCTCAGCCCAAAGGAAAGGAAAGGGGAGATTACTTACATGTACAGTAACTTGAGTTCTTCGAGAAGTTTTGCCCCTGTGGGTGCTCCACCATAGGCTGAGCGCAGGCCTGTGTGTTTTTCACTGGAGAGAGTACAGCAGTGTCTGTGGGCCCAAGACAGTACAGCAGCTCCTTGTGTTCCCATACAAGGGCATATAGGGAGGCATGGCCCTGTCACCACTCAATTCCTTCTCAATTGCAAAGCCAGAGTTTCTGCAGCAGAGAGGGAGGAGGGAAGGAGGTGGAGCACCCACAGGGTCAAAACATCTCAAAGAACTCAAGTTACTGTACAGGTAAGTAACCTCTCCTTCTTTGAGTATATGTCCCTATGGTGCTCCACCATAGGAGATACCCAAGCAGTAACTTAACACGGAGGTGGATGCTGAGGAAGCAGATCCAAGGCAGTTTGGAGGACTGTGTCACCAAACATGTCACTCCAGAAGCAGGTAAGATAGTGTCATGTTTGGCAAAGGTATGGACAGAGGACCAGGTCGCAGTCCTGCAGAGTTCAACTATGGGAACATCTTTCACGAGGGCTATAGATGTGAGCCCTAGTGGAGCTTTTCACTGAGCCCTAGTGGAGTTTGCTGTCACTCTGTGAGGAGGTGGTATTCCAGCAGTATCACAGCACATTAAGATGCAACCCAAGACCCACTTTGTCAGTCTTCATGTGGAAATATGGACTGTCACTTCATCCTCTCTGTAAAAGAGACAAATAGTCTGGGAGAGGCCCTGAAGATCTTAGTCCTGCCCAGGTAGAAGCCAGGAGCCCTCCTAAGATCTAATGTATATAGGCTGGTTTCCTCCTTGGAGGCATGAGGCTTTGGACAGAACACTGGTAGACAGATTTCCTTATTAATATGGTATTCCAAAGAGGCCTCAGGGAGGAAACTAGAATGGGGACTGTTGCGATAACCTTTACCTACTTTTCACCAGTTCACCTTACAATTAAAGTAAATGTGTAGGCCCAGTTATCACAACACGTAGTGCAACCTCATCTCTGTAGAAAGCAGCAAATGGTGGGTCTGCCATGAGAGCATTGGATGTTCTTCCATTTGTCTAGCCGAAGTGATGGCTATACGGAATGAAATATTGAGGGAGAGGTGGAGGAGGGAGCAGGTAGCCATCATTTCAAAAGGGGGTTTCCCCAGGGCATTGAGAACCACATTAAGGTCCCACTGGGGGCCCCGGTTCTGTACAGGAGGCAACAAGTTGTATAAGCCCATAAGGAATCTGGTTGTAGGAGGATGGGCAAAAACTGAGAAGCCCTTGATGGGCAAGTGGAAGACCACAATAGTGGCCAAATGTACTCTGACTGAACTCATTGATAAACCCTGTGTCTTTAAATCCAGCAAGTCATCTAGGATCTTGGTGAGCAGAGCTCTTGATGCTTGAGAAGAGGAGTGAAGAGAACACCTGGAATAGAAGCGTTTCCACTTCTGAAGGTAAGTTTTGCAAGTGGTAGCTTTCCGGCTAGATAGGAGAACTGACTGGATAGGTTAGCTCCATGCCAAGAACCATCTAGGAACCATGCTCTCAGGTTTAAGGATAAGGAATTGGGATGGACCAGGGTCCCTGAGTTCTGTGGCAGGAGATCCTTCCTGAAGGGAAGGCGGAGAGCATTGCCACAGAGCGTTGAAGGAGGTTTGAGTACTTATCTTGGCCAGGACAGTGCTATGAAAATAACCCTCACTTGTTCCTGTTACAGTTTGAACAAGGTTTTGAGGATCAGAAGTAGAGACGGGTAAACATATAGCAGGGTACTGGCCATGGTCTTATCAGGGCATCTCCTAATGAGTTGCTGCTGTACCTTCTCTTGGAGCAGAAGAGGAGACATTTTGTGTTGATTGGGGTAACAAAGAGATCTGCTTCTGGGAGAAGCCCAGGTTTGGCAGATGCTGAGGAAGACAGAATCATTGAGGTACCATTTGTGGTCCTGATGGAAGTTCCTGCTGATGGAGTCTGCAATTGTATTCTGGAGGCCTGGTAGATAAACTGCTGAGATTTCTATCTGATAGGAAACACACCAGTTCCAGAGTTTTAGCAATTCTGTATGTAACGACTGAGATCTTGCTCCATCCTGCCAATTGACATAGTACATTGCTGCCCTGTTGTCCAGCATTACCCTGATAGAGTGACCCTGTACGCTGTGAAGGAAGTGTTGGCAAGCATATCCAATTGTTCCTAGCTCTAGGAAGTTGATGTGGAGCATGGCCTCATGTGCAGACCACTTCTCCTGGGCTGTGGCCCTTTGGTGTTGGGCCCCCCTTTGCAAAAGTGAGGCATCTGTTGTGAGGATATTTGAGGGTGGGGAATGTGAGAATGGAGTTCCCATGCAGACCTTCACTGGGAACTCCTTCCACCACCTGACAGAGTCCAGAACTTTTGGAGGTACGGTGATGCATTTGGAGAGACTATGTCTGTTTGGGATGTACACAGTCCTAGCCATGTTGGAAGACTCCTGAGACACAGGAGATGTGACGAACATGGAGGCATATATGTGGCCCAAGAGTTGTAAGCAGGTCCTTTCAGTTATTTGTGAGCTGCACTGTACTGTTGAGATCAGACTGGACATAGTAGAGAACGATTCTTTGGGCAAGCAGGCGCTGGCAGTTAGTGAGTCTAGAGTAGCTCTGTTGAAGTCTATCTTCTGGACCGGAGTCAGTGTAGGCTTCTTCAGATTGACATAGAAACCCAGGGACTGAAATAGGGTCAGTGCCTTGGAGGTTGCCAACTGAGCTCTAGAGCTGACCAACCCCTGAGGAGCCAGTTGTCCAAGTATGGGAATGCTGTGGTGCCCCACTGATGCAGGCGGGCAACTACCAATAAGAGGACCTTTGTAAAGAGGCTTGGGGCTGTAGAGAGTCCGAAGTGGGGGACTCCGGACTGGTAATGATCTGAGCATATTACAAAACATGGGAAATGCCTGAGGGATGGATGGATAGTTACATGAAAGTAGGTGTCCTATAGGCCAAAGGTGATGAAACAGTTTCCTGGATCTAGGGATGGAATTATGATGGAATGGTCTTAAATTGCAAGAAGCAATGGGTAGTTTAGATGGGACATTAGGAAAAACGTCCTAACTGTCAGAGTGGTTAAGCACTGGAATAAATTGCCTAGGGAGGTTGTGGAATCTCCAGCATTGGGGATTTTTAAGAGCAGGTTGGACAAACATCTGTCAGGGATGATATGGATAATACTTGGTCCTGCCTTGAGTGCAAGGGACTGGACTAGATGACCTCTCGAGGTCCCTTCCAGTTCTATGATTCTATGGCTAGCATCACCATTCTGAAGTGCTGAAAAAGGACATGGGTGTTCAAGTTTCTGAGATCAAGGATTGGTCTCCATCCTAATCTTCTTTGAGGACTAGGAAATAGTTGGAATCGAACCCTCTTCCAATAAACTTGAGTAGAACTGGTTCGATCATCCCCAAGAGCAGAAGAGATTATACCTCCTGCCTTAAGAGCTCCTTGGGAGAATTATAGACTCATAGAAGTGGAAAGGACCTTGAGAGGTCATCTAGTCCAGACCCCTGCACTCAAGGTATTATCTAGACCATTCCTGACAGTTGTCTGTCCAACTTGCTCTTAAAAATCTCCAAAGACGTGGATTCCAAAACCTCCCTAGGCAATTTATTCCAGTGTTTAACCACCCTGACAGTGAGAGAGTTTTTCCTAATGTCCAACCTAAACTGCCCTTGCTGCAATTTGAGCCCATTGCTTCTTGTCCTATCCTAAGTGGATAAGAAGCACAATTTATCACCCTCTTCTTTATGACAACCTTTTACATACTTGAAAACTGTTATCATGTCCCCTCTCAGCCTTCTCTTCTCCAGACTAAACAAACCCAATTTTTTCAATCTTTCCTCATAGGTCACATTTTCTAGATCTTTAATAAGTTGTGTTGCTTTTCTCTGGACTTTCTCCAATTTGTCTACATCTTTCCTGAAATGTGGCACCCAGAACTGGACACCACTCCAGTTGAGACCTAATCAGCGTGGAGTACAGCGGAAAAATTACTTTTTGTGTCTTGCTTACAACATTCCTGCTAATACATCCCAGAATGATGTTTGCTTTTTTTGCAACAGCATTACACTGTTGACTCATATTTAGCTTGTGATCCACCCCCAGATCCCTTTCCACAGTACTCCTTCCTTGGCAGTTATTTCCCATTCTGTATGCATGAAACTGATAGTTCCTTCCTAAGATTGTGGAAGAAGCAGTACTTTGGATTTGTCCTTATTGAATTTCATCTTATTTACTTCAGACCATTTCTCCAATTTGTCAAGATCATTTTGAATTCTAATCCTGTCCTCCAAAGCACTTGACTGTGAACCACTGATAACTACTCTCTGGGAATGGTTTCCCAATCAGTTATGCATTCACCTTATAGTGGCTCCATCTAGGTTGCATTTCTCTAGTTTGTTTGAGAAAGTTATGCTAGATAGTATCAAAAGCCTTACTAAAGTCAAGCTATACCACATTTACTGCTTTCCCCCTCTCCACAAGGCTTGTTACCCTGTCAAAGAAAGCTATCAGGTTGGTCTGACATGATTTGATCTTGACAAACCCATCCTATCTGTTAATTATCACCTTACAAGGGTCCCTGGAGAGGGACAGGGATGGATAAATAAAGTGAAGTGGATGCAATAACCCATGCTGACCACCTCTAATATCCACCTCTAATTTGTCTGAGGTGATCTGCTCCCAGGCAGGTAGGAAGTGTAACAGTCAGTTTCCAAAAGAGGGATAGACAGTAGAGTTGTACAGTTGAGGATCTTGGGGAAAAGGTTGCTCAACACCTTCAACCAAGGCATCAAAACCATCTCTTATACAGGGGTGTAGACTGGGTAGCTGTAAAGGGAGGTGGTTTGCTTTTCTGAGGTTTGAATTTCCTCAAAGGCTCCAAAGGGCTAGGAAAGGCCTGGTGTGCATAGTACTGGAACAGTCTGGAACGTTGTGTTTAAGTTAGGCTAAAATGTCTTTGTTGCAGTGAGTGTAGCGTTGCTCTTGAATGTGTAAGGATATGGAGTGAGGAGCTTTAGCCGTTCAAAGGCAAGGTCTTCAGTTGTATCAGTAGCACTGAGAACAGTCCACAAGGAGGCTTTTGCAATCAACTAACCCTCAGTGACGAGGGACTGAAATTGGTCTTTTTGTGGCAAGTGTTCAGTAAAGAGTGTGAACTTAGAATAATTGCTAAAGACTCATTTTGCCATCAAGGCCTGGTGGTTTCCAATTCAAAATTGAAGAGCTACCAATGAGTAGCTCTTCCTGCCCAGTAGGTCTAATCATTTGGACTCTTTGTCCAAAGGAAAGGGTCTAGAATGAGCCTGGCTTTAGTAACGCTTTTAATTGACCAAGTCCACAACCAGGGAATTAGGGGCAGGATGGTGGAAGTGATCCATTCCCTTAACTTGAATATTTGCATCTGCCCACTGGCAGGTGGGCTGAGTGGTGGCAGGTGTTTGCCACAGAGCATGTGCAGGCAATAACAATGCCTCATTAATTGGTAGGGCAAACTTTCCCTCAGGTGGGGGTGGGTGGGTGATGTTTAAAATGTCTACCAGGGAGTGCTGGGACTCTTGTACTTCTTCTCATGGAATCTGGATGGAGTCTGCCAGGTGTTTCATGAGGTCCTGGAAAGCCTTAAAGTCATCAACATAAGAGGGCAGTGGTGGCATTACTGCCTCATATGGAGAGGAAGAGGACCTGGCTGGAGGGGAGTTTTCTTTAGTCTGTGGCTCTTATTCCTCCTCTGTTTTTCTCAGTACCAAAGAGGTATGTGGTACCAGAGGATGGTCTGTGGTGCCTGTGCATAATGTGGTACCGGTGAGTGTTGGGGTTTGTTTCTAGCTGGCACCCTGTAAAACTGTTCACCGAATTGCTCCCAGGAGTTCCAGTAAACCCACTGAGGAGTGGGTTAGGGGAAGCGTCCCCAAGCGTATTCATATCCCCGATGTTGAGCATGCTTGGTGGGCTCTGGAAGGTCTTCTTCTGTAAACGGACTCAGGAGAGTGTGATGCAGAGCCCTGCACCAAGACCTCAGAGTCAGAAGTATCCTCTCCTGGGTTAAGAGGGGGAGTCTCAGGCGTCAATGCCAGTACCAAGAGTTGGAAGCTGACCAATCAAGAGTCATGTTGCAGCTGGTGGGGCAGTGCTGGAGAAGGAACTCTAGCAGACTTCCTTAGTAAGGGAGATTCTGGTTCACCTGAGACTAAAAGGTCCTCCAGGGAAAGGGACCTGGAGGGTGGTGGAGGGCTATGATAGCCTATGTTCAAATCCCCAATCCGTACCAGAGCAGGAAACATGGATCAGTGAGGAGATGGTGAATATGACACCAGACAGGTCAACAAAGGGGCTTTTCTGACCTTGGAACTGTAAGAAGGCAACAGTAACAGAGCCCAGGGAGTAGTCCTGTATACATCACAGTGTTGAGAGGTGTCAGAAGGAACTGAGATAGAAGCTACCCTGAGAGTAGAAGACTTCTCCACACACTACTTCTTATGCAATACTGATGTCTCAGTGTCGGTTGCAGTCAGAGTTTCCCAGGAGTGAGATTTTTTTCATCTATCTGGAAAGTGAAAGAGGGTTTTTTTCCCTATAAGGCTTAGTCTCTGAGGCTGCCAACTAGTTTCCAATAGTCACCAAAGTGGCCTGAAATGTTCAGGCCAATGTACTGGGGAGATGGGAGCAGACCCCTCAGGAACTAGGGATCGTACCATTAGGAGGAACTTCACACTAGCCTCTCTGTCCTTTCTAGACCTGCCTTTAAACACTGAGCAGACCTTGCACTTTGATGGGATGTAGGTATCTCCAAGACACTGGTGACAGCTAGAGTGCCTGTTGCTGCAGGTAAAAAAACCTGTGGCAGGCCTGGCAAGGCTTAAATGCCAGGTGGGGTTTTCAGCGTAACTTGGCATGCCAAAGCACTAACTAAAGTCCTGAAAAAAGGAGTAACCCTCCTTTGAAAGCACAACTACACTGAAATAAAATTAAATTAAAAAAATAAAATGACAAAAATAACCAAAGTAAATAACTAACTAAGAACATTTCACAATAAGTGAGAAAGCTGGGAAGCTGCAAAATGCGCCATCTCGAGCTGCAGGTGAGTGGCAGCAGGTCCACACCTCCCTACTTGCCTCATATGGGAGCACGAGGAGCTGCTCGGTGCAGGCTTGGGCCCACAGACACTACTTTGCAGTCTCCAGTCAAGAGTGCATGGGTGTGCGTGCATCCTACGGTGGAGCACCCATAGAGAGATATAGTCGAAGAAGAACAGAAATGTACTCCTCAGTCCCTGCGCAATATTGGCCCTTATAATCTGGTCACCTCATTTTTCTCCAGTATGGTGTTTCTGGCCCAGGGAGATAAACATCTTTTTTTTTTAATTAAAAAATTCTGATGATTTTATTTAAATCAGATTTCTTTCATTTAAATTAAATACAAGTTTATTTTTATTTAAAATTAAATTTTAAATTGACAACCTATGTTAGGGCCTACATTTATTATAATGTACTAAAATCATTTAAATTAAATTTAAAAAAAAGAATATTAAGCAGTACATGTTTGCTCTCAAGTTTTAAAGTAAGTCAAAGCATTGAACTGGTGGAAGTGACTCACTCAGAACTCAAACCAGAGTTTGTGGAAGGGCTACACTAGCTTTTGATAGCAGTCGCTTCTTCTGCAAGTGCAGAGAATATTTTTTTTTTCAGTTTATTCAACTAGTCCCATTTAATGACCAGTTCATTCAAAGTTAAGAAAACAACTGGGAGTGGAAAAAGCAGGAATGCTTATTTTCCTCTTCCAATCTATGAAAAAAAAGTAAGTGTGAGAGGATGAGATCTAAAAGTTCTAAAATCTTGAAGGACATTGTGACCAGAAATAATCAGTTCAATTCATTAACTTTTATAAATCAGTCTTAAATGCAAAACATGTTTTGATAAGCTTTTCAGTACACGTTTTTCTTGTTTTCAGCAAATTTAAGGTAGTTTTAATGAAAAATTCTGTGTGCATTTAAATGAATTTGAATTTCCATTCAAATAGAGCTTGATACAAATCACAAGTAAAAAATTACTCATCAAGTAAATCAGAAATGCATCATTCAACATTTTCTAATACAATAAAAATGTAAAAATTAAGAAGCTGAATAAATGTAAGTTAAGCTATATCTTACTGGTTAGCAAAAAGAAGCACCAAATTTACTATAAAGACTACATTTGGCTGAAAATCAACATATTTAATGGTTTCCAACCAATGAGAAAAGACGGTTACTCACCGTAGTAACTGTTGTTCTTCGAGATGTGTTGCTCATATCTATTCCAATTAGGTGTGCGCGCGCCGCGTGCACGATCGTCGGAAGATTTTTACCCTAGCAACACTCGGTGGGCCAGCTGGTGCCCCCTGGAGTGGCGCCGTTGCGGCACCTGATATATACCTCAGCCGGCCCAGCGCCCTCTCAGTTCCTTCTTGCCAGCTATTCCGACAGTGGGGATGGAGGGCGGGTTTGGAATAGATATGAGCAACACATCTCGAAGAACAACAGTTACTACGGTGAGTAACCGTCTTTTCTTCTTCGAGTGATTGCTCATATGTATTCCAATTAGGTGACTCCCAAGCCTTGCCTTTAGGAGGTGGGGTCGGAGTGAGATACCGCAGAATGCAGGACTGCTGAACCAAACACAGCGTCCTCTCTGGAATGCTGGACTATGGCATAGTGAATGGCAAAGGTGTGCACCGATGACCAGGTTGTTGCCCTACATATTTCCTGTATAGGTATATGCGCCAGGAAGGCGGAGGACGAGGCTTGAGCTCGGGTGGAGTGGGCAGTAAGGTGCGTGGTGGGAACACCAGCCAAGCCATAAAACGCCCGGATGCAAGATGTGATCCAGGATGAGATGCGCTGGGAGGAGACCAGGAGGTCCTTCATCCGGTCTGCCACAGCAAGGAAAAGTTGGGTTGTTTTCCGAAAGGGCTTCATCCGCTCAAAGTAGAAGTCGAGGGCCCTACGGACGTCCAGGGAGTGAAGTTGTTGCTCCCTTGGAGATGGGTGAGGCTTCGGTAGAAGACCAGCAGAAAAAAGTGCTGGTTAATATGAAAGGCCGACACTACCTTGGGAAGGAAGGCCGGGTGTGGTTGCAGCTGTACCTTGTCCTTGTGGAACACCGCGTAAGGGGGTTCCGAAGTGAGCGCTCTGAGTACAGATACGCGCCTCGTCGAGGTGATGGCTACGAGGAAGGCCGTCTTCCAGGAGAGGTACAGGAGCGAGCAGGTGGCCATAGGCTCGAATGGGGCCCCCATGAGCCTGGTTACCATAAGGTTGAGGTCCCAAGTAGGGACCGGGTGGCGAACTACAGGATACAATCACTCTAACCCCTTGAGGAACCTGCTGACCATGGGGTTGGAAAAGATCGAGCGTCCATCCTTGCCAGGGTGAAAGGCCGAGATTGCCGCCAGGTAGACTTTCAATGAGGAAAGCGTTAGACCCCGCTCCTTGAGAGACAGGAGGTAGACCAGAATGGTATGCACCGGCGCCTGCGAAGGGTTGATACCCCGAGGGCCGCACCAGGAGGAAAAACGTTTCCACTTGGCCGAGTAGGTGGACCTGGTAGAGGGCTTCCTGCTACTTAACAAAACTTGTTGAACTGGGCTGGAACAATGCAAGTCAGACTGGTTCAGCCATGCAGCAGCCATGCTGTGAGGCAGAGAGACTGCAGGTCAGGATGACGAAACCTGTCGTGCACCTGAGTAATCAGTTCCGACCACAACGGAAGAGTGATTGGGGCGATCACTGAGAGCTCTAGGACAGTGGTGTACCAGTGCTGCCTGGACCACGCCCGGGCGATCAGGATTAGGCGGGCCCTGTCCCTGCGTAACTTGAGCAGGACCCTGTGGACCAGCGGTACAGGTGGGAAGGCATAGGACAGGTGGTCTGTCCAAAGCAGGAGAAAAGCGTCCATCAGGGAGCCTGGGGAGCGTCCCTGAAGCAAGCAGAACACGTGGCACTTCCGGTTCTCGCGAGTCGCGAACAGGCCTATGTGGGAAAATCCCCACCTCTGGAAGACAGAGTGGATAACATCGGGGCGAATGGACCACTCGTGCGCCTGGAAGGACCTGCTGAGGTGGTCCGCCAAGGTGTTCTGAACCCTTGGGAGAAAGGAGGCCACCAGGTGGATGAGTGGGCTATGCAGAACTCCCACAACCGTATGGGTTCTTGGCAGAGCGGGAACGAACATGCCCCTCCTTGTCTGTTGATATAGTACATGGCCGTTGTGTTGTCCGTGAGGACTCTGACAGAACGACCCTGAAGGTGCTTGGAAAAAGCTTGGCAGGCGAGGCGTACTGCCCGCAGCTCCCTTACGTTGATGTGGAGGGCTAATTCATGAACCGACCACAGACCTTGTGTCTGAAGACCTTTCCGGTGGGCCTCCCCCAATCGAGGGGTGACGCATCTGTGGTCAGGGCCAGGGAGGGCCGTGGGGCCTGGAATGGCACCCCTTCCATCACCTTCTTGGGGCCTAGCCACCAATCTAGGGAGGCTAGGAGCTTCTATGGCACCTTCAGTACCACGTCCATGCTGTCTCTGCGTGGGTGGTATGCTGCCAAGAGGCATGCCTGGAACGGACAGAGGCGTAATCTGGCGTGTCTGGTCCCGCATGAGCAGGACGCCATGAGATCCAGTAGGCTTAGGCAGCTTCGAGCTGTCGTGAGAGTCGCCAGGATTATCGGTATAAGTCTAACCCTTGGGTTGATTCCAAAGTGAATTTTTTTTTATTTATTTTTTTTACATTTGGTAGCAGGCCGAGCTATCTGAACATGCTCATGGCCGTCTGAACCTGCGACTGGACTTGGCTACTGGGGTTGCCGGGGATAAGTCAGTCGTTGAGGAATGGGAACACTTGAATCCACCATCGACGAAGAGTGGCCGCCACAACGGCCATGCACTTCGTGAACACCCTTGATGCCATGGATAGGCCGAAGGGAAAAGTGGCGAATTGGAAGTCTCATTGGTCTACCGCAAAATGGAAGAGACGTCTGTGTGGTGGGTAGATTGCAATATGGAAAAACGCGCCCTTCATATCGAGGGCAGGGTACCAGTCGCCGGGATCCAGGGAAGGGATCATAGAACCCAGGGAAACCATGCGGAACTTCAACTTTACCATAAGTTTGTTGAGTCCACGAAAGTCCGGGATAGGACGTAGTACCCCCCTTTTTGAGATGAGGATCAGGAATTAGCAGGAACAGAATCCTTCGCCCCTGAACTCCCTTGGAACCTCCTCTATTGCCCCTATAGAGAGGAGCATTTGCACGTCCTGAATCAGAAGTTGCTCATGAGATGGGTCCTTGAGATGGGAAAGGTGGTCTCTGAAGGGAGGGGGCGGGTCTTGTATGGAGACTGGTGCTCCGTCCTCGGGCGTGGCTTCAAAAGCTTGTTCGGGCCCCGCCGATGCCCGTGTGATGACCCGACTGCCTCCTCCTACCACCCCGGCCTCGCCTTCCTGCAAAGTCCTGTCTAGGCCTTTGTGTGGTGTAGGGGCGCCGCGCGAAGGGCCGGAACGGCCAGCGCTGCGTGATGGGGGTATGCATCCCCAGTGTTCATATGGTGCGACCGTCACTTAGGGGCTGCAGCCTTGAGTCCGTTTTCTTGGAAAACAGGCCCTGCCCATTAAAGGGCAAGTCCTGAATCGTATACTGCACCTCCGGGGGGAGGGGGGAGGACTGACGCCAGGGGAGACGCCATAGGGCAATTCCTGAAGCCAGTGTTCTGGCCACTGAGAGAGCCATGTTGAAGGAGGCCTGTAATGATATTCTGGCCACCTCTCTGCCCTCCTCTACTAGGGCGGAGTACTCTTGCCTGGACTCCTGGGGCACAAATTCTTTGAATTTTTGCATCGAGTTCCAGGTGCTGTAATTGTAGCGACTCAGGAGAGCTTGCTGGTTAGCTGCTCTGAGCTGAAGGCTGCCCGCAGAGTAAATCTCTCTGCCGAACAGAGCCAGCAGAGGGGCCTGTTTGTTATGCCTTTCCCTCTCTTTCACAGATTGAACGACCAGGGAACACAGTTGGGGGTGAATGTACAGGTACTCGAAGTCTTTCGGGGGCGCCATGTATTTTCTCTCCATCCCCCTGGCAGTGGGGGGTGTTGAAGCCGGAGATTGCCAAATTGGAGTGGCGTTGGTGTATATCGCCCGCACAAATGGTAGGGCTACCCGGGTGGGGGCACCAGCTGTCAAGGTGTCCACTACCGGCTTCTCAAACTCCACCACCTCTTCCACCTGCAGGTTCATAGTGAGAGCCAATCTGCGAAGTGGGTCTTGGTGGTCCCGGAGATCAATAGGAGACGGGCCGGAGGACGATACTCCTGCCACTGCCCCATCTGGGGAGGAGAGGGACGACAATCCCTGGACTAGAGAGTCCTGGGGCAGGTCCTTTTGTGGGAGCTCTACTGCCTCCAATTCCATGGCCTCAGGGTCTGGAGCCTCGGCCGATGGGTGGACCGTTGGTTCTGGGGCCTCCGGGGGAGGGCGGAACACCGTTACCTCCGGTGCCCGGGACTCCGAATGAGCCGAATGGGAAGCTCTGGAGGGGGCCCCCTGGGACTGGTGGAACACCATTGAAGTCCAGAAAGGCCACTGTTGTGATCCCTGGGCCGGGATCTGCATATCGTCTTGCCAATGGCTAGGGCCCTCTACCGCGTGGCTCTGGTCCATATAGTAGCTATTGCCAGTCCTGGAGGACTGAGAGGTCGAGTGGGAGGGCCAAGGCGGAGTGGAGTGGCCTTGTGGGCTGGTCCGCGGAGCTGTGCTGTGGTGACGGGGATCGGTACGGAGACCTGGGTCGGTATGGGGACCTGGGTCGGTACCGGGACCTGGGTCGGTACCGACGGCTGTCTCGGTACCGGGAGCCCGACCTGGATCACGTACACCTTGGCAAGCGGTAGCAAGGTCGATCGTCCGGAGATGTGCGCTGCGACCAGCCGCGGGACCGGGAGCGGTACCGGGAATCGTAATATCGTCGACCGTGTCTGGAGGTCGACCTGGAGTGCGACTGGCGCCGAGAAGGTAATCAGTGCCGGGACTGTGAGCGGCGTCGAGGGGGAGATCTGGACAGATGTTGGCCGATCTCCACATGCGGCACCGGACATAGCCTGTCAGGCTTGCCTCGGGACGGGGCGACTTTCATCGTCGGTGCCGGAGATTGATGCAGTGCTGGATCGGTCATCGCGATCAGGTCTCTTGCTGCCGAGAAGGTGTCCGGAGTGGACGGCAGCGTAAGCTCTACCTCGGCGTGCACCGGGGAGCTGGCGGTCCCCGAGCTCAACGGACCTTGCGGTACCGGAGTCATCGGTGCGGGAGCCTTAGGCACGGATACCGAGCTCAGCAGACCTTGCGGTACCGGAGTCGTCGGTGCTGGCGCAGGGCTGGAAGACTTGGCCGGGCGGTCCTGAATCGGCTGTGGCTGTTGCGGCACCGGGGGTGGTGCCGGCACCGGGCCCTGCTTTCTCAACGTCGGAGACATCGACCGGCGCCTCTGAGGGATCGCGGCCTGAGTCGGGCGGTGCCAGGGCTCTTCGCTCGAACTCGGGCGCTCCGGGGCCACTGACGCAGTACTTGCCACCGAAGTCAGTACCGGGTTACGGTGCGGGGCCGGCATCGGGCTGAGTGCTGCTTCCAACAGGGGCTGCTTCAAGCGAAAGTCCCGCTCCTGCTTGGTCCGAGGCTTGAAAGCCTTGCAGATACGGCACTTATCTGGAAGATGGGACTCCCCGAGGCACTTCAGGCAGGAATCGTGGGGGTCCCCCGTGTCGGCTTCAAGCAGGCCAAGCACGGCTTGACTCCTGGAGAGCCAGGCATCGTCCCGGTACCAGGAGGGAGACAGGGGAAAAAAAACCCTATCTCCCACTACTATTTACACTAACTTCAAACAAAACTATCAAAAAACTATTAACAACTACTTAAAAGTACTTAAAACTATAAACAATGGTAAACGAGTGCTAACTAAGCTAGGGAGGTGGAGAGCAGCTACGCTGTGCTCCACAGTTCTAACGACCGTCACGGGTGGTAAGAAGGAACTGACAGGGCGCTGGGCCAGCTGAAGTATATATCAGGTGCCGCAACGGTGCCACTCCAGGGGGCACCAGCTGGCCCACTGAGTGTTGCTAGGGTAAAAATCTTCCGACGATTGTGCACGCGGCGCGCGCACACCTAATTGGAATACATATGAGCAATCACTCGAAGAAGAATCAACCTTTCTTTAGGAAAATTACAAATGCAAAACACAGTTAAAATAGATGACTTTAAAACGTTTCCTGCTTGCTGATTTAAATCTCGTTGATTTAAATCAGTTAAGCCACCCTATCCCAGCACTTCCCTGGAAGACAATTTTCCAGCCTTATCCATCTCCCTGACAGGACAGTTCTCCTCATACTTGGCCCAAATTCCCCCTTTTCTTTGTTTCATTTGATCCCTCCTCATTCCACCATGGTTCATGCCCCTCAGAGGTACAGACACTCCCCATCATATCTGCTACCATTTGCCAATGAAAGGCAAGTGTCACGGAGTGTGGGGAAGTCAGGTCCTGCACCCCTCTTCCCGGGATTCAATGTGACTCTCAGCCAGCCAGTAGAACCGAAGGTTTATTAGGGTTGTCAGGAAAGAGTCCAAACAGAGCTTGTAAGTATGACCAGGACCCCTCAGCTGGGGCCTTCTGGGGGGAAGGGAGCTTAGACCCCAGCTCTGGGGCTCCCTGCGTTTCCCCACCCAGCTCCAAACTGACAAAAAACTAGCCAAACCTCCAGCAGGCTCTTCCCCTCCCCCGGGGCCCCTCCTCTAGCCTTTTACCATTCTCCCAGCCAAAGGTGTCACCTCCCAACCCCCATCCTGGCTCATGTTACAGCCTCAGGTAAAGTCTCGCATTCCCGATGCAGCCTTTCTCAATGCAGCCAGCCTCTCAGGTCAAATCCATCTCACTCTCTACTCCGTCACAGCAAGTTAGAAGCATCATGGCAGCATTTCACTGGCCGTTCATGACCTAGGAAGGATGTGCGGGATGGCTATACAACCCACTCTGGAGAGCAAGGAGTTATGGAACAGCCATGCCCAGACACCCCTGCAAAAGCTGGAGGCTGGGCTGTAAAAAGAGGAACTGAGCAGCTCAGAGGCAGGCAGTGGAACGGAGCAGGTGGCTGCTCTGAGGGGAAGTTACTGCCCGGGAGCTCACTGCCTGGCACTTGACAACACAGACCTGTGCAAACCCATAGGGGAGAAGCAGGGGTCGGAGTGTGCGGCTCAGAGACTTGGCTGGAGTGAGTTACTCTGGGAAGCTGAAGGAGACTGGGGTAGGAAGTGGTCCGGGGGGTGGGGGAGCAGAGGGGACAGCATCTTGGCACCCCAAGATGTAGGGTGTAGCTGCCTACCACTGGGCCCTGGACTGGAGCCCAGTGGAGAGGGTGGGCCCAGGCTCCCCTATCCCCTCCAAGAGGCAATACAACGGGAGCCTCACCTCCAGTGAGAGGCTGGCTGGAAAAGACTGTGACTGGTCAAGGGCCTGGCCCTCAAGCCCCTGTGCTAAGGGGAGGACTGGAAACCCTTGGGGCAGGGACCCCAAAGGACAGGGCTGAGCTTCAATGGGGAGATGTCCTACCAATGCTCACGTGACCACTAGGCAGCACTGTTGGTTGTTGTGCACCTTCTGCAGTGTGGTTTCTGAGAGCTACCGAAATCTGCAGCCTTTCCCAGATTAACCCCTTCCTGTCAGTGTAACATGCCACACATCCCAGTCATTGTGGCTCCCTGGTCTCTTCCCCGAGAGCTGCACCCAGCCCAGGGGGCCCTGATCCCCGTTAGGCCCCTTGGATGTCACTACAATATCAGCAACAACTCAGCCTGTGACCCCTCCATATTTCTGTGGTTCTTCTCTGAGCTCCAAACAGTTTCAGTAACTATCTCTCTGGCAATGAGGTGCCCAGAGCTGAGCATCAGATCCCAGGTGGGGTCTCCCAGAGAGAAAAGGACAGCCCCTCCCTGTTCCAGGCTGGAGCCGTGTACATACACCACTCAGTGTGGCACTGGTCTATATCCTCACTGCTATATCCTCAGCTCCCTTGCCCACTCTGCCGCGGGCCTGCTCACCAGGCTTTGCCTGCTGAATCTTCACTTTCCAGTTTTCTCTTTCTAAGGGGGGTGCAAAGCGGCAGCTGTTTGGAATGGGGATATGGGATGTTCTTCCTGTGGAACAAAGAGGGCTGGCCCAGGAGAAGCTCTGAAGAGCTAGGCTGCCAAGGACCCTTCTTACCTTGATGACTTCTCCTCCATCCACCTTCATTAGCTTCTGGAGGTTTCCAGCCAGGAGGTTGGGCTTCGACCGCCACTTCAACAGCCCCAGCAGGTCAACTGCATGGAAACAAACTCATTCATTCAGTCAGTCCTTATTTTCTATTGACCTAGGTACTGACTGAGCCCTTTTGCTGCACCTCCAAGTCAGCCAGCACGCCCTGTCCCAACCAGCCTCCCCCACACCCACTGCCCAAGTCAGCATGAAGAGGTTCAGAACAGAATCCTCTGCTGGAACAGAACATGCTCCCTATGAGGAAAGTGGCTGAATGACTGGCAGGAGTGACTGTGGCGTGATTCTCCACTCGCTCCCACCTGCACCAGTCAGGAGTAATTCCACTGAAGTCAGTGAAGTGCGAGTGGTGTGAGTGAATTCCCTGCTGGCTTTCACAGCTTCAATGCTATGTTAATATTAGATGTGGCTTTTCATTTCTGCATATGTTACAGGGGGAAAGAAAGGAAGCAAAAAAACAAAAGAAAAATCAAAAGTGGCCTTGTGGCTTCCTTGAGTGAAGGAGTCTTCTGAACGAGTGCAACTCCTGCCCCAGTTCCCATCTGCTCACAGCTCAGAGGGAGCCAGGGTCAGCCTGCATGTCAATCAATTTATGCTATGGCCAGGTAGGCCTATGGCTGCCCTGGGAATACGAGTGTTTACACATCCACCTCTGCTTCCCTCCTCTCTTCTTGTACTGAGCTAAAGCTTAACACCTGGTCACAGAGTCCTAAACAGAAACTGCCTGAAAAGCCATGACCTCAACTGCAAGCCCACGAAAGCACTACACATTCTAGGACAGGACCACGGAACAGAAAGTCTCCACTAGCTTCTGGGTCCTGCTGGGTCACTATGTTCTGTGGCCACATTCCGGAAGCAAACATCCAGACATACACCTTTCAACCAGCCAGTTTGAAAGATTAACAATACTGACCTGTCAAGAATCAGGGCCTGCAGCAGAGCCAGTCTCCGGGCAGTCTCATCAGTATAGCTGGCCTGCAGCAGACTGCCTGATTGGTCTTGCCATTTAATTAGCTGAAGGGGACAGCGGCCCAGTTCTTAAGCCAGCAGCAGCAGCAGCTAACTGGCTGCTCAGTGCTCATGCCTAATGCTGTGCCTGCTCCTCTCTTATCTTGTTCCTCCCGCTCCTGCCTTGCCTCTGTCCTGCCTCTGCCTTGAGCTCCTCTTTGCCTGCCACCTGCTTGCTCCAGCTCCTGCTCTCCGGTTTGATTCAGGATTCTGGCTACTGACTTGACCCTTGGCTCTGATATCCTGTTCCTGACCTCCTACTTGAACCTTGGCTCCAGCTTCTGACTACTGACTCTGGCTCTGACCCTAGTCCCTGGCTCGGATGCTTGGGTCCCAACGCCTGCTCCAACCATCAGGTTTGATACCTGCTCTGACCACTAAGCTTGACCACTATGCTGGAATCCCAGTCACCTGACATATTGAACAGCCCTAAAAAATTAGACCAGGGGTCCTTGGAGCAAGCATGGAGCTCATTAAGGCCCCAGCAGAACTAGTGGATGCTGTCCAGAATGTGCAGGAGCAAGTAATTGTCCTGTAATCACAGATTTTGGCCTTGCAGGTGCACTTGCTCTGCTGGCTCCTCCAACTCCACCCCGAGCGCAGAGCCGAAGATTCTCCTGCCTGACAAATCTGATGGCGCACGGGACACGTTTTGGGTGTTCACAAACCAACATCAGCTCCTGTTCTTATTTTGCCCTCAATCATTCCCCATGGACCAGTCCTGTGTGGGGCTCATCTTTAGCTTGTTGACTGGGGAGGCCTTGGCCTGGGTTTCTCCCCTCCTGGAACAGTCCAGCCCCTTTTTGCGACAATTAGGGGAATTAATTCAAGCCACATCCATTATCTCTGATGACCCCAACTGTATACAGACCACTGAGACAATCCTTCAGGCCTTACAGGAGGGACACAGGCCCATTGCCAAATATGCCAGTGGGCAGAGCAGGACCCCCAAGTCAGTTTCTGAAGCGACTCCAAATACCTCTATAATTCAACTGCTGCTAAGCTCAGAAATTCACCTAGAGACCCAAGTCAACTCAGGGGCCTCAGGTAATGTTAAGGTCTTGAACTTTGCCACAGCCCATGCAATTCCCACCACGCACAAGAACTCTTCAGATCTGATCGAGACTGTTGATGGGTCTCTTCTCTCCATAGAACAGTAACCCACCAGACCTTGCCACTAATGGTTATCACCCTCCGGGCAGATCAGAAAACACTCCAATTTGGATTATTCTGGGCCCCCATGTGCGGTCATCCTAGGCATGTCCTGGCTAACCACCCATGACCCCCACATTCGTTGGCAGGAGACCCTACACTTTAGCTCCCACTATTGCCGGTTATCCTGCCTCACAGGATCTGAGAACCAGAGATGCTCTGTGGTTCATGTCACCCACTGGAAGACCATGATCATCAAGGAACAAGACCGCTAGGACCCTGACCGCCCCCTACAGCTCCATTTTCTTCAGCCAAGATCCCCCACAAATATCGTGACTTTGCCAATGTTTTTGAGAAGAGGAAGGAAGACATCCTGCCCCCACATGGGACTTAAGATTGCATGATCAATCTCCAGCCTAAAGCCAAGATCCCATTTGGTCAGATATATGCCCTCTTTGAACCTGAACTTCAGGCTATCTAAATGTACTTGTAGGAGAACATTCAGAAGGGTGTCATCCACCTGTACACATCCCCAAAGGGCTCTCCAAACTTTATTGTCAAGAAGAAGGACGACTCTTTGCAGCCGTGTATTGACTATGTGACCCTGAACAAGCTAACTGCATGAAACCGCTCCCACTTATAAATGAACTCTTAGACCGGCTATGGGCAGCCTGTATTTTCATGAAGTTAGACATGAGTGGGGCCTATAACATGGTGCTCGTGCGTGAGGGAGATGAGTGGAAGACCATCTTTCATACTCTATATGGCTTCTACGAATATCTATTCATGCCGTTCAGCCTAAGCAAGGCCCCAGCAACATAGGAACATATGTGGGGTAATCTTCCTTCAGTACCACCCCTCCTGCCCCTTCTAAAATACTAATTAGGTAAAAATTAGTAACCACATGCCCCCTGGGCATGCTTTTAAGACATGTGACTCCTTCGAGGGAAAAGAGTATAAGAATCAAGCAAAGTAAATTACTGTGGTTGGGATTCCTTAATTGATGCTTGAAGAAGCAACGCTGCTAGACAGAGTAGCTAAAACTCTGCTCCGTGGGCATAAGTAGGACTGTGAACCAGAGGGGTCTCAAGGCAACCAAGGCCTCGCCTCGAGGGAATCCAAAACAGACCAGAGGGCTGAAAAGAACAGACTAGGAGGAAAGAAGCCATCTATAAAATTGGTAACCACCTTCTCTGTTTGCCAAGTAGGAACTGCGTGATGCTAGGGCAGGGCCTGTTTGTGTATGTTCGTGAAAGACTCATTAAGAGGAATGTATAGCTCTTAATGTAGAGCACTTAATGTCTAACATAGGAGTTATGTGCTTAATATAACCCTTTACCGCTTATGTAATTCCTTCTCAATAAACTGCTGTGTACTGAAGACAATTAATGTAGACCTTTT
This sequence comes from Chelydra serpentina, assembly GCA_037349315.1. Taxonomy (NCBI): domain Eukaryota; kingdom Metazoa; phylum Chordata; order Testudines; family Chelydridae; genus Chelydra; species Chelydra serpentina. Next base: position 335,036 of record JBAIAC010000369.1, read on the forward strand.
TCACTGGTGTGACAGTAATCTGCTCCACCGGGAGCCAGTAAAGATCCATTTCAGGGGTAGTAGCGCCCCCTGTTGTCAACAGTGATTGTGATGGTTGGAGTTCTTTGTAGAAATGGGACTCCTGAACAGACGTTCTTTGGTTGTGTCCACCATTTTAGGGAGTCTTTGACCTTGCGTGGCATTGTAACAAATCTGTTTAGGTTGTGCCTGTGCGGTATGTACACTGTTCGAAGCCAGGCCTGTAAGCATCTCATGTGAAATCTGGTGTGTTTGACAACAAATGTTGCTGACATATGCCCCAAGAGCTGTAAATATGTTCTGGCTGATGTTTATGGGCTGTCCATCAATGTCTAAATTAAATTGACTAATGTGATGAAGCATTGCTGAGGTAGCGTTGCTGCTGCTGTTGAACAGTCGGGACAGGCTCCTATGAATTCTGTGGAAGTCAGTAAAGGGAATTTGGATGCAGGCCTCTATATGAGCAAGAGTCAGGCTAACTCTAGCTGTGATAACGCGAGATTTGTAGAAGCGGGGACTCTGTGAGGCAAGGGTAAAATAACTATGAGAGAGGTTATTGTAACCTTGTATTAGATAAGAATAGAATGTAGACCATAACAAAATTAATGAGGAACACAAGATAACAAGAAAGAATATGTATAAACAAATTGCAGTTGTTGATCATTACTATATGTAACAAAAAGTATAAATGCTTGCCTTAATTGTTTATCTTTGAGAGACCTGCCTAGGAGGGGGAAACCCTGTGTCCTAGTGCACTCTCTCCTCTTTGCAATTGCTTAGGTTAATAAAGTGTATCTTGCCTTGCTGCACCCAAAATAAGAGTGAGAACTCTGTTTTTCTCCGACAATTCCAATCTCTGGACAGGAATCGGTGTGGACTTTTGCACATTTATCTATAACCCTGGGCTCGTGAAAATGGTTATCATACTCTGTGTGGCGTTTATTGCTTCTTGTTGTGTGGGTGCCCTTGTGAGGCAATCATCCAAGTATGGAAAGATCATGACTCCATGTCTGCGGAGGTATGCCACCATGACAGCTAGAACTTTGGAGAAAACCCTTGGGGTGGTGGACAAGCCAAAGGCTAGTACTTTGTATTGGAAGTGTTGTTTCCCTAGGGTGGACCTCAAGAATATTCTGTGTGATGGGTGGAAGATAATGTGGAAATACACCTCCTGCAAGTCGAGGTGCAAGAGCCAGTCTCCCTTTTCTAACACTGGAATTATGGTTGATACTGTTACCATCTCGAAATGTTGGGTTTTTACAAATTTGTTGAGTTTCCTTAGATTCAATATAGGTCTCCATCCGCCTGTCTTTTTCTGCGTGAGAAAATAATTTGAATAGAACCTTTTCCCTCTGTGTTGAGTTGGTACAGGTTCCACTGCACCTAGATAAATAAGATTATTTACTTCCTGTTGCAACAGTGACTCATGAAAGGGGTCCCTGAAAAGGGATGGGGAGAGAGGGTGGGTGAGATGAAGATAAAGGGGATGGAGTAACCAGTTTGGATCATTTCTAAAACTCATCTGTCTGTCGAGATGCTGCACCAAACTAGGTGAAAAGGTGACAAACGATCTCCGAATGGTCGGGAGGTAGTTTCTGTTTCTAGCATTAGAATAAGTAATTGTCTTGTGCCCTCAACCACACCTTAAAAATTGCTGTCTAGTTTTGGATTGTTGGGACGTTGAAGGTTGGTTTTGTGGCTGTCAACGTCTGGTTTGCCTTTGCTTGCAGCATTGGTCATACTGTCTATTTTGTAAAAAGAAAAGGAGGACTTGTGGCACCTTAGAGACTAACAAATTTATTTCAGCCTAAGCTTTCGTGGACTACAGTCCACTTCTTTGAATGCACAGAATGGAACATACAGTAAGAAGATATTTATATATTCAGAGAAACATGGAAAGGTGAAAGTACCCATACCAACTGTAAGAGGCTAATTAATTAAGAGGAACTATTATCAGCAGGGGGAAAAAAAGGTGGGTACTTCCACCTTTCCATGTTTCTCTGAATGTATAAATATCTTCTTACTGTATATTCCATTCTATGCATCCAAAGAAGTGGACTGTAGTCCATGAGGGCTTACGCTGAAATAAATTTGTTAGTCTCTAAGGTGCCACAAATACTCCTTTTCTTTTTGCTGACACAGACTAACACGGCTGCTACTCTGAAACCTGTCTATTTTGTGCGTATGGTAGTGATCGGAATCTCTGGGTATAATTCCTGCCCTGTTTCTTTTCATTTGCAGTTGTGTAGATACCTATGCTGTGTTCAATCACTCAATAAACCCTCCTGTTTTACGCTGGCTGAGAGTCACTCCAGTCTAGAGAACAGGGTTGCATCATTCTCTTCGGGAGCAGAGGCCCCAGGGGTCCAGACCGAGTGGACTCCTTGTGGGGGCCCACGGCAAGAAACAGGTGTGCTAAGGCTCCGAGAGGTGCGGCTCCAGGAGGTGGAGGGGCTTAACCCCCGAGAGAGAGTGGACCTCTGAGAAGGGTGTCTCACTGAAGGGGGCTCCCCCCATGGACCGCACGGGGCTAAGAGTGGGCACGACCTGTGAGTCCGTAACAACATCAATGCTACAAATGCCTCCAGCAAGCAAGCCTCTTTTCTTTGCTAACTATACTTTCCACCATCGTGCTCATCCAGAGATCCTCGCCGAATTATCAATGCTTGCCATTACCAAAATCATTGCTCACAACCAACAGGTAAACCAAGAACTCCAGGGGCAATTAAAAATCACCAAGACAACTTATAAATTGTATGCCAACCAGTCCCGCCAGCCAATACCTGGTTTTGGGGTAGGGGATAAGGAGTGGTTGTCCGCCTGGAATCTGTGATCAACTTACCTCTCTGCAAAGCTGGACTATCAGTACACAAGGTCTTTCCAAATCACAAAACAGATTAACCCTGTTATGTTCAAGTTACAGCTACAAGATTCCCTCAAGATTTACACTGTTTTTACATCTCCCTTCTAAAAATTATTATTCAAGAATCCTATCCACTGCATACTCCTCCACTTATAACTGTTTGGGGCCAAGAAAAATAAGCGGTTCAATATATTTTAGATCGGGGTGGGCAAACTTTTTTGGCCCAAGGACCACATCTGGGTATGGAAATTGTATGGTGGCCATGAATGCTCAGAAAATTGGGGTTGGGATTCAGGAGGGGGTGAGGGCTCTGGCTGGGGGTGCAGGCGCTGGGGATGAGGGGTGTAGGAGAATGCTCTGGGCTGGGACTGAGGGGTTCAGAGGGCAGGAGGGGGATAAGGGCTGGAGCAGGGGGTTGGGGCGCGGGAGGGGCTCAGGCGTACAGGCTTTGGGCGGTGCTTACCTCAAGCAGCTCCTGGAAGCAGCGGCATGTCCCTTCTCTGACTCCTACACAGAGGCGCGGCCAGGAAGCTCTGCATACTGCCCCATCCTCAGGTGCCAATGGGAGCTGCGGGGGTGGCACTTGGGGCGGGGGCAGCGCATGGAGCCCCCGGCTGCCCCTATGCATAAGAAGTGGAGGGGGGACATGCCGCTGTTTCCAGGAGCTGCGCGGAACCGAGGCACAAGCATGCGGAGTGGCTCCCGACCCCACTCTCCAGCGGGGGCTAGAGGGCCAGATTCAATCGGCTGGCAAGCCGGATGTGGCCCACGGGCTGTAGTTTGCCCACCCATGTTCTAGACTCTTGCTGGGCATCTAATTGACTGGGACAGGTGTGGCTCAGACAAAGTTCCTGAGAACCTGCAGAACCCATCCATGCCCGAGATCTCCTGCCAGCCTTTCACCACACGTACCCCAAGAAACCAGGCTCCAAGGCCACTAGACGGCACCCTCAATGGGGAGGGGGGTACTGTCAGGGCCTGCAGCAGAGCTAGTCTCCAGGCAGCCTCATCAGTACAGCTGGCCTGTAGCAGGCTGCCTGACTGGCCACATCACCTGATTGGCTGGAGGGTCTAGCAGGCCAGCTCTTAAGCCAGCAGCTGCAGCTAACTGGCTTCTCAATGCTCATGCCCAACAATGTGCCTGCTCTTGTGTTACCTTGTTCCTGCTGCTCCTGCCTTGCACCCAGCCTTGCCTCTGTCCTGCCCTTGCCTTGAACCCTTCTTTCCCTACTACCCTGCTTACTCCAGTTCCTGACCTCTGGATTGACCTGTGGCTCTGGCTTCTCACTACTAACTCCGGCTTGACCCCTTGCACTTTCCCAAGCATTTTCCTCACAGGCAAGAGGCTGCCCATGGATGCTGATACATGTGTGTTTATTCCCCGTAACTAACAGCTGTATCATAAAGGATATCCTGAAGGGTGCTGATGGGCTGTGCAGCTGTGTGCAGGGTGGACACACACATACAGATGTGTAGGAAGTGAATACAGCTTATTTAAGAGTGTGGCAGTGTCACACTGGCATGTTGTGATGTGCACACTGGCATACTACAGAAGTGTCACACTGAAGTTCGTGGTGTGCACATCTGCTGAAAGCAGGGGAAAACTCCTACATACCATTCTGGGTTAGTTTGGTGGAGCAGACGAGGGTGGAGATTTGGAAGCTGTCCCGGGAAGATATGCCCATACCAGCCATGCCACCGCTCACTCGGAATGAGGAACCAGAAAGGGTCTTTGCCTCTGACAGACTTCTCATAAAAGACAGATTCAGGTAAGAGCTGGCGTCCTCCAATTTCCTGATGTCACCCTAAAATCCAAAGTGTGTCATCAGAATGGGCAGGACATAAAAGATTCATCCTGTATGACTCAGCATTTTTTGATAAATTTGGTTGATAGCAGTAACTATGTTGACGTAATATACTTAGACTTGGTAAGGTATCGACTTAGTCCCACATGACATTCTGGTAAAATAATTAGCACTACACTAAGTCAGTGAAGAAGATGGATTTAAAAGATTACAAACTGGCTAACTGCTAGATCTCAAAAAGTAATTGTGACGTTCCACTCCACGTGTTTTATGGAAATATGCTTATGAGTGTAAATATGATGTAATTGGAATATGCTTTATGCAAAAGGTCTCTTGTAAGGTATTATTACAAAGCTTATAATCTGCTGAGTGTGTTCATCCTATTTGTATGAATGTATCATTCTTGTATCTGAAACTAGGAATATGAAGTATAACTCTGAAGTCCTATTGTAATTATGCAAAGTGTGGGCCCATTAATGGTGGTTTGGAAGCTTGATGGCTCCCATTGACTAGGACAATTAGTTGTAAATGGCTCTGTTTACTTGCAAACCTCCCTTGGTATATCAGAATGAAGAATGAGGTCTCACAGGACACGTGACCATGCCACAGGATACTGGAATCCATCTTAAACCTGGTGCTTTTCCATTCAGAAGGAGGGGTGGGGATCCAGAGAGACAAAGGGTTCCTGCCTCGGGCCAAAGCTATAAAAGGGGGTGGAACAGAACAAAGGGGACTAACAGTCATGAGAACACCCCTGCTTTCCACCTAAGATGTCTGCTGGAACTAACAAGAACTGTACCAGGGGAAAGGATTGGGCCCAGACTAGGAAGGAGTCTAGTCTGTGAAAGAAGCTTATTGGAACATCTCTGAGGGTGAGATTTACCTGTATTCAGTTTCTTAATGTATTAGGCTTAGACTTGCATGTTTTGTTTTATTTTGCTTGGTAACTTACTTTGTTCTGTTATTACTTGAAATCACTTAAATCCTACTTTTTATACTTAATAAAATCACTTTAATTTATTAGTAAACCCAGAGTAAGTGATTAATACCTGTGGGAGCAAACAGCTGTGCATATCTCTCTATCAGTGTTATAGAGGGCAGACAATTTATGAGTTTACCCTGTATAAGCTTTATACAGAGTAAAATGGATTTATTTGGGGTTTGGATCCCATTGGGAACTGGGTGTCTGAGTGCTGGAGATAGGTGACCTGCTGAGCAGTTTTTGGTTAAAGTCTGCAACTTTGGGGGCATGGACCAGACCTGGGTCTGTATTGCAGCAGGCTAGCATGTCTGGCTCAACAAGGCAGGGTTCTGGAGTCCCAGGCTGGCAGGGAAAACGGGCTCAGAGGTAATCTCAGCATGTCAGGTGACAGTCCCAAGGGGGTCTCTGTGATCAAACCCGTCACAGTAATCATAAATAGGGAATTGTAATTGAGTGATGGTGTTTCTGGTGGAGTCATACAGGGATCTGTTCTTGGTCCGATACTATTTAATATCTTTATCAGTGATCTAGAAGCAAATATAAAATCACTGCTAGCAAAATTTGCAGATGAGACAAAAATTAGTGGAGTAGTAAATAATGATGGGGACTGGTGACCTATACAGACTGACCGGATAGTTTGATAAGGAAGCCTATTTGAAAAACATGAGTTTTAACACAGCCAAAGGCAAGGTCATACATCTAAAAACAAAGAATGTAGGTCACACTTATAAGATGGGGGAATGTATCCTGGAATGCAGCGACAATGAAAAGGACTTAGGGGTCATAATGAATAGAACATGATCCTTGGGTGTATAAGCAAAGGAATATCAAATAGGAGCAGGGAGTGGTTTTAGTGAGGCCATTACTGGAGTTCTGAGTTCAGTTCTTGTGTCCACACTTCAAAAAGGATGTTGAAAAATTGGAAAAAACCCTCGAATGACTCAAGTTCTGGAAAGCCTGCAATCTAGATATATTTAGTTTATCCAAATGAAGGTTAAGAGGCAACTAGATTACCATCTACAAGTGCCTACGTAGGGAAAAGATTGTGATGGACATGGAGCCACTCTAATAATTTATGAATACTGTATGACTATACTGGGTTTGTAACAAGGTGGGCTTCCCCTTTAAAGGCTAGAGGGCCTGGGGCCATCCAGCCCTGTTTGATTATCATATCCAGCCGGGAAGGAGTCAGGTGATCCCTATAAAGGAAGGAGAGCTCAGCAGGATGGAAGTTTGCTCTTGTGACTGGTCCTGGAGCAAAGAGAGAGGGGGGAGGGAGAGCAGAGCAGAGCAGAGCAAAAGGCCTCTGGGTCCTGGCAGCCTGCATAGATTGTGAGTTTTGTACTGTTATTTTGAATTTTGTTTGAATTAACAAAATGGTGTTCTGGAAGACGGGCCTGAAAGACCTAGGCATGGCAGTCAGTCCTTCGTGGTCTCAGGAGACAGGCCAGCGGCTTTCATGTGGTGGAGAATGCGAGCAGGCAATCAGCCCTTGGAACTGAGGCAGTAACTAGCCTGAAACTGGAACAGGTGAGCAGTGCTGCTAGTGTATTACTGGAGTCCTCTGGAGTGGCACCTTCATGTCCCACAATGTTACGGTGCTGCTCCCTATGACCATGGGGCTGCGTCATGCGCAGAGATTAAGGGCACCATGACAGGGTGCATAAACCCCACACCAGCATAGAATGGGATAAGGAGCTACTTTGGGCTGGAGTTGCCCCACACCACCTCACCTGCAAGTCATGCCAAGAATAGAGGAGGGGCTTAAAAGGAGGAAGTGCCACTCGGTGGTGGGCAGTCCTGGGAAGGGAGCAGGTTGTAGAGCCTCCCCAGCTCCCATGAAGAGGCCCATGGGAAGGGTGACAGGGCCACCGTTGGGAACATTTATAACTAGACTGGATGAAGCACCTGAAAATATATTATAGGGAATGATCCTGAGCTGATCTCTGGAGCACAGGCTAAATGGCACCTAATAGGGTTTCCCATCTCTGATTAATACCAGAACAATGAAAGGAGGGAAGCAAAGACAGAGAACATAATAATGGCCATATTAGGTCAGACCAAGGTCCATCTAGCTCAGTATCCTGTCTTACAACAGTGGCCAGTGCTTCAGAGGGAACAAACATAGCAGGACTATGATTGAGTGATCCATCCCATCATCCTGTCCCAGCTTCTGTCAGTCAGATGTTTAGGGACACCGGGATCATGCAGTTGCAGCCCTGACCGTCTTGGCAAATAGCCATTGATGGACCTATCCTCCATGAATTAATCTAATTTTTTTAATCCAGTTAAAATTTTGACAATGAGGTCCACAGGTTGACTCTGCTTGCGTAAAGAAGTAGTTCCTTATGTTTGTTTTAAACCTGTTGCCTATTAATTTCATTGGGTGACCCCTTGTTCTTGTATTATGTAAAGGGGTAAATAACACTTCCTTACTCACTTTCTCCACGCCATTCATGATTTTATAGACCTCTATTATTCATCTCTCTTCTAAGATGAAAAGTTCCAGTCCTTTTAATCTCTCCTCATATGGAAGCTGTTCCACACCCCTCATCATTTTTCTTGTCCGTCTTTGTACCTTTTCCAATTCTAATATATCTTTTTTGAGATAGAGCAACCAGAACTGCACACAGTATTCAAGGTGTAGGCATGCCACGAAATTTTATACTGCCATGATGATATTTTCTGTCTTATTATCTACCACTTTCCTAATGGTTCCTAACATTGTTACTTTTTTTGACTGCTGCTGCATGTTGACTGGATATTTTCAGAAAACTATTCATGATGACTCCAAGATCTCATTCTTGAGGGGTAACAGCTAATTTAGACCCCATCATTTTTTATGCATAGTTGGGATTACTTTTTCCAGTGTGCATTACTTTGCACTTATCAACACTGAATATCATCTGCCATTTTGTTGTCCAGTCACCCAATTTTGTGAGTCCCTTTGTAACTCTTCACAATCAGCTTTGGACTTAACTATCTTGAGTAATTTTGTATCATCTTTAATCTTTGCCCCCTCACTGTTCACTCCCTTTTCCAGATCATATAAGAATAAATTGAACGGCAGAGGTCCCAATTCAGATCCTTGGAGGACCCCAGTATTTACCTCTTTCCATTGTGAAAATCGGCCATTTATTCCTATCCTTTGTTTCCTTTGTTCCTTTATTCCTATCCTTTGGTTAAAAAATAGGAAACAGTTACTGATCCATGAGAGGACCTTCCCTCTTATCCCATGACTTCTTACTTTGCTTAAGAGCCTTTGTTGAGGGACCTTGTCAAAGTCTTTCTGAAAATCTAAGTACACTGTATCCACTGGATCCCCTTTATCCACATGCTTGTTGACCCCCTCAAATAGTTCTAATTGATTGGTGAGGTATGATTTCCCTTTACAAAAGCCATGTTGACTCTTCCCCAACATAGTGTGTTTTTCTGTAAGTCTGATAATTTTGTTCTTTTCTATAGAGGAAAGGTATGTTATTCATAGGATCCTTTATACAGACCTTAATTAGGTGGCGCTAAATTCCTGCAGAAGAGCAAAACTGAATTATTGTGCATGCTCCCAGAACCCTGTGCTAACTCAGCACTGAAGTGTGGGTCATGGCTCCTGATTTCACATCATATCCTCAACTGCAGTGGGAGAGAAGTGCTGAATTATGCAGCCAAATTAACTAATTTCTTAATCGAAACCCTTCATTTCTATTGAAGGCAACCCAAAAATGTGCCAGAAAACAAAGCTACAACTTATAGACATGACTGCTCTGCATCGTCGCAGAAGGACTGCAATCGGCATGTACAGGGCCACTGCAGAATGGAGGCTGGAGAAAGTGGGGAAAATGAACAGCTGGGGGGAAACAGAGGCCTAGACTAGAGGATCAGAGGGTAGAAGGGACAAGGGGAAGTCCTGGGAAGCATCAGGAAGGGCTGTGTTAGGGTGGCAGTGAGTACCTGCTGCCGATAGACTATAAGGCTTGCACCCATAAAGAGTAGACTCCCTAAGCTCCCATGCCCTGCATAAATAGTCTGGAGGCAGATCATGCATCTTCTTAGTGGTCTTCTTTATTCTGAACAGTTAGATTTGCCTGGGCCCACCAATACCTTATATAGAATGAGGTCATGTTCACCATCATGCAGGGTTGTACCATCAGGTCTCATCAGCTTCACAAAGGCCATGGAGAAAATTCTTTCACTTTTGTCCTTAGCTAGGAGACACAAAACCACAAGGTCAGGGGACGTCTATTCAGGGAGAACAAATGATTACTTACTGTAACTGTGTTTCTTCACATGTGATGCAGATGTGTGTTCCAGTTAGGTGTGCACACTTAAGGCCGACCTTAGGGGTGGGTGACCTGGGCAACTGCCCAGGGCACTATGGTCAGGGGGGCATCGTGGGGCTCAGGCCAGGAGGGGGGCTCTGGGTTGGGTTCTGGATGGAAGTGCCAACCCTTAGCTGTGATAGGGGGCTACTCCATGGGGATTTCCCCATTCCGCCTACACAGACATCACCCCACACAGAGGGGCCTAAGAGGGACTCCCTGCCTACCCCTGCCCCCCATACACAGAGGATGTGGTTGGAAGGGCACCCCCCACAATCATGAGAAGAAGGGACTAGCTCACATACACAGAGGGTGTTTGTTGGCGTGCATCCCCCAACATACAAGGAGCTTTATGCCTCCAGAATCAGGGATTGGCTTTAAATACAAAATTGTTTAAAATAAATAAAAAGTGGGGCCCTTAATTGGCTGCTAGTTTTTGGGCATGCAAGGTTAATTTCTCCTCTTTGGGTGTGAGCAGCATGATGATGCCTTCTTTAATTGCATGGCCCCATGTTATTTTTTTCCCACAGGTCACCCACCTCATTCCCTGTATAGGATAGCTAGATAATTGGTTTGATTTGTTTCAAACATTTCAGAAAGAAAAAATATTTGTTCTATATACGTTTTTTATAATCAGGAATTACCACATTACACGCGTACCAAAATAGAAAATCTGTACCTGCATATGGAAGAATCTTTAATTGCTTGTTAGTTTACAATGATAGTGGTATGGCCGTTAATCATCTAGCATATGGCACAGAATTAGTCTACTGCTATTCACATTTTCATCAAGTTAGAATGTTATTAATACACCTATAGTTATACTTTTTATACACTAATGAAAAAGTTAAATACATTTTACCAAGATGCCATTCTTTTAGTATATCTCATTTTTAAAATAATAGACAACCACAGCTTTATCAGATAAACAGAAACAGCATTAAAAACCCTTTTATATAACTTAACCAAAAAGAGGAACTAGTAATAAATAATTGCATATATACACAGTACTAAGATTACCCCAAAATCAAAGCTTTTTTACTGTGAAGTTAAAGGCGGGGGTGTGTGTGTGTGTGTGTGTGTGTGGAGCAACACATACCTGTAATAAACTGTTTACTAATTCTAGATATTGTTAATTGCATATGGATCAGTAAATATGCTTAAACTCAAAGAAAGGGCACCAAAATACAAGTTCACCCTGGATTCCATTTTCCCTAGGGCCGGCCCTGTGCACATGCCAGATAATTTTGCCTAGCAGTATCCATAGGAAGGCGGCGCTCACGTCTTGTGGCCGTAGTGCCTCCCTTGGCTGTATGAAGTGGTGCCACCCTAACCCCCATCAGTCCCTTCACACTGAACATTAAGAGTTCAGACTCTGATGCAGAAGGGATGGAGAATGGCTTGTGGAATACACGTCTGCATCACATCTTGAGGAACCACAGTTCCAGTAACTAACTGCTTCTTCTTCTTTGAGTAGATGCAGCCATGTATTCCACTTAGGTGACTCACATGCAGTACCCGCAAGAGGTGGGGCCCAGAGTCCACTTAAACAAGGACTGGAGGACTGCTCTACCAACGTTCACAACTGCTCTGGATGCCGCAGTAATGGCATAATCGTTGTTAAGCGTATGCACGGACAACCAAGTGGTGATCCTGCAAATGTCCAATACTGAAATGTCACTTAAAAACACCATCAACACAGCCTGTGCCCTTGTGGAGTGAGCTTGCGCCCTTTGAGGGGGTGTAGCTCACACTATTTTGTATGCAGTCTTGATGCAGGAAGTTATCCAGATGGAGATAATTTGTGAAGAGACTGTTTGGCCCTTCAGCTGGTCTGCTCGAATGGAGGTCTCATCAGAGCTGCTAACACAATATTCTTCTTAGCGTATGTGCAACGTGCCTCAGGTGTCACGTGACCAGGATTCATCACCGAATTTGGTCCAATGGTTGGATCGTTAGCTTCCCCAGCTCGGGGCGGGGAACTGATGGGGAGTGCGATGTGAATGCTGATCCATGTGCCCCAAGACAGTACTGAGGTCCCACAAAGGAACTGGTTCTCTCCCTGGTGGGTGGAGAGGAAGGACTCCGTTCAAGAACCTTGTCACCCTGGTGTTCGAAAATACTGATCTCCTATAGGTGAGTGGATGAAACACTGACATTACAGCCAGGTGGACCTTCAATTAACTAAATGCAAGACCTGTAGATGCAACAAATACTCCAAGATGTCCTGAATCCCAGGTAACATTGGTTGAACACTATGAGCCAATCGCCACACTGAAAAATGTTTCCATTTAGCCAACTAGGCCAGTCTGGTGGAGGGTTTCCTACCATTGAATAAAACCTGTCCAACAGCTTCCAAACATTGTTCTTCCTCCTCATTTAACTGTGGAGCAGCCATGCAGTGATATGTAGAGAGCTAAGTGCTGGATGCTGACTGTGATGCTGAGTATGGAGGTCAGGATGAAGAGAAAGAGATATGGAAGGCTGAATTGAAAACCCCAGAAGGTCAGAGAAGCAGCATCGCCTCAGCCAAGCTGGAGCAATGAGGATGACCATGGTGTGGTCCAATCTGAGTTTGAAGATTACCTGTGGTATGATTGGAATCAGAAGGAAACCATACAGGAGTGCTGATTCCCAACCTACGTGAAAGGCGTTGGTCAGGGAGCCTGGAGGGAGACCCCCTTGAGAGCAAAACAGATTGATCATAGCAATGCCCCACATTGCACAGATGGACCGCAGGACACAGGACTTCAGAGACCACTTGTGACTGAAGGAGAAATTCCTACTGAGGTGATCCACAAGTTGATTCTGGGCCCCGGGTAAATGATCGACTACCAGAGTAACATTCTCTCCAATGCAAAACTGCCAAAGCCTGATTGCTTCCTGACACAGTACTCTCGAGTGTGCTCCTCTTTGTCTGTTCACATAATACATCATGGTGATATTGTCCATAAGAATGTGAACTGCTAGGCCCATGATGCAATCCCGAAAGGCGTGACATACATTGTAATTGGCCTGAAGCTCCAGAATGTTGCTATGAAAAAAACAGAGCTTCCTGTTCGGACCACAGATCCTGAACTCTCAGCAACCCCAGTCTCCTAAGGAGACATCAGTGACAATGGTCCTGGTCAATGGGGACCAAGCAAAGGGAACTCCTTGGCATACATTACCCTGAATTGTCTACCACCATAAGTAGTCCAGTGGAGGGAGCCAGACCCATCCGTCCAAAGGGTGGGACTCATTTGCAGGTGTAGTAGGAAGAGGGGATGACAATGAAGCAGGCAGCTGCGTTAGGGATGGGTCCTGCCCCTGAATTGTTGGACCTGGGTGGAACAACTTCGGAGGCCCTGAGAGGGGAAGCCAACCGATGCCTCAACTTACAGTGGATCAACAACCACAGCCACCGATGTGCCCGGTGATCTTGTTCTGGAACAGGATGAGGAGTGCGACTTCCAAGACCAAGGAGCATCCCATAGATTCCAGTGAGGCCACTGGGGATACAGATAGGGCATTGGTGGCCAGTAGGCCTCAGGCCAGGGGCTCCTGTCCTGACTACCAGTCTCAATAGCAATGTTGCTCCGAGAATGGCCCTCGATACATATCAGGTGATGGTGAGTGGGAGGACCCTGACCTGGATCCTGAGAACCCCAGGTCTCTGGGGACAGTGGTGGAGCTAGCCCCGATGGCACAAGCAACTTGTCCAACTCATTTGCTACCCAGCAGGAAAGAGGTACTGGTGCCGATGATGGAACTGGCACAGCCATAGCCAAAGACATCACAGTTGCATCCAGTGCCGGGAGCGGTGCCAGTACTGAGGTCAGCAGCAGTGCTGACGCACCAGACGGTGCCGGCATAAAAAACGGGATCTTCTACCAAGACAATGTCGGTGCTGAGGAGTCCAGAACCAACAGACAGAGTAGATCTGCTGCCGCCCGGTAGGCCGCTGGCATGGCGAGAAACGGTGCTGGTATCACTGTCGTCAGTACCAGACTCAACAGATATCCCAGGGCTGGAACCAGAGTCAACAGTATGGGCGCCTGCACATCTCTAGGCAGTATCAGGCAGCAATTTGAAGGACCTGCTCCATCCCACATGCCGGCAGTAACATAAGGCCGGTCCATACTCTTCTTAGAGGAAGAGTCTCCACAAGACCAGGAGAGGTACTGATTGGTCTTATGAGATCTTTTCTTCAGTGCACTTGAGGAGGCAAATGGCTCCTCTGTCTCTCGGGAGAGACACTAGCCCTGGAACATGGAATGGCTTCCCTCACTGAGCCCAAGGGTGACTGCTGATCCGATTCAAGCCTCGGTACTGAAACAGTCCTCACGGCCTGCTCGAGGAGGTGCTGCTTCAGGCAAAGGTCTCTAGCCACCTGAGTCCTTTTAGAATGATTTACAAATCAAACCCTCGCCCAAACAGAGCAAAGACCTTGTGTGGGGATCACTAATGGGTATCGCCTCCCCTCCCCTCACCCCACCACACACACACACACACTGGACAGTGTCTGAACCCTGGTGAGGGCATTATCCAGGACAACTAACTTACTAACACTAACAAGGGTACTAACTAGCTATACAACTGTGAAAACTATATACAGAGAAAACTCGGTAACTGAGAAGGGACTGTGAGGTGAAAACCACACAGGGCTTGGACTCCAGCCACGAGCAGTGAGAAGGAACGGAGTGGAGTTGGAGCACTGCCGCTTCATAAAGCCAGAGGAGGGGCAACAACCACAAGGCATGAATGTTGCCCCTGCCCCATGAGTACTGCTACTGTGCACACCTACCTGGAATACACAGCTGCATCTAGTCAAAGAAGAACCCTGAAGACGAGAATCACTGTGAAGGAGGGACAGGTCAGGCCGCACAGAAGCAGTTGGGGGCTGCATAACAGTTGCAGTGCTTCCTCCCTGCAGCTGGGAAGCCTTGCAAATCTGTCCCAGCCAAAACCATGTGCTACTGCCCACCCTGTGCCACCACATGATTTTTTCAGTCCCCCAGACTGACTCTAGAGGAGAGGCCCTAGCCCTTGCCTGGACCACTAACAGAACAAGATCAGAAGCAGAAGGAAAACTTACAGTCACTGGAAGAGCGGTGCCTGAAGGTGAATCTCAGATGGGTCCTGTGAACATCCTCAATGGGAACGGCAATCTAGGAGAGAAGAGCCAGCATTAGCACAGGAGGGAATAGGCCCAGTCATGGGTCCATCATAGGACCTAAACTTTGATAGAGCCAAAGGTCAGCCATGGATTAAGATGCTCAATCCAGAACCCCATTCTGCTTTTAACTAGTAAAGTGTAGAGATCTGAACATAGAATCATAGAATCATAGAATCTCAGGGTTGGAAGGGACCTCACGAGGTCATCTAGTCCAACCCCCTGCTCAAAGCAGGACCAACCACAACTAGATCATCCCAGCCAGGGCTTTGTCAAGCCTGACCTTAAAAACCTCTAAGGAAGGAGATTCCACCACCTCCCTAGGTAACCCATTCCAGTGCTTCACCACCCTACTAGTGAAAACGTTTTTCCTAATATCCAACCTAAACCTCCCCCACTGCAACTTGAGACCATTACTCCTTGTTCTGTCATCTTCTACCACTGAGAACAGTCTAGATCCAGCCTCTTTGGAACCCCCTTTTAGGTAGTTGAAAGCTGCTATCAAATCCCCCTCACTCTTCTCTTCTGCAGGCTAAACAATCCCAGTTCCCTCAGCCTCTCCTCATAAGTCATGTGCTCCAGCCCCCTAATCATTTTTGTTGCCCTCCGTTGGACTCTTTCCAATTTATCCACATCCTTTTTGTAGTATGGGGCCCAAAACTGGACACAGTACTCCAAATGAGGCCTCACCAGTGCCGAATAGAGGGGAATAATCACGTCCCTCGATCTGCTGGAAATGCCCCAACTTATACAGCCCAAAATGCCGTTAGCCTTCTTGGCAACAAGGGCACACTGTTGACTCGTATTCAGCTTTTCGTCCACTGTAACCCCTAGGTCCTTTTCTGCAGAACTGCTGCCCAGCCATTCGGTCCCTAGTCTGTAGCAGTGCATGGGATTCTTCCGTCCTAAGTGCAGGACTCTGCACTTGTCCTTGTTGAACCTCATCAGATTTCTTTTGGCCCAATCCTCTAATTTGTCTAGGTCCCTCTGTATCCTATCCCTACCCTCCAGCGTATCAACCACTCCTCCCAGTTTAGTGTCATCTGCAAACTTGCTAAGGGTGCAGTCCACACCATCCTCCAGGTCGTTGATGAAGATATTGAACAAAACCGGCCCCAGCACCGACCCTTGGGGCACTCCACTTGATACCGGCTGCCAACTAGACATGGAGCCATTGATCACTACCCGTTGAGCACGACCATCCAGCCAGTTTTCTATCCACCTTACCGTCCATTCATCCAGCCCATACTTCTTTAACTTGCTGGCAAGAACACTGTGGGAGACTGTATCAAAAGCTTTGCTAAAGTCAAGAAATAACACAACATGCGTCTGTGTCTCTCTGTGCACGTCCATCTGTGTGCATGGCTGTGCATACATGTGTGTGCCTGTGTCCATACCTGGATGTGTCTATACATGCACGTCCACATGTGCATATGGAGGTACCCTGGCATCTTTCTGTATATCTGTATGCCTGTGTGCATATCCACCTATAACGATATGTGGCCATACCCCCATTCATGACTGGGGCTGAATCCCTAGAGAATGCAAGCCAGGTTTCACTGAGGACAGCAGGCTGGGGCAAGACATAGGGAGTTCAGTCAGTGCTGTGGGATTGCCTATGGAGTGCAGAGCTGATCTACGCAGCTTCTGTTACTCCTGTTGCTCTCAAGACTCAGGGCCTTGGGGAAAGGATCTCCCAGTAACCATGGACACAATGGATGTTTGTCTCTATGCATGTGGGATTTGCTCTTCTGTCACAGCTCCCTCTATGGACTGAGCTGTATGATCACCCCTGTTCTCCATACAATGGATCATTAAGCAATATTCAGTCTCAGAGCTGACCCCCTCCCTCCTCTGTTTGCATGGGAGGGCTATGAACTTTGCTCATTGGGGAGGGATTTCTCTGGCCAGAGGAGACTCCCTCAGGCTGTTCATTCTCCTTGCACAAGAGAAAAATAAGAACTGTAATTCTTAACAGTCCAATGTTCTTCACAGTTCTGCCTAGCCTCTGTGTGAGTCAGGAGGAGACAGGCAGAGTCTGATCAGGGCAGACCTCACACCTGGGACCCAGCCAGCTCAGGTTGCAGGTTTCAAGTCCAAGATCCCAATCACAGCTGATCCCCTCCCCAATCACCTCCAAAACATGGGGAAGTTCAAACAGACCTTCATTGTCTCCATCCACCGCTGCTGCCGCTGCTGATAATAGACCACAGAACAATATTCACTTGAAGGCTTGTCACCAGCACCCGGGAAAATCACATTCTGGGAAGTGGACAGCCAGGGGAAAGTCAATTAGTGCTGAGCTTTTATGATTACTAGGCAAATTTGCTGTATCCAAGCAATTCAGAGCTGCAGCATTTCTGCCACAGACATGGAACTCAACAATTAAGAACAGAAATACTGCATGCTGACCAATATGCCAACCAGCCTCAGCCTACAGACCCCTTTCGCCTGGCTGCACCAACCTGTCATAGCATGCTAAGCTCCATGACTGTGCCAGCCCACTCTAGCCTCTACCATCCCATCCGGTGGCTTCCAACTGCCCACCCACAGCATGGTCTCCTTCCCACCCACTGGCTGTGCCATCCTGCACAAACAGGCAGCCCCACTGCCCTGTCAGCCTGGCATGCATAGTCCTTGTTACAGCTTGTGCCACTCTGCACTGAATTACCATTGCCTGTCTCTGGGCCGCACTTCCCTGTGAGAGCCTGTGATGGGCATCCATCCCATACTGACTAGTAAGGGGTTAAGAGAGCCCTAGGGAGGCTGTGCAGAAAGCAGCCAAAAGCAGCCAATCAGGGTCGAGCAGGCCCATATAAGAAGAGCTGCAGAGCAGAGAAGAGTCAGTGGCTCCCTGGAGCTTGAGGAGGAAATACTGTGCCTTGAGTAGGCTGCAGCCCTGTAGCACCTTGGACAGAGCAGTGTAGGCAGGAACTCAGGGAGAAGAGAAGGAGCTTCAGCCAGGCTGCTGAGACTGAGGAAGGTGCTGTAGCCCCGGGGAAGCGGCCCAGGGAAATGCAGTGATAGTAGAGGCAAAGGAATGCAGTAAGTGACTGCAGTTCAAAGGGTCCCTGTGCTGGGATCTGGAGTAGTGGGCGGGCCTGCCACTTTCCTGCCACTTCCCCCCCATTTGCCACTGGGGAAGTGGCAGGAAAACTGACTGCAGATACCACTGGGGAAGTGGCTGGACTACTGAGGAGCTAAACCTCCCTGGAAGGGGGAACATGGATAGTGACACAGCCGGAGGGCTGAGCCCCAAATAGGATGCTGCAGTTCCTGACACTTGCAAGAGGCTGCAGGCGGACTGCAGGGAAGGAGGGATGGGGTGCGGACTGCAGATGGGGAAGTCTGCCTCGAGCTAATCCCCAGAATGACAAGGAGGAGGCACCAGTCCATCGGTGAGTGATGCGCACCATGACAGAACCCCACAGCTGAGAGTGATGGAGCTGCTGTGAAGCTGCCCTGCTAGGCTGGAATACCCTCTACTGCAGAGCTGGCTCCAGTCTTCCAAGGAAGGCAGCAAGGGGTTCACGACCCTCCAGAGAGCTTTCAAGACTCAAGTCTTGTAACATGGGAAAATCATTATCACAGACAGAGAAAGAGAGACTGGGGTAGGAGAAGGGATTGCATCTCTGGATTATTAACAAGCCTATATCCAATGTATCAGCTGAGAGTTTAATTAGAAATAAAAGCAAACGCCTGGGGAATGAGTAAGGGCAAGAGTCAATGTACTGTCAGGAGCAACTCCAGGGCTTGGCCTGAGCAAGAGCACAATCTTCAACTCAAATATTTCCACTTTAACATATGGATGTGAAACCTGGAAACCCACTAAAGGTATAGACAGATGTCTAAATGCCTTCAAAAGCAAATGCCTCAGGAAAATAATAGGTATTAGATGGATTGAATTTATAAACAAATACTGAGATTTTTCAGAAAGTTCAGCAATCCCTTATCACCAAAGTTATTCAGAAATGAAGGTGGAAATATCTGAGATGTGTTAAGAATTAAACCAAACATCTGCCATGGAAGGTGTCATTGGGCTGCTGAAGGAACATATAAAGGGGACCAATCAAAAGAATCCCTCTGACAAACAGTACTTAGAGAGGGAAAATGCATGGGACTTAACACAGGGAATATGCAAAGAGGAGCCCAAGATAGACAGTGATGGCAGAGCCTGGTTCTTGTTCTAAGCAATGTTTGACAATGCAGGAAAGATTCAGATTTAGAAGCAAAGCCCATTTTGACGGTCCATTTCCAGAGCCTCAGTCCCCTCAGAAGGAGTGATCTGCCAAGAACACCCCAACCAGCTGCAGTGAAGGAGATGGCCAAGACTTCCTAGGTGGTAATTGCCTCTGAGCAATACTGCAAAGCTGCTTCCAGGCAGGTCCCAGGCAGGTCTGTGTGCCTGGTCTGTGCAGTTCAGATCCAGATCCAGCACTTTCCCATTGGCTTGGTTGTACATAGCACCTCTGAAGTCCATGGAGTTAACCTGAGGATGCCTAGCTCCTCCTGAGTCATCTCCAAAGGAGTGAGGAGTCAAGTAGCGCTGGCATAGTCAGACTTAATCCCACAAGATTTGGGCTTTCCCCTTTCCCTGCATTCACTACCACATGGCTCCCACTACACTACAGCCAGTAGGCCAGCACGGGGCACTCACCTGCATCATGTTCCCAGTCTCATCACAGACACACACTGTCACCTCCACGTTCTTCTGCGTCTTCTTGTTCCCCTTGTCAAACTCGCCCTGCACCAATGTGAGGTAAATGTCGTTCCTGATGTCCCCTGCAGAGAGCCACACACAGCGAGGTTCCAGTGAGGTCAGGCCTGAGCTGCTACCAGTGGCCCCGGGAGCCCTCAATGCTCTCCCACCCCAAAGCACATAAGACTATTCAGGGATGGGCCAATGCTTTGGTTAAAATGAAAACAACCTCCCACACACACATACACCCTTCAACATCCACCTACATTTTCATAGATTCCTGGAATTTAGAGCCAAGAAGCCCCACTAAGTCCCATCCAGCCCAGCCCAGCTCACTCCCAGTCACTGAGACCAGAGAAAATTGGTCCCTACTACACATTTACTAGTGTTTTGATATGGTCCATCATTCCCTCCCTTACACCTACCCCTTTTAATAGAGGAGCGCCTGGCAGGCCAGCCCCACTCAAATTCCTAGTGTAGGTCTCTCTATAAGGGCAGGCAGTCTGATTTCCCCTCCCCACCTGCTTGGCCATTCTTCAACTGCAGGAATCAGAATAACCTCTGCCCTGTGCAGCTGAGGTGCCAGATACCCCGTGCTTCTGGGGTGTCCAAGACGAAGGCCTTTCATAGAATCATAGAATCATAGAATCTCAGGGTTGGAAGGGACCTCAGGAGGTTCTAGTCCAACCCCCTGCTCAAAGCAGGACCAACCCCAACTAGATCATCCCAGCCAGGGCTTTGTCAAGCCTGACCTTAAAAACCTCTAAGGAAGGAGATTCTACCACCTCCCTAGGTAACCCATTCCAGTGCTTTCACATGTTAAAGGGCTAGCGCAGCAGGCCCATGAAGAGTAATTCTGGTTCTGCTGCAGTAACTGCCAGTCATGATCTGGTCTGGCTTCTCTTCCATTTGGCAGATCCCACTTCAGTTGCCTGTTCAGTCTAGCAGGTGTTGGGATGCTTTGGAGGAGCCCAGCTTCCATGTGAGTAGAAAGGGGAATAAGGCATCCCCCATTCTCAATCACACACACACACACACACACACTGATAGCACCCATTCTCTCTCTCTCAAACACACACACACACTATCTCTGATAGCACCCAAACACCGCAGCGACAGATTGCAATGATTTGGGGGATCTGTCTGTACAACCACACAACTGTTATGCTAAAAAGTAACTATATCCTGGGGGAAACCAGTTTTACCCTATCTCTCTGATGGGAAGGGAGAAGTAGAGGGTGGACATTTACTAAAAGGCAGAACAAAGACAGTGAGGTGGGATATAAACAGGAACGTAGAGAGAAACACACGGGAAGTTTGGGCAGAAGGAAGACAGGCCATGGACTAGCCAAGGTCAAAAGAGCTATGATGACCTACAGAAGAAGACTCTTTTTTTAGGACAAGCCATGCACTGGAGCAGAAGGATTTTGGTCCCCAGCCCAAAGAATGCTTTGGAGTGGTGTGGAAACTAAGGCAGGGGAATGCATGTAGGGTTTATTATTTGTGTATGGACCTGTGTATTTCTCATGTGATTACATAAAGGCCATCAGTGTGTTAGAACCTGCGCGAAGTCTGTCTGTAGGTGTTATATGCTGTGCTTACCACATGGCCCTGAGAGAATTAAACTGTAACCCAGAAGGCTCAATCTTTGGTGGGATTCTGAGAGAGGATGTGTTTAAGCTACAGGGCAGCAGAAATCAACACTGGTTGCAGAGGGCTAGGCAGCTGGACCATGTGGTCACAGCTTTTGAGGGACTGCTAGACAGAGGGTTTGCACTCTCAGAGTTTGCCTAGGAACCCCCAAGACTGGCACAGTGCCTGGGCTCTGTCACACTCTGGAAGCTTAAAACACTTAAGGATCCATGAGCTTGGATTCCCCTCACAAGAATATGGTGGGTGGCCAGCAGAGAGAGCCTGATCAGATCTGTAACACAGGTGCACTAGATGTACAAAGAGTCAGGCTATTGATCCTGCTCCCCCATGCAGATGGTAGGCAAATGCCCTTGCTCTGGGGAAGCAAATCCAGGTTGTGATGATGAAGTGGGAATTTTTTGTAATATTTTTATGATGCCCATGTGTGCCTCAGTTTCCCTTATGCTTTGCATTGTTACCTGGGGAAGCAGGCGTGGGTGTGCGGGAAAAAGATTAAGCTTGTTCTCAGGGCAGACCACATAGGTGTGTGTATCACCTAGCTGTTGGAGCAGACTGAATGGATCATTAAAAGGACTGGCCTAGGCAAAACCATATCAGTGGAAAATGTGAGAAGACAATGGAAAACCCCAATGGCCAGAACATTGACACCTAGCAATCAACAACCCAAAGAAAGGAGCTTTTTCCCTGCCTCTCAGCAGGGGTTGTGAACTCATCATGGCCCGGCCTGGAGAACTAAGGACTGAGAAGTGATCAACAGGGAATAAAGTGCGGGCTCTGGAAGAAGCTTGCTGCTCTCTACTGGGGCCCACTAAGGAGATCCGATTCAGAGAAACAAAGCCTGAATATGGAGTTCACTACAGCTTGGCTGGTGAATTGTGGCATGACCAGACTGGATGATGCTTTAACCTTTATGTCTCTGTGCTAACCTAAGGACTGTGTCCACTTGACTAATGAATCCTACTCGGTTTTGAAAATGCTGTTTGGGTGTCCCTGCAAATACTTGGTGCATGCGTCCCTGAAGAGTGGCCAGGAGTCTATCTCAGTTGGACTGGCTGAGCAGTGCTCACAGTGTGAAGCAGGAGTCTGGAAGCCAGAGGCTCAGTCTTGGAGGGGGTGAGGCTGTGTGGCCTGTCCTTAAGGAAGAGTGGGTCCCCTTGAGGGGCTGGCACACTAAAAGGGTTCCTCCAAGGGTACGTCTATACTTACGCGTCCGGTCGGAGGCACGGGATCGATGTTCTGGGTTCGATTTATCGCGTCTTGTCTAGACGCGATAAATCGAACCAGGAAGTGCTCCGCCGTCGACGCTGGTAATCCAGCTCGACGAACGGAGTAGGCGGAGTCGACGGGGGAGCCTGCGCGCCGCGTGTGGACCCCGGGCAAGTGCTTTTTCATTCGAACTAAGATAGTTCGACTTCAGCTACGTTATTCACGTAGCTGAAGTCGCGTATCTTAGTTCGAATTTCGGGGCTAGTGTAGACCAGCCCCAAGAGACTGCTTAAAAGCTGGGAGATGGATTAATGACCGATGCCACAAGGACTTTGGGAGACAGTAGCTGAGGATGGATCAGGATAAACTTACTAACCTTAGCCTGGGGTGCCTTCTTCACTCACCTGGCATGATAATCTCTGGGAAGCCTAACTTGCGGACCACAACTGTGCTGCGGTCCACCAAGTGAGGATGATCTTTCCGCACCTGACTCAGGTCTCCCCACAGCATTTTCAGAGACACCCAGAACCCTGGAAAGGAAGGAGAGAAAAGGGATGGGAATGTCCTTTGACCAAATAGAGTCCAGTGAGTAGCTCAACCAGATGCTCAGCCCACACCCCAATGTAGATGTCTAACCCCATCTCTGCACAGACAAGTCCATTTCACAGTCCTAGGACATGCTATTCAGGGCCCCATGTTAGAAAGTGGCTCCACAGTGTTAAACATTTCCATGAGCCAGGCCTCAGAGATGTCTCCATCAGAGGAGTGTAGCTCCCATTTATCAAGTGGTGTGACGTTTCAAGGTCCTGTTTGGCTCTTCACTAAACTTGGATGACCAGGTAGCACCAATTTCCAAAAATGCCTCCTCTCCCTCCAGCTCATTAGGAAACTTCGTACCTTCCTCCCAGACAAGGACTTTGCAACAGTGACCCATGCATTTGTCACCGCCAGGCTGGTTTACTCTAATCTGAAGCTGAATGTGACAATGATACACAGGTTCTATCTTGTGCAGAATATGGCTATCCACCTTGTCCCCGCTCAGCATGCTGGGAGCACATCAAGTCCCTCCCAGTCAGACAATGCAGATCACAAAGCCAGGACAAAGTAGGTGAGAACTGGGGGCAAAGCATTTTCTGCCAAAGGGATCCAGCTATGGAACAATCTTCCAGAAGAGATCAGATGCATCATTAGTCTGACTATTTAGGAAATGTTGCAAAGCCTTTGTGTATGAATTCTGAGTCATGTACAGTGGACAGGCTTCAGTGGTGTAACAAAGCCCCAGAGGGACCTGATGCAAGAATAGGGTAGGGCTCCTCTCCCCAATTCTGAAATCTACAATTTTGCTTATCCACATCATCACAGCCCCCAACCTACCCCACCTCCAATCCTTTACCCACTGCCTCCATGAACTTCTTGCTGGCCCCTCTCTTCCCCCACCCTGTCCCTAGCGCCCCACTCCCATCCTGGGCTAGGATGTCTCCTCCCAATCCAAGCTGCCCAGTGACTCCCCTTGCTTGCATCACCTGCACTGCACTCACACAACACAGGTTGAATTTGAATGACGAGTGGCATTGCAACCGGGCACATGGGGTCTCAGCACCACTCAGGTGTGGCCCAGCCTCTCCTCCGTCATGACGAAGGTGTGGTTGAGGCAAACCTGAGTGATGCTGTGACCTCGTGCAGCAAGGTGCAACACCATTCACACAAGTTTAGCCCAACCACCCCTCCATCCTTTGGCCCAGCTGCACCTCTGTCCGATGGAGCAGTGGTGGGATCAAATTTGAGTGAGTGGCATTGCAGCCCCATGTGCCAGGTGACGTGCCAGAGCATTTCTATATCTGGTTAGGCCCCCATAACCTCGTGGGCCCATGGGGAGTCTTGCACTATCCTTACACCACTGAACAGCTTTCTCAAAGACCTCTTTAAAAAAAAAAAATTTTTTTTTTTACTCTGTAAAAGGAGAAGTGCTAGAGACTCCATTCATTGCACTAGGCACTTCGCTGTCGCAACTGATTTAAGTGGAAGGTGTTCAGATAGTAAGTCATGGGCAGCAGGATAAAACCCTAAGATAGATAGGCCACCCAGCTGTGGGAGGAGGAGGCGTAAGGCCCTTACCTTGTCCTTTGTGGTTGATTTCCTTCCCCTCCACGGCTTTCTTTATCATGCTGTGAAGGAAATCATTCTCAGCAGCTACCCTGAAACACAACAAAAGCACATGGGGAGTGGGGTTCAGCTCCGTCCAGCTAGGGAGGGGGACTGTGGGGAATTCCCATGCTTCCCTGCTCTGCAGAAAGGGATCTGGAAACAGGAGCATGTGAGTGCAGAAATGGTTACTTTATTTACTTGTACAGTAAGTGTGATTTTGTGAGATATGTTGTGCACATATATCTTCCACTGTAGCGGTGTGTGCACCCAGTGCACTTGAGTCAGAGATATCTGATCAGCACCCATTCTGTTGGCACATGCACACAGCATGTTCTCATTTCTCCAACAGTGGACATGAAGAGCAGAGTCGCCCTGGCCCCCTCTCAGTTCCTTCACACCAGAATCCAGCTGACATTAGACCAGGGGTTCTCAAACTGGGGGTCGGGACCCCTCAGGGGGTCATGAGATTATTACATGGGGGGTCCCAAGCTGTCAGTCTCCACCCCAAACCCTGCTTTGCCTCCAGCATTTATAATGGTGTTAAATATATAAAAAAAGTGTTTTTAATTTATAAGGGGGGGTCGCACGCAGAAGATTGCTATGTGAAAGGGGTCACCAGTACAGAAGTTTGAGAAGCACTGCGTTAGACTCCAAGTAGTGGGGATGGAGCGAGGATTATGGAATACATGTGCACAACACATCTCAAAGAACAAGTTACTGTGCAAGTAAGTAACTGTTTCTTCTTCGAGTGTGTAGCAGGGTGCTGCTGCAAAGCACCTAATTAGCCCCTGCTCAGCCAGCTCCAATCAAGGGGAATAGATTGGGGCTGGTGGGACAGGCCTGATGCCTGGCCTGGAGATTGGCTCCACCTGCAGGCCTGGCAAGCCAGCATAAAGGGAGCAGCCAGGGGAAAGATCAGCCTGCTGACTGAGGGCTGGCTGCTTGGGGAAGAGGGAACAAGCCCTGTAAAGCCTTGTATATAGAACTCAATGTTGGTGATGGGCGAAGGTGTATAAATAAAACCACGGGTGCAGCACGACAGGAAGCCTCCCTGCGCTTTATTGGGCCACCCTGCAGTGGCCTGCCGGAAGAGGGGGCAGACGAAAGAAAAACAAAGAAACAGCATTAAAAAAATCACTATCTAAACACTAACTACTATGCAAACTACTTTATCAACTATATACAAAGGCTAATAAAGGTTAAAAACAGTATGTGACACTTTTTAGGGTTAACCAAGGTGTCCGGGGTGAATCACTACCACCTGCTTATGGCATGAGGGAGTCTTGTCTGTGCCAACCAGGGCAAGTTCTCCCAAAGCTACCAGCTGCAGGCACAAGCACTCCACTCCAGGCTAGCTCAAGCTTCACACTTTCCTTCTGCCAGCTAGCAATTTATACACCCCGCCTTGTTATACTCAAATGCCCCCCGTTCCTTATCTTCTGGACACCCACAATATGCGTGATGCTGTTGCAAAAAAAGTAAATGCAATTTTGGGTTGCATTAACAGAAGTATAGCATGCAAGTGACGGGAGATGATAGTACCGCTCCACTCAGCACTGATTAGGCCTCAGCTGGAGTACTGTGCCCAATTTTGGTCACTGCTGTATAGAAAGGCTGAAGAGAAACTGGAAAGGATCCAGAATCAAGCAACAAAAACAATCAAAGGGATGGAATTGAAGTCATATGAGCAAAGGCTGAAGGAACTGGATATTTTAGTTTGGAAAAGAGGAGACTAAGGGGGGACATGATAACAGTCTTCAACTCTTCAAATACTTGAAAGGCTGCCATAAAAAAGATGGAAAAAAGTTGTTCTCTCTTGCTAGGGAGGGCAGGACAAGAGGCGATGGGTTCAAACTCCAGCACAGCAGATTTCGATTAAATCTCAGGAAAAACTTCCTCACTGTAAGAACAGTAGGACAGTGAAACAGACGCCTAGGGAAGTTGTGGAATCTCCTGCACTGGAAGCTTTCAAAAGGAGGCTGGAGAGCCATCTGTCGGGAATGGGTCAGACACAACAAATCTTGCATCTTGGCATGAGGTTAGACTAACCTTCTAACCTTCCCTTCTAACCCTATGGTTGTATGATTCTACACCTATCTGCTGCCTCTGTGGAAGCAGCACACCCCAGTTTACTGGCTTCACCTCAATTCAACACTCTCCAGAGCACAAGGCACTTAGACATGTCTACAGTAAAACAAAACTGAAGTTTATATAACAAAGCTTGAGTTAAAGATTCAAATATAAGCAAGTAAAAGGATTTGGAAACATCAGATTACAGGTAAAAGAAAAACATAAAACTCAATCTACAGCCTATACTTATTAACAAGTCCCTTTGCTGTCTAATAAGGTATTTCTCACCCAGTGGTCAGTCCGAGCAGCTTTTCTTCAGTCCAGAGAGCTGGGATTCTCCTGCTGGCAGAATGCCCCTTTGTAACGGGTAACACCCTGTACCTTTTCTTCTTCTATACAGTCCCAAACTTTTTGTCTCTTTTCATAATCGGGGTGTTACATTAACTTGAGCTCAGCCCTGAGGGTCCTCTATTCAGAGTTTTTCATGGGATTCTTTTGTCTTTGTAAGTGCTCAGACCTGCATCTGGTCCAGACTGTAAACACACGGCTGGATTGAAAGATGGCGATTGTTCTCACTCTTGCTTGAGTTAGCTCTGAGACCCATCCCACCTTATTGTCAACAGTTTTGGGACATGATGTTCTACATTTTACATATCTCTTTAAACATTTCCTGTACAAACTACTGACAATCACCACGATGATCAGCTAGTTCTTAGCTTTTGACAGCAACCACACATACCCCCTTTGGTGAAGTATTGAGAAGCTGGTCAGATACAGGTGTAATACACCTTCTGGGCATGCCTATGTCACACAGTGGAGCTCACAGTGAGCCTCCCAGCCCAAGGCGTTGAAAATAAACTGAGTGGGGGTCGGGCAGCCCCGCCCTTTATGGCCTCAGTTGGAGGGATGAGTACACACAAGGCACAGACAGTTCCCGGAGTCCCCAGACAATGCTGTTTATGAAAAATCTCCATCTTGAGTGCACTGGGTGTGCACAGGCATAGGATGGAAAATATATCTGCACAAGCACCTGAAGAACAACACAGGAATAGCTCGATTGGATCGGGCCCATGATCCATCTAGCCCCATCTCTGTCAGCCGCCAGCACCAGCAGAAGAAGGTGTAAGAAACCTCTTAATAGATGTGCGATAATATGCCTCCAACATTACATCTCCTCCTAACCCCTTTTGTTAGAGATTGGCTTAAACCCTGAAGCACGAGGTTTAATATGTCTTACAAAATTTGAGTATTAACTCTGGATATTCTTGTTACCCATATAAATGTCCAATTCCTGTTTGAACCTTGTTAAATTCTTGGCCACAGTGACATTTGTGGCAATAAATTCCACAATCTAATTATCCTGAAGTGAAAAGTAAGAAAGATATTTCCTTTGATCAGTTTTGAATTTGTCACCTTTTAAGCTAATTTGGTACTCCCTTGTTCATATGCTCAGCTTCTCCTGGCCATGGGCAGTGTTTCCTTCCCACCCTTCTATCCACCCGAGAGAGGGAGACTGTCAGTTGACTCAGAAATGCCCACCTTTTTGCAGCTGAGTTCTTCTCTAGTGAATGGAAAGTCCTGTCTGTCTTAACCCCAGCCTTCATCCCCAACCCTTGCAGCCCCCCTCCCTTTCTGCTCACATGTGCTGGCTTTACTCACAGGTGCACAGGAATGAAGTACTGCTTGTCCTCATCACTCTCACATTTTCCCTTGATGATATCTGTAATGTCCATCACTGTAAGAGACAAGGGACAGGAACTATGGTCACAAGGTCCTTTGGACAACCCTGAACTAACCCAGAGGGCAAAATGACCACCATCCATCTCCAACTCATCCTGAGCTTTCATGGGAAAAGAGCAACCAGAGACAGCCAGACATTACCGAGCACCTCTCATCTGTGTTTAGAATGACTGTCATTGCCAATACGAGGGAGGAACATGATAACCACATAAGAACCTGCAAAAAACCACATTCTCGGATGGAGGGGATGTCAGGCTGAGAAATGCAGGGAGGAGGTGGTAAAAGAAGGAATGGGAAGAAATGAACAGGGGAAATTTTGGCTGAATCCCAGGAAAAGTCTCCTGGCAGGGAGATAACTCCTCACTTAGATTTGTGTCTCAGGGAGAGGTCAGGGAGCCCCAATGATGGGAACATTTAGAACTAGGACTGGCTCATGCATTAGAAAACAACCAACAGACTGCACCTCCTACATAACACAGGCTGGACGATTTTAGTCAATTCCTTCACTGTCCCTGAAAGAGGAGCTGCAAGACTTCAATAATGGAACCAGAACTACTGCCCAGTTTCACTGCAGCTTTCCTGAGGTCTTGTTTAGACTAAAGGTGTTCTTCTCGATCAAGTCAGCTCGATCCAGCTAGTTCCACTGAACTGAAAAATCCACCTAACATCAGTGCAGACACACTACCCCTTTTTTCCTGATTATATCAGGATGAGTCATACCTATGGACCTCTTTCCTCAGTGACTCATCACAGACAGCCTTCCATTTCCACTTCTGCCTGCTCTCAAATGCTATCCCCTCAGGTATCCCTGTTCCCCCTAACACTATCCCCAGCAAGTCACCACAGATATCACTCAGCCCTCCAGCACTATCCCCACAGAATCCCTCTACCCCCCAGTGTTTTCCCAATACTGCCAATACTAGTGAATTTTTCATAAGTGACAGCATTTTGGCTGAGGCTGAAGCCAGTCTTACAATGATGCAAGAAGCTCAAGCCCTCTAGTGAATTTGATCCCTGCCAGGGGAAAGCCAGCCCCCTCTGATTAGCTTCCTGTCCAACTTACCCACTGTGGGAAAGTGGGAATTTCCGTAATATTTTTATGATGACTATGTGTGCCTCAGTTTCCCCTATATTTCCCATGGCTACCCAGTGTAGGGGGGAAAAGGACTGTTTGCTCTCAGGGCGGGCTCAGAGACATAGGTATGAATGAATGTCACCTAGCTGTTTGAGACTGAGTGAGTCATTAAAAAGGACTGGCCAAGGCCAACCCCATATCACTGGAGAATCTGATCAGACATTGGCAAATCCGGTCACCAGGACACTGACACCTAGCAATCAATGACCCAACGGAACATGGATTGGGGGCTTCGCTGGGGGCTCTTATCTAACCAGAATGGTCTATGGTCTATGCTTTAACCTTCATTTCTCTATGCTCACCTAAGGACTTCTGGTGCTGTGTGCCAGGTGACAAATAAACCTGACTGTTTTGACAACGCTGTGTGGGTGTCACTACACATGCTTGGTGAGGTGTATACAAGTCTCTACCAGTAGTCTGTTTCTGCTGCACCTGCTGAACAGAGCTCCCGGTGCAAAGCAGGGGTGCTGATGCCCCACAGGTTCAGTCAAGGAGGCTGTGAGGTAGCTTGGCTTGCCCTGGAAGAAGAGTGAGATCCATCGGGGGTCTGGCACACTGAAGGGGTTCCATTCCTCCAAGAAACTTTTCCAAAGCTGGGGGCATAGCACTGATCCTGTGGACCAGTGAAACCCAGTTCAGGGGGCTAAGCATCCAATCAGAGCAGCTACAGAAAGAGCTTCTCTCTCCTCCCACCCCCTCATGAACCCAAAGCCATTCGCACAAAGGGGAAACAGGTAGCTAAAGAGACCAGCAACTCAGGGCAGCTTCACTCCCTTCCCCCACTCCCTGCTTGTGAGCAGCCTGGATGGGATGGCACTTCTGCTCCTCCCTGCTCCCTCCAGCACCTGGCTTGGGAAGGAGGAGGGATGAAGATAGAGCACACCTCAAGCTGCCCCCCCAGCCTGGAAGTGGGAGATAGGACCCACTGCCACTCCTCCAGGCCTTGGAGAGGGGGCGGGGGGTAAAGAACACTAGGAAGAGCATAGAAGAGGCTAGGGGGGTATGAACTGATGAAAGGGCATAAATGATGGGGGCACTGTGGGACAGTATCCTGTCTGCTGACAGTGGCCAATGCCTGATGCCCCAGAGGGAGTGAACCTAACAGGTAATTATCAAGTGATCTCTCTCCTGACATCCATCTCCACCCTCTGACAGTCTAGGGACACCATTCCTTACCCATCCTGGCTAATAGCCATTAATGGACTTAACCTCCATGAATTTATCTAGTTCTCTTTTAAACCCTGTTATAGTCCTAGCCTTCACAACCTCCACAGGCAAGGAGTTCCACAGGTTGACTGTGTGCTGTGTGAAGAAGAACTTCCTTTTATTTGTTTTAAACCTGCTGCCCATTCATTTCATTTGGTGGCCCCTAGTTCTTATATTATGAGAACAAGTAAATAACTTTTCCTTATTCACTTTCTCCACACCACTCATAATTTTATAGATCTCTATCATATCCCCCCCCATAGTCTCCTCTTTTCCAAACTGAAAAGTCCTAGCCTCTTTAATCTTTCCTTATATGAGACCCGTTCCAAACCCCTAATCATTTTAGTTGCCCTTCTCTGAACCTTTTCTAATGCCAGTATATCCTTTTTGAGATGAGACCACATCTGTACACAGTATTCAAGATGTGGGCATACCATGGATTTATATAAGGGCAATAAGATATTCTCCATCTTATTCTCTATCCCTTTTTAAATTATTCTTAACATCCCGTTTGCTTTTTTGACTGCCGCTGCGCACTGCGTGGACGTCTTCAGAGAACTATCCACGATGACTCCAAGCAGGGCCGTAACTAGGGCGAGGCCATTGAGGCACTCGCCTCAGGGCACACTGCTGGCAGGGGCACAAAAGCCTGCTGCCAGGGGTGCCCCCTCCTCCCCCGCCGCCGAAGCCGCTTCCGCTTACCTGCGGGAGGTCCTCCGGCGTCTTTGCAGAAGGCCCCCTCCGCCGAATTGCTGCCGAAGCCGCGGGACCGGAGGACCTCCCGCAGGCAAGTGGCTTCGGCGGAGGGTATTAATAGCAGCCGCCGAAGCCGCTTACCTGCGGGAGGTCCACCGGTCGCGCGGCTTTGGCGGCAATTTGGCGGAGGGGCCTTCTGCAAAAACGCCGGAGGACCTCCCGCAGGTAAGCGGAGGCGGCTTCGGCGGCTGCTAAAAATACCCTCCGCCAAATTGCCGCCGAAGCCACTTCTGCTTGCCTGCGGGAGGTCCTCTGGTCCCGCAGCTTCGGCGGCAATTCAGCGGAGCGTAAGCCCCTAGGAATTTCTGCATCCCTGCTTAGGGCACAGAAATTCCTAGTTACGGCTCTGACTCCAAGATCCAAGGGGGAAAAGGGAGGAGGTGTTGCCTTATATATTAAAAATGTACACACTTGGACTGAGGTGGAGATGGACATAGGGGACAGAAGTGTTGAGAGTCTCTGGGTTAGGCTAAAAGGGGTAAAAAACAAGGGTGATGTCATGCTAGGAGTCTACTACAGGCCACCTAACCAGGTGGAAGAGGTGGATGAGGCTTTTTTTAAACAACTAACAAAATCATCCAAAGCCCAAGATTTGGTGGTGATGGGGGACTTCAACTATCCAGATATATGTTGGGAAATTACACAGCGGGGCACGGACTATCCAATAAGTTCTTGGACTGCATTGCAGACAACTTTTTATTTCAGAAGGTTGAGAATGCTACTAGGGGGGAAGCTGTTCTAGATTTGATTTTAACAAATAGGGAGGAACTCATTGAGAACTTGAAAGTAGAAGGCAGCTTGGGTGGAAGTGATCATGAAATCATAGAGTTCACAATTCTAAGGAAGGGTAGAAGGGAGTACAGCAAAATAGAGACAATGGATTTCAGAAAAGCGGATTCTGGTAAGCTCAGAGAGCTGATAGGTAAGGTCCCATGGAAATCAAGAATGAGGAGAAAAACAACTGAGGAGAGCTGGCAGTATTTCAAAGGGACACTATTAAGGGCCCAAAAGCAAACTATTCCGCTGGGTAGGAAAGATAGAAAACGTGGCAAAAGACCACCTTGGCTTAACCACGAGATCTTTCAAGATCTAAAAAATAAAAAGGAGTCATATAAAAAATGGAAACTAGGACAAATTACAAAGGATGAACATAGGCAAACAACACAGGAATGCAGGGGCAAGATTAGAAAGGCAAAGGCACAAAATGAGCTCAAACTAGCTACAGGAATAAAGGGAAACAAGAAAACTTTTTATCAATACATTAGAAGCAAGAGGAAGACCAAGGACAGGGTAGGCCCACTACTCAGTGAGGAGGGAGAAACAGTAACAGGAAACTTGGAAATGGCAGAGATGCTTAATGACTTCTTTGTTTCGGTCTTCACCGAGAAGTCTGAAGGAATGCCTAACATAGTGAATGCTAATGGGAAGGGGGAAGGTTTAGAAGATAAAATAAAAAAAGAACAAGTTAAAAATCACTTAGATAAGTTAGATGCCTGCAAGTCACCTGGACCTGATGAAATGCATCCTAGAATACTCAAGGAGCTAATAGAGGAGGTATCTGAGCCTCTAGCTATTATCTTTGGTAAATCATGGGAGACAGGAGAGATTCCAGAAGACTGGAAAAGGGCAAATATAGTGCCCATCTATAAAAAGGGAAATAAAAACAACCCAGGAAACTACAGACCAGTTAGTTTAACTTCTGTGCCAAGGAAAATAATGGAGCAAGTAATTAAGGAAATCATCTGCAAACACTTGGAAGGTGGTAAGGTGATAGGGAATAACCAGCATGGATTTGTAAAGAACAAATCATGTCAAACCAATCTGATAGCTTTCTTTGATAGGATAACAAGTCTTGTGGATAAGGAAGAAGCGGTGGATGTGGTATACCTAGACTTTAGCAAGGCATTTGATACGGTCTCACATGATATTCTTATCAATAAACAAGGGAAATACAACTTAGATGGGGCTACTATAAGGTGGGTGCAGAACTGGCTGGATAACCGTACTCAGAGAGTAGATATTAATGGTTCCCAATCCTGCTGGAAAGGTATAACGAGTGGGGTTCCGCAAGGGTCTGTTTTGGGACCGGCTCTGTTCAATATCTTCATCAACGATTTGGATATTGGCATAGAAAGTACGCTTATTACGTTTGCAGATGATACCAAACTGGGAGGGATTGCAACTGCTTTGGAGGATAGGGTCATAATTCAAAATGATCTCGACAAATTGGAGAAATGGTCAGAGGTAAACAGGTTGAAGTTTAATAAGGACAAATGCAAAGTGCTCCACTTAGGTAGGAACAATCAGTTTCACACATACAGAATGGGAGGAGACTGTCTAGGAAGGAGTATGGCAGAAAGGGATCTAGGGGTTATAGTGGACCACAAGCTAAATATGAGTCAACAGTGTGATGCTGTTGCAAAAAAAGCACTTGATTCTGGGCTGCATTAACAGGTGTGTTGTGAGCAAAACACGAGAAGTCATTCTTCCGCTCTACTCTGCGCTGGTTAGGCCTCAACTGGAGTATTGTGCCCATTTCTGGGCACCGCATTTCAAGAAAGATGTGGAGAAATTGGAGAGGGTCCAGAGAAGAGCAACAAG
The DNA here is from genome assembly GCA_037349315.1 of Chelydra serpentina. Classification (NCBI taxonomy): domain Eukaryota; kingdom Metazoa; phylum Chordata; order Testudines; family Chelydridae; genus Chelydra; species Chelydra serpentina. Next base: position 369,386 of record JBAIAC010000369.1, read on the forward strand.
AATGATTAAGGGTCTAGAGAACATGACCTATGAAGGAAGGCTGAAGTAATTGGGTTTGTTTAGTTTGGAAAAGAGACGACTGAGAGGGGACATGATAGCGGTCTTCAGGTATCTAAAAGGGTGTCATAAGGAGGAGGGAGAAAACTTGTTCATCTTAGGGTACGTCTATACTTACCTGTCGCGTCGGAGGAGTCCAATCGATCTTCTGGGTTCGATTTATCGCGTCTTATCAAGACGCGATAAATCGAACCAGGAAGTGCTCCCCCGTCGACACCGGTAATCCTGCTCTGCGAACGGAGCAGGCGGAGTCGACGGGGGAGCCTGCGCGCCGCGTGTGGACCACAGGTAAGTTCGAACTAAGAGACTTCGACTTCAGCTACGTTATTAACGTAGCTGAAGTTGCGTATCTTAGTTCGACGGGGGGGTTAGTGTAGACCTAGCCTTAGCCTCTAAGGATAGAACAAGAAGCAATGGGCTTAAACTGCAGCAAGGGAGGTTTAGGTTGGACATTAGGAAAAAGTTCCTAACTGTCAGGGTGGTTAAACCCTGGAATAAACTGCCCAGGGAGGTTGTGGAATCTCCATCTCTGGAGATATTTAAGAGTAGGTTAGATAAATGTCTATCAGGGATGGTCTAGACAGTATTTGGTCCTGCCATGAGGGTAGGGGGCTGGACTCGATGACCTCTCGAGGTCCCTTCCAGCCCTAGAATCTATGAATCTATTAATCTCTTTCCTGATTAGTTGTAGCTAAATTAGCCCCCATCATATTGTATGTATAGTTTGGGTTATTTTTTCCAGTGTGCATTACTTTACATTTATCCACATTAAATTTCATTTGCCATTTAGTTGCCCAATCACTTAGTTTTGTGCGATCTTTTTGAAGTTCTTCACAGTCTGCTTTGGTCTTAACTATCTTGAGCAGTTTAGTATCGTCTGCAAACTTTGCCACCTCACTGTTTACCCCTTTCTCCAGATCATTTATGAATATGTTGAATAGGATTGGTCCTAGGACTGACCCTTGGGGAACACCACTAGTTACCCCTCTCCATTCTGAAAATTTACCATTTATTCCTACCCTTTGTTCCCTGTCTTTTAACCAGTTCTCAGTCCAGGAAAGGATCTTCCCTCTTATCCCATGGCAACTTAATTTACGTAAGAGCCTTTGGTGAGGGACCTTGTCAAAGGCTTTCTGGAAATCTAAGTACACTATGTCCACTGGATTCCCCTTGTCCACGTGTTTGTTTGACCCCTTCAAAGAACTCTAATAGATTAGTAAGACATGATTTCCCTTTACAGAAATCATGTTGACTTTTGCTCAACAATTTGTGTTCTTCTGTGTGTCCGACAATTTTATTCTTTACTATTGTTTCAACTAATTTGCCCAGTACTGACGTTAGACTTACTGGTCTGTAATTGCTGGGATCAGCTCTAGAGCCCTTTTTAAATATTGGCGTTACATTAGCTATCTTCCAGTCATTAGATACAGAAGCTGATTTAAAGGACAGGTTACAAACCATAGTTAATAGTTACGCAATTTCACATTTGAGTTCTTTCAGAACTCTTGGGTGAATGTCATCTGGTCCCGGTGACTTGTTACTGTTAAATTTATCAATTAATTCCAAAACCTCCTCTAATGACACTTCAATCTGTGACAATTCCTCAGATTTGTCACCTATAAAAGATGTCTCAGGTTTGGGAATCTCCCTAATATCCTCAGCCGTGAAGACTGAAGCAAAGAATGCATTTAGTTTCTCCACAATGACTGTATCGTCTTTAAGTGCTCCTTTTGTATCTCGATCGTCCAGGGGCCCCACTGGTTGTTTAGCAGGCTTCCTGCTTCTGTTGTACTTAAAAAACATTTTGTTATTACCTTTCGCTAGCTGTTCTTCAAACTCCTTTTTGGCTTTTCTTATTACATTTTTACACTTAATTTGGCAGTGTTTATGCCCCTTTTCCATTTACCTCACTAGGATTTGACTTCTACTTTTTAAAAGATGCCTTTTTATCTCCCACTGCTTCTTTTACATGGTTGTTAAGCCACGGTGGCTCTTTTTTAGTTCTTTTACTGTGTTTTTTAATTTGGGGTATACATTTAAGTTGGGCCTCTATTATGGTGTCTTTGAAAAGTGTCCATGCAGCTTGCAGGGATTTCACTCTAATCACTGTACCTTTTAATTTCTGTTTAACTAACCTCCTCGTTTTTGCATTTTTGCATAGTTCCCCTTTCTGAAATTAAATGCCACATAAAAATATTATAATGCACATAAAAATGGATGCCTCTCCCTGGCTGCTCAGATGGAAAATCCACTTACTCTTTCCTCACCCCTAAGATAGGGGAACTGCAATCCATTCTCTATTACTGTATTGACCTGGGAGCAACACTTCTTTGCCTCCTGCTGCTCCAGGACTTTTCTACCTGGGACCCAGCAGCACCACCACTGCGACTCTCCATTCCCCTACATCCTGCTGCCCCAGGACCCTCTCTCCACTATAGCGCCATAAGTGAAGGCAGGGTTCAGTGGCAGGGCAAGTCTGTGACTTCACTCCTGAGGCTCTGCCCATACGCCCTGCCCTGAAAATTGCAGGATTGGAGGACTTGCTCACATCCAGAGGCAGGGGGAGCTGTCATCCAATCCCTTCATCTCCCACCATTATCTTCTGTACCTTCTCAGCCTGCCTCCTGCCCCCATTTCCCTGCAGCCCCTACATCAGTCTCCTGCTCCCCGCAGTGCTCTGCTCTCCTCATTCTCCCCACCCACCTTTCACAGGCTCTCTGCTGCTCCTCACAGTCCATGTCCTGACAAGCCCATTGAACCACTGAGTGTCAGCCATCACACCTGTGTGCAAGGCTTCAGTCTCATTGCAAACAGTGGGAGGTGACAGCCAGTTTTATCAAGGGCAGCCTCACTTCCACCAGCAGAGCGACTATAGGGAAATGGAGGCATCTTGCTGGCTTCAAGCCCATAGACAGTATTGGGAGGTGGTGGCCATTTTTAACTCTGGGGAAATTTGTGAGTTGGCACCTGTGACGAAATAGGACTGTTGTTAATGTTTTCTCTGACTACTGTGTGTGCCTCAGTTTCCCCTATGCATTTCTTAAGTCTCTAGGCAGTGGGAATAAGGGGTGGTTGTTGCAGAGCCGGAGAGGGCCAGTGTGATGACAGAGAATGGCTGACACGCTGTCTCCTGGCAACTAATGGCCTGGGCCCCTTCTCTGCAAAGGTGCAAGCTGAAGGGGTTGCAGAACAAAGGGATCAGGTGACCTCCTGGCCCGGGAAGGAGACAAAGGCAGAGGAGGGGCTGGAGAGACTCAGTTTAAAGCTGGCTGGGGACTTGGGGGGAGGCGCAGACAGAGTCTGGCCTCCCTGCCCCCCCCCCCCCCCGTTTGGAGCTGGGTGGTGAAATGCAGGGAGCCCCCAGGCTGGGGTCTAAGCTCCCTGCCCCCCAGAAGGGCCCGACTGAAGGGTCCTGTTTGTACTTACAAGCTCTGTTTGGACTGTGTTCCTGGCGTCCCTAATAAACCTTCTGTTCTACTGGCTGGCTGAGACTCACAGTGAATCCCAGGAAGAGGGGTGCAGGCGCTAACTCCCCCACACTCCGTAACAGCACCTTTCATTGTTTGCATGGAACATTAAGGAAAAAAACCCAGAATTGCTAGTTGTGATTTAATCCTGAGAGTTGACAATGTTACTCCACCCCCAGCGCTATTCCCATATCTGCTTCCCACAGATAACTCCACCTCCTAAGCACTATCCTCAGCCAGTCCCCGCAGATATCCCTCCGCCCAGCGCCATCCCCTCAGCCACTCCCCAGATATCCCTCTTCCACACAGCGCTACCCGTCTCAGCCACTCCCCACAAATATCCCTCCTCCGCCCAGCACTATCCCCATAGCCAGCCCCCACAGATATCCCTCCGCTCAGCAGTGCTACCCCTGCAGCCAGTCCCCAGCTATTTCTCCGGCCAGCACTATCCCCTCAGCCAGTCCCGACAGATATCCCTCCGCCACTCCCCACAAACATCCCTCCTCCGCCCAGCGCTACCCCCCTCAGCCCAGCAGTACTATCTCCTCAGCCAATCCCCACAGATATCCCTCCGCCCAGCACTACCCCCTCAGCCACTCCCCACAGATATCCCTCCTCTGCCCAGCACTATCCCCTCAGCCACTCCCTACAGATATCCCTCCTCTGCCCAGCGCTGCCCACTCAGCTAGTCCCTCTAGATATCCCTCCACCCAGAGCTACTCCCTCAGCCACTCCCCACAAATATTCCTCCTCCCCCCAGCGCCACCCCCTCAGCCAGTCCCTCCAGATATCCCTCCGCCCAGCAATGCTAACCCCACAGCCAATCCCCACAGATATCCCTCCTCTGCCCCGTGCTATCCCCTCAGCCACTCCCCACAGATCAGGGCCGGCTTTAGCGGGTGCGGGGCCCCACGCGAAGAACGATGGCGGGGCCCCGCCGGACTTGTCGGAGCGCAAAAAAAACCCCAAAAACCCGCCGGAGCAGGGCCTCCTTGGATGCAGGGCCCAATTCCGGGGAATCGGAGGAATTGGCTTAAAGCCAGCCCTGCCACAGATATCCCTCCTCCGCCCAGCGCTACCCCCTCAGCCAGTCCCCACAGATATCCCTCCACCCCAGCGTTATCCTCTCAGCCAGTCCCCAGGTATCCCTCCTCTGCCCCGTGCTACCCCTCAGCCAGTCCCTCTAGATATCCCTCCACCCCCAGCAGCGCTACCCCCTCAGCCACTCCCCACAGATATCCCTCTACCCAGCGCTACCCCCTCAGCCAGTCCCCACAGATATCCCTCCACCCAGCAGTGCTACCCCCTCAGCCGGTCCCCACAGATATCCCTCCACCCCAGCGTTATCCTCTCAGCCAGTCCCCAGATATCCCTCCTCTGCCCCGTGCTACCCCTCAGCCAGTCCCTCTAGATATCCCTCCACCCCCAGCAGCGCTACCCCCTCAGCCACTCCCCACAGATATCCCTCTACCCAGCGCTACCCCCTCAGCCAGTTCCCACAGATATCCCTCCACCCAGCAGCGCTACCCCCTCAGCCGGTCCCCACAGATATCCCTCCACCCCCAGCAGCGCTACCCCCTCAGCCAGTTCCCACAGATATCCCTCTACCCAGCAGCGCTACCCCCTCAGCCAGTCCCCACAGATATCCCTCCGCCCAGTGCTACCCCTCAGCCACTCCCCACAGATATCCCTCCTCTGCCCAGCACTACCCCCTCAGCCGGTCCCCACAGATATCCCTCGACCCAGCAGCGCTACCCCCTCTGCCACTCCCCACAGATATCCCTCCTCTGCCCAGCGCTACCCCCTCAGCCACTCCCCACAGATATCCCTCTGTCCAGCGCTACCCCTCAGCCACTCCCCACAGATATCCCTCCTCTGCCCAGCGCTACCCCCTCAGCCGGTCCCCACAAATATCCCTCCGCCCAGTGCTACCCCTCAGCCACTCCCCACAGATATCCCTCCACCCAGCTCTACCCCCTCAGCCAGTCCCCACAGATATCCCTCCTCTGCCCAGCGCTACCCCCTCAGCCAGTCCCCACAAATATCCCTCCGCCCAGTGCTACCCCTCAGCCAGTCCCCACAGATATCCCTCTGTCCAGCGCTACCCCTCAGCCACTCCCCACAGATATCCCTCCGCCCAGCTCTATCCCCTCAGCCAGTCCCCACAGATGAATCAGTGTTGCCAACTCTCTAGATACGTGGTGTGCACTGTGGAGCCCCTGCCCCACAGGTATGCGTTCGGGGATCCCAGCTGTCACGTACAAACAGAGCCACTTCTCCAGCCCCCTGCTTGCGAGGAAAGTTTGAGGAGGCGATGTGAGTGCCCTGAGCCGGTCACAGCTCAGAGGAAAATGCACAGACCCAGGACTTGCAATTTTAAGATCTCTTGATTTTTTTTCAGCCACTCTCAGGATAGTGTCGGGGCCTAAATGCTTGGGGGTGGGAGACATGGCCTGCTCTTCAGGCTCCGCGACCCCTCTGTGGTGTTCCCAGCACTGGCCAGCGCTCTCCTCTTGTGTGGCTTCCACAGGTCTGTGCAGGGCTGTGGGGTGAGGGCATTTGTGCCTCCCCTGCCTACCGTCCTGCAGACATGAGAATAGGCCCGGCCTTTCCCTCCTGGGAATGACTGGGGGGGGGGGGCAGAGGGATAGCTATGGGGAGTGACACAGGGGATAGCGCTGGGCGGACGGATATCTGCTTCTTACCTCTGGAGGAACTTTGCTACAAACTGAAGCGCTACACAAAGGACTGAATGACCCATCCCAGCTGGGGATGTGCTCCAGAGACTTGATTTGAACCTGCAGTTTATTCTATCACTGCTACAAGCCTGAATCAAGAACTTTGCCATTACTGTCTGTAATTGATTCCATTAAACCAATTCTAGCTCTCACCTAGACCTTTTTCCTTTTATGAATAAACCTTTAGATTTTAGATTCTAAAGGATTGTCAACAGTGTGATTTGTGGGTAAGATCTGATTTGTATATTGACCTGAGTCTGGGGCTTGGTCCTTTGGGATCGAGAGAACCTTTTTTCTTTTACTGGGGTATTGGTTTTCATAACCATACGTCCCCATAATGAGTGGCACTGGTGGTGATACTGGGAAACTGCAGTGTCTAAGGGAATTGCTTGTGTGACTTGTGATAAGCCAGTGGGGTAAAACCGAAGTCTTCTCTGTTTGGCTGGTTTGGTTTGCCTTAGAGGTGGAAAAACCCCAGCCTTGGGCTGTAACTGCCCTGCTTGAAGCAATTTGTCCTGAATTGGCACTCTCAGTTGGGTCCCGCCAGAACCAGCATCGTTACAGAGACACAACTAGACCCCCTCCTGACCAGGGTGACAAGATTAAGGCATCTCCATTAGCATACAGAATGGAGAACAGAGAACCACATGGAACTCTGGGAGAGAAAAGCAGGGAAGCACTGCATTATGGGGAATCTCTGCTCCAGATGTTAATGAACCTACGCCTGCACACACCCAGCTCAGCAGTTATCAGACCAATTCTAGTCATGAATCCTTGATGGATATTCAAAATAGTGAAGCAGCCTAATTGCGTTGTGAGCTCCCTTGAAGGAACATCATCCATAGCCAAGAGTGATCAGCTCCTATTGTCTAGCCTAAAGAAAACTCTTGAGTCATTCATCAGTTTACCCATAAATAAATCTAGTGTTCTCCCTCGAACCATTGTATTTTCTCTACAAAAACCCCTACCTATGCCCAAGTCAGTGTTCTGATGCGTGGACCCAAACTCTGCATCAGTTCCACTGGGACCATCTCCTGACTAATCGTGCTGGGGGATCTGCCTGTCTCCAGCACCCAGGATCCTGAGCTACCACCATCATCTGGGAACCCAGTTCAAGCCTCATGGAGTGGGTGAGATCTCTCTCTCTCTCTCTCTGTTTTCTTTTCTACTTCAGGTATTAACCTTTAATAATGTAACTGTTACGTTTGTTTAGCCCTCCTTGTATAGTTATCACTATTATTCAATAAATAACTTTTATGGTTAAGCTGGTTGTGTCTCTCTCTCTCTCTTCCCCATTTACTCTGCAGCAACGCTTCTTTTACCGAAGCTGAAGATCCCTGTAATGCCCAAACATACTGTGGGGTTTGCTCATCAAGTGGGTTACTCCCAGTACAATTGTAATGTGAACATGGGGATAGGGACGTGCTGAACCTGTGGCACATAAGGGGGGCAGCTGAAAGTGCTGCTTGACCCAGCCCATTGAGTACAGGGACATATAAGGGGGTCAGCTTGAGAGTGCTGATTGACCCGGTCCACTCAGACTTGCTCTGTTAGTGTGCGTGTTTGTGTGTTCTCATCTGATTCTGGGGCTGGAGGAACCCAGCCCTGGGGAACTTCGGTCCTGCAGGAGAGCTCCATTGGGAGGGGACTTGCAGAAGGGAGAAGCAGAGCTCCATATGAACACACAAGTGACACAGGCCATACATTGATAGAGTTACAGAAACTGCCCCTCCCCCTCCAGAAGAGTAACCCTAATAAATGAGCATACCCCAAAGTAATGGGCACATCTGGTAACACATCTTATGAAATGGGTTTTAGCCCAAGAAAGCATATGCTCAAATAAATGTGTTAGTCTCTAAGGTGCCACAAGGACTCCTCATTGTTTTTGCTGATAACAGCCTAACATGGCTGCTACTCTGAAACCTGAATATGGGGAATGACTCTTCAGAGATAGTCTGTGAGCAGCAAGCAGGGAAGGGCGCCAGGAGCAACAGGGAACAAAGGGAGATGCTGCCACAGACAGGTAATAGAAAGGCAGCAACTCAGCAGGTCTAGATTCCAGTGAGGCATCAGAGACTGTCTCTCAGAGATCTTTCCTCCCCGAATTCAAATGGACTTCAAATGGCCAGGTGGGGTCACAGTCACATGCACTAAACACCTGGGGAGGTGATATTGATGAAGAATAGCAGTGCAGCGAGTGGGGGCCAGAGCTGGGTCCCTTCATTAATTATCTGGCAGAGAGAGGTAAATGGCAAAAGAGACAAAACAAGCAGATAATAAACTGGGAGGAGCTGCAAGTCCCAGTGAGGACAAGGACAGAACCCATCAGCTGAGCAGGAAACAGCCCCATGAGACTTCGGCCTGGGCTACGCAACACAGTGTATATAAGTCGCCTTGCATGGACCTACTTGTGTGTGTTTAAACTCAAATTTGTCTGCAGCCAAAGTAAGCGTTCCGTTACAGCAACACAGGAAAACCACCTCTACAAACAGTGCAGAACTGAGCTTGACCTCGTGAGGTCGACGTGTGTTGACCCTGAGCCGGGGGAAGAACATGCCCCGAGCTCCCTAGTGAGAACAGGAGTGGTAAGAGGGTCTGAGTGGGATGAGACAGCAAACGAGACAGGAGCTTGCGGTGGAGCATGGTGGTAAAAACCTAATGCAGCTGGTGGGGATGCACATGCAAAGGCCTCACAACATGCCAGCAGGAGCTCGCCTCTGATATGACTGATCACTTGCTTCCTCCCCACAGTGGCTGCAACTGCTGCCATCTCCCAGGATAGAGACGCTATTGTCCTCTGATCACTAACACTGAGAGGGAAGAGTCCCCCTCTCTCTGACCCTGGGAGAACTCCCCAGCTCCTGCACTCAGCCCCAGGTCCCTAAGGCCCAGAAGGACAGTGACAAACCAGAGGGAGCTGGAGCAGCCCCAGAGCCGTGGAGGGGCCAGAAAGAGACAGAAAGTGCCATGTCTGTCTGGCTCAGCTCAGCTCAGAGACAACCCAGGGGGATGTGACAAAAGCCCACACATGTGAGAGGTGTGAGCCCACCGAGGGAGGTGTGTTAGGTGTGTGTTACTAAGCAGACTGAGGGCAAACCCCAAAAGGGGAATTTCAGCTGCAGCTCAGAGAAACGCCCTGCAAAGAGACAGCTGTGGCCTGCGTGACGCTGGAGATCGGATGGTCACACTGGTCCCTTCTGGCTTTACAATCTGAGACAAAAGCTGCCCCTGTCAATCAGTCTCCTGGGGCAGGGCTGAGCCCCAGCACTGGAACACTTGAAACCAGCCTGACAAAGCCTTAGGGAAGAAAAATATTTGTGGCACCTTAGAGACTAACAAATTTATTTCAGCAGAAGCTTTCGTGGGTTAAGAACCCACTTCAGCAGACGCATGGAATGGAACATACAGTAAGCAGATATTTATACATTCAGAGAAACATGAAAAGGTGGGAGTGTCTAGACTCCCTAAACTGACTCCGTGAGTGTCTAGACACTCCCACCTTTTCATGTTTCTCTGAATGTATAAATATCTGATTACTGTATGTTCCATTCCATGCGTCTGCTGAAGTGGGTTCTTAACCCACGAAAGCTTATGCTGAAATAAATGTGTTAGTCTCTAAGGTGCCACAAGTATTTTTCTTATTTTCTTTTTGCTGACACAGACTAACACGGCTACTACACTGAAACCTTAGGGAAGAGGCTCTGGGGAGAGGTTCTGCTCTGCCCCAAGGGATGGGATGGGTGTGAGTGGATGGGACTGGCCTCTCCCCACCTTCAGCTGTAAATAAGGGGCCAAACCTGGCAGTGAGCAGGGATTCTGGCCTAGGTGAGGGCCGGGGCAGGGTCACGGGCTGACAGGCTAACTCTGCTGCCAAGCCAGCTGGAGTCCTTTGGCTGAGCGGCCAGTGGAGGGGCAGCACTGCTGGGGCCAAGGGCTGCTGGACGCTGTCAGCCAGGAACAAATGGATCCAGGGCCCACACTCACCCGAGACGCCAAAGGGCCGTCTGAGGCCCGTGCTCAGTTTCCGCGTGTAGGTCTCCTTCAGGTCCATGCGCCCCACCCGCACAATCTGACACACCAGGAAGAGCCTCTCTCGTTTCAAGTCCTTGCTGCCCAGGTCCTGAGGACGGAGAGAGAAGCTCAGAGAAAGGCCCAGCAGAGCACAAAGGCCTGGCCAGCGGGTCCCACGGCCCACCCCAGGGGGTTCTGATGCCACATGGAGCAGGCTAGTCCTCCGCCTGGGGGCGCCATGTCAGTGCTGGTGGGGATGGATGGCACTAGGGGGCCTAGCTCAAACAGTGCTAACAATCCCCCACCACCACCCCGGCCTTTCAAAATCTCCCAGAGTGCACTGCGTCTGGGGGCTGTGCTGGGGATTGTGGGGTAGGTCCCCAGAGGGCACCTAGCAGGGCTCTCATGAGTCAGAGGGACGCCCTGAGATGTGGTGCTTCAGCCTGTGCACAAGCCAGGCAGCTCGAAGAGGCCAAAGGGCACAAGGCAGCAGTGACAGCACAGAGCGAGTTCCTCCCAGGACACCTGCCTGTGACCATGGTGGGCTCAGCCCAGCCTGACGTGCTGGAAATGAGCAGGCCCCACTCAGCCACTCCTGATTTGTTCATGTGGGAGACCGCTGTGACTCTAGTGCACGGACCTACACCCGCAGCCGAACCGAACCTGGGCCAAGTGCTGTGCAGAGTGGGTGGGATGGATCAGCTACGGCAGAAGAGCATGGTGGGGGGGAGCTGACTTTGTGCCCATGCTGTTTATCAGCTTCATTTACATATAAACGTCCCCTTTCTCTGGCCCAGCTTCCTTGGCCCCTTCCTGGGGTTAGTCTCGGTGCTGGGAGAATACAGCTCGGGACAGGTCTACACTTAAAACGCTACTGCGGAGCCACTGCAGCATTTCAGTGTGGACACTGCCTACACTGATGGGAGGGGTTCTCCCGCTGGCAGAGGTAATCCACCTCCCCGAGAGGCGGTCGCCTTCTTCCACTGACCTAGTACTGTCTGCACTGGGGTTAGGTCAGTTTAACGGAGCCGCTCTGGGGTGTGGATTTTTCACACCCCTGCGAGCCATAGCTATATGGATGTAAGTGCCTAGTGTAGACCAGGCCTTAGTCAGTAGGAGCCACATCCCCTCTGTTCCCCTTCCTGGGGCCTGCGAGAAATCAAGGCAAGCCCCGGCCGAGGAGATGGGCCTACAGGAAAGCCCGGGGGAAGGGGGGCAGTTAGGGGCCCTGGTGTTTGAGTGTCACAGAGGAAATGGACCACAGGAAGGTGGAACCAGGAGCTAGGGTGAGCACCCACTGCTTATTTTCACATGGACTGAAATGCATTAAATTGATCCTAGAGACCATGTTAAACATTCGGTTGACGCGTATGATAATTGCAGGTGTCTACTGAAGGGCAGTAGAAACGTAGACGTGAGAGAGAAATACATGGCATGCTGGGGTTTCCCTAAAATGTCCCTTAAAACAAAGTGTTATCCCTCATTTGTCATGTGGTCACCCTAGCAGAGCACTGGGACCAGGGGCCATTCACGGGGGAGTGGGGGGAAGGGGCTAGGAGCACTGGGTCCAGGGCTGGGAGCCAGGGTGGGGGAAGGTCAGGGAGGGGCATGGTGGCCCAGCTATAGTGGGGGACGGGGCATAGGGCCCAGCTGCGGTGAGGTTGGGGAGCGGCATGGTGGCCCAGCTGTGGTGGGGGAGGGGCATAGGGCCCAGCTGTGGTGAGGTTGGGGAGGGGCATGGTGGCCCAGCTGTGGTGGGGGAGGGGCATGGTGGCCCAGCTATAGTGGGGGACGGGGCATAGGGCCCAGCTGCGGTGAGGTTGGGGAGCGGCATGGTGGCCCAGCTGTGGTGGGGGAGGGGCATAGGGCCCAGCTGTGGTGAGGTTGGGGAGGGGCATGGTGGCCCAGCTGTGGTGGGGGAGGGGCATGGTGGCCCAGCTGCGGTGAGGTTGGGGAGGGGCATGGTGGCCCAGCTGTGGTGGGGGAGGGGCATGGTGGCCCAGCTGCGGTGAGGTGGGGGAGGGGCATGGTGGCCCAGCTGTGGTGGGGGAGGGGCATGGTGGCCCAGCTGCGGTGAGGTTGGGGAGGGGCATGGTGGCCCAGCTGTGGTGGGGGAGGGGCATGGTGGCCCAGGTGGAGTGGGGGGCATGGTGGCCCAGCTGTGGGGGATGGTAGGCATATTGTGAAAAACAAACAATCCCTGTAACTAGACAGACACGGCCACCCGGTGTTTTGCTGTCCATCTCGGGACTGCTGGGCTACTGGTCCTGTGGGGCAGGCTGTGTCCCCGTCTCTGTGCAGCCCGCTGCGCGACGGGGCTCGATCCTGGCTCTGGCGTCTGGGTGCAAGAGGCATGCTGTCAGGCAGGGCGAGAGGGCACCCGTGCTCACCGTGAAGATGGCTTTCAGGTTGTTGAGCAACTCGATGTCCTGGGGGACCCCCGTGCTGGCCCAGCGGATCAGATAGTTCTCGCTGCAAAGAGAAAGCCGAGAGCGTCACTGCAGGACACAGCCAGGAGCCCGGGATCCAGCTCTGTCCAGTCTCTCAAGGGGTGGTGCTGCCTTGAGCTGGGCCGACGGGCCTGGGGCAGCAGGTCCCCACTTGTACCGTCACCCTGGGCAGCTCCGGGAGGCCTTGGCTCCCCAGGCAGCTGGCACCAGAGGAGCCCACAAGGTGTCAGCACAGCCAGGAGGAAGGTTATTGCAGGGCGTATTTGGAACGGCTGGCGCACCTCATCTGGGGCTGTGAGTAGGGTGACCAGATGAAAAGAACAAAATATCGGGACACATGGGGGGGTCAGGGCCGGCTCTAGCTTTTTTGCGGCCCCAAGCTGCCAAAGCGCAAACAAAAAAAAGAAAGAAAGCCGGCCACACATCGGTCGGGACACGGGACAAACAACTAAATATCGGGACAGTCTCGATTTTATCGGGCCGTCTGGTCACCCTAGCTGTGAGCCAGGCTGTGCACCCACGGGGACAAACCAGTCCTGACAGATCTCAGAGAGAGGGGCAGGGCAGATCTCTCAGCCCAGGAAGGGTGAAGGGCCTGTTCCCTCTGAGCTGAAAACAGGTGACCTCAGGTTAACCAGAGCCATGTGAGGCCAGTTAAGGGCTGTCAGTGACCTTTAAAAACCCTCCTCTGGTGTGAGAAAGAGAGAGGAAGGGAGAGACAGAGACAGGCTGCGTCAGGAAGGAACGGCTTCCCGAGGTGACGGCTGTCTCCCCTCCCTGCAGAGAAAGAAACAGCTGTCCTGGGCCTGCTGGGTGCCCCCCTGCTGCCTCAGGTTAGGATGGCAACATATTGAGTCCCATCAGGTCTCATGCCATATAAAGCCTCAGGCACTCATCATCAGGGGGCCAAAAGCTCTGGCCTCAAAGGGGAGTTCCCTGACCCAGAGCAGAGTGTGTGCTGCTGCCAGGCCAACCCTCCCTGAACAGGGGGTGTCTATCCCCCTCAGGGGGAGAGGGGCAGTTATCACCAGTTGGTCGGTCACTGGGGGCGAGGTCAGTTATCACTGGTCAGTCAGTGTGGGGGGGGGTGAATTATCACCGGTCAGTAGGGTTGCCCGGTGTCCGGTTTTCGACCGGAATGCCCAGTCGAAAAAGGACCCTGGTGGCTCTGGTCAACACCACTGACTGAGCCATTAGAAGTCCGGTCGGCGGTGCAGCGGGGCTAAGCCAGGCTTCCTGCCCACTATGGCTCCGCACAGCTCTGGCACAGGGGCAATCAGGAAAGCTTCTGGGATCTGCACAGGGTAGGCAGGGAGCCACCTGAGGTAAGTGCCGCCCAGCTGGGGCCCACATCCCGATCCCCCTCCCGCACCCCAAACCCCTGCCCCAGCCCTGCACCCCCTCCCGCATCTTAACTCCCTTCCAGAGCCCGCACCCCTCACCCCGTCCCACACCCCAACCCCCTGCCCCAGGACTGAGCCCCTTCCTGCACCCTGAACGCCTCATTTCTGGCCCCACCCCGGAGCCCACACCCCCAGCTGGAGCCCTCACCCTGTCCTGCTCCCCAACCCCCTGCTAGGGTGACCAGATGTCCCAATTTTATAGGGACAGTCCTGATTTTTGGGTCTTTTTCTTATATAGGCTCCTATTACCCTCCACCCCTGTCCCGATTTTTCACACTTGCTGTCTGGTCACCCTACCCCCTGCCCTAGCCCAGTGAAAGTGAGTGAGGGTGGGGGAGAGTGAGTGAGGGCAGGAGGGAGGATGGAGTGTGTGGGGGCGGGACCTCTGACAAGGGGCGGGGCATCGGAGGGGGGGGGGAAGGAGTGTTCGCTTTTATGCGATTAGAAAGTTGGCAACCGTACTGGTCAGTCAATGGAGGGCGGGGACAGTTATCACTGGTCAGTGGGGTGAGGAATTACAGGTGGTTATCACTGGTCGGTTTGGGGGAGTAGGGGCGGTTATCACTGGTCAGTCAGTGGGGGGCAGAGTCAGTTATAACTGGTCAGTCAGTGGGGGGCGGGGACAGTAATCACTGGTCAGTGGGGTGAGGAATTACAGGTGGTTATCACTGGCCGGTTGGGGGGAGTAGGGGCGGTTATCGCTGGTCAGTCAGTGTGGGGCGGGGTCAGTTATCACTGGGCAGTGGGGTGGGGAGGTGGTTAGTACTGGTCAGTTGGGGAGGGTGGGAGGAGAGGAGTGGTTATCACCAGGCAATCAGCATGGGAAGTAGATTCACAGACTCCAAGGCCAGAAGGAGCCATTAGGATCCTCTGGTCTGGCCCCTGTATAGCTACTGTCTCATAATAATCCCCAAGCAGATCTTTTGGAAAAACAGCCAGTCTTCATAGAAAATGGTCAGGGATGGAGAATCCACCAAGACCCTGGGTAAATTGTTCCAATGGTTAATTACTCTCACTTAAAAACGTACCCCTTATTTCCAGTCTGAATTTGTCTAGCTTCAACTTCCAGCCCTTGGGTCAGGTTAGACCTTTCTCTGCTGGATTGAAGAGCCAAGCCCCTTATTAAATATTTGTTCCCCATGTAGGTACCTATAGACTGGGATCCAGTCACCCCATAACCTGCTCTTTGTTCAGCTAAACAGACTGAGCTCCGTGAGTCTCTCGCTATCAGGCAGGTTTTCTAATCCGTTCATCCTTTTTGTGCCTCTCCAATTTATCAACCTCCTTCTTGAATTTCAGGCCCCAGACCTGGGCACAGGATTCCAGCAGCGGCCGGCCCAGTGCCAGATACAGAGGGGAAATCACCTCCCTGCTGCTACTCAAGATTCCCCGGTTTACACACATCCCAGGATCACATTCACTTTCTGGCCAAAGTGTCCAGTGGGAGCTCACGTTCAGCTGATTGCCCACCCCCAAATCTTTGTCGGAGTCACTGCTCCCCAGGACAGAGCCCCCGCCCTGTATGTCTGACCTGCCGCCTTTGTTCCTAGGAATATTCAATGACGTTTAGCCGAATTAAATTTTATATTGTTTGCTTGCACCCAGTTTACCAAGTGATCTAGATCACTAAATCAGTAACCTGTGGGAGCAGGTATCCCGGGTTAGTCAGTGGCGGGGAGGGGAGGGGGTATTACTGGTTGGTCAGCGGGGGGAAGGGGAGGGGTGGTTATCACCAGCCGGTCAGTGGGCAGGTGTCATCGCCCAGTGAGTGACCTCCTAGGTAAGCCATCTGGGCCCACATGGCTCAGGACAGTGGCTTTGCTGTTGCTCCAGGTCTGGTTTGGAAACTTCAGAGCTCCACGGTGCCAGGCGCTGGGATCCCTCACTCAGGCTCCCCCGGGCCACTAACCCAGGAGCAGGTCACTTGGCAACTCCCCGCAGGCCAAGACTTAGGGGTCAGTCAGGTCCCATCAGAGCAGCAGCCCTGGCCCAGGGCTCTCCTGGTGACAGTGATTTCCCTACACCCCCCGTGAATTTCCCCAGCACCCCCCCAGTTTTGTGAACTAGTTACATGCCAATTTAGTGACACCCCCCCCAGTAAATTCAAACACCCTCCCACAATTTCAATTCCTGGGGAGGCCACTGCCTGGTGAGGCCCCCAGAGCAGGGTGTAAGCCCCTGTGTCCCTCCCTTGGGGCAGGTACCTGATCATCTTCTGCTGGCCGGGGTCGTAGAGCGCTGTGAAGAGCTGTGCCTCCTCCCCGATGTTGCAGACGAAGTTGCGGACGCAGAGGTAGAGGTTGTGGGAGGGCGAGGCCAGGCGGGCACTGCAGCCCAGCTCGCTGTGCTGGGAGCACTGTGAGGAGACGGGCAGAGGTCAAGGCCAAAGGGACTCCCACCTGCCTGGCCCCTCCCCGGCCTGGCTCCTGTCTGGGCTCTAGCTGGGAGCAGGCCCCGAGTGGTGGCAGCAGGATCGCCTGGAGCTCAGAGCAGGGCTGGAACTCCCTTTCCCTGTGTATGGACTCCCAAGGGCCGTGCTGCTCAGCCGGGCAGGGCCGCACACCTGTTCGCATGGCGTGGGGCAGAGTCCGGGAGGAGGGACCGGGCGAGGGGGCCAGGGCCGGGCACTCACCATCTCTTCCTGGATGCGCTCACTGATCATACACGTGGCCTGTTTGTGAGCCTGGAACAGGCTGATGATGCTGGTTCTGTCAGGGTCCAGGATGTTCCCGTTCTCATCACGCACCACCAGGTCCAGCTCCAGGATCCTGCAGAGCACAGTGCAGGGCATGAACACGACTCCAGGCGCGGGTCAGGGACCCGACTCCCCAGTCCCTGGCCCAGCCCAGCTGCACACAGAGCAGCACCCAGCCCCCCTGCCATGGAGCAAACGCCCAGCCCAGCCCAGCCGCACACAGAGCAGCACCCAGCCCCCCTGCCATGGAGCAAACGCCCAGCCCCCGCCCCGGTCCCTGGCCCAGCCCAGCCGCACACAGAGCAGCACCCAGCCCCCCTGCCATGGAGCAGACGCCCAGCCCCCCCTGGTCCCCGGCCCAGCCCAGCCGCACACAGAGCAGCACCCAGCCCCCCTGCCATGGAGCAAACGCCCAGCCCGCCCTGGTCCCTGGCCCAGCCCAGCCGCACACAGAGCAGCACCCAGCCCCCCTGCCATGGAGCAGACGCCCAGCCCCCCCTGGTCCCTGGCCCAGCCCAGCCGCACACAGAGCAGCACCCAGCCCCCCTGCCATGGAGCAGACGCCCAGCCCCCCCTGGTCCCTGGCCCAGCCCAGCCACACACAGAGCAGCACCCAGCCCCCCTGCCATGGAGCAAACGCCCAGCCCCGCCCCGGTCCCTGGCCCAGCCCAGCCCCACACAGAGCAGCACCCAGACCCCCTGCCATGGAGCAAACGCCCAGCCCAGCCCAGCCGCACACAGAGCAGCACCCAGCCCCCCTGCCATGGAGCAAACGCCCAGCCCCGCCCCGGTCCCTGAACCAGCCCAGCCCCACACAGAGCAGCACCCAGCCCCCCTGCCATGGAGCAAACGCCCAGCCCCGCCCCGGTCCCTGGCCCAGCCCAGCCCCACACAGAGCAGCACCCAGCCCCCCTGCCATGGAGCAAACGCCCAGCCCCCCCCGGTCCCTGGCCCAGCCCAGCCGCACACAGAGCAGCACCCAGCCCCCCTGCCATGGAGCAAACGCCCAGCCCCCCCTGGTCCCCGGCCCAGCCCAGCCGCACACAGAGCAGCACCCAGCCCCCCTGCCATGGAGCAAACGCCCAGCCCCCCCGGTCCCTGGGCCAGCCCAGCCACACACAGAGCAGCACCCAGCCCCCCTGCCATGGAGCAAACGCCCAGCCCCCCCTGGTCCCCGGCCCAGCCCAGCCGCACACAGAGCAGCCCCCAGCCCCCCTGCCATGGAGCAAACGCCCGGCCCAGCCCAGCCGCACACAGAGCAGCACCCAGCCCCCCTGCCATGGAGCAAACGCCCGGCCCAGCCCAGCCGCACACAGAGCAGCACCCAGCCCCCCTGCCATGGAGCAAACGCCCAGCCCCCCCCGGTCCCTGGCCCAGCCCAGCCGCACACAGAGCAGCACCCAGCCCCCCTGCCATGGAGCAGACGCCCAGCCCCCCCTGGTCCCCGGCCCAGCCCAGCCGCACACAGAGCAGCACCCAGCCCCCCTGCCATGGAGCAAACGCCCAGCCCCCCCGGTCCCTGGGCCAGCCCAGCCACACACAGAGCAGCACCCAGCCCCCCTGCCATGGAGCAAACGCCCAGCCCCCCCTGGTCCCCGGCCCAGCCCAGCCGCACACAGAGCAGCACCCAGCCCCCCTGCCATGGAGCAAACGCCCAGCCCCGCCCTGGTCCCTGGCCCAGCCCAGCCGCACACAGAGCAGCACCCAGCCCCCCTGCCATGGAGCAAATGCCCGGCCCAGCCCAGCCGCACACAGAGCAGCACCCAGCCCCCCTGCCATGGAGCAAACGCCCAGCCCCCCCTGGTCCCTGGCCCAGCCCAGCCGCACACAGAGCAGCACCCAGCCCCCCTGCCATGGAGCAAATGCCCAGCCCCCCCTGGTCCCCGGCCCAGCCCAGCCGCACACAGAGCAGCACCCAGCCCCCCTGCCATGGAGCAGACGCCCAGCCCCGCCCCGGTCCCTGGCCCAGCCCAGCCGCACACAGAGCAGCACCCAGCCCCCCTGCCATGGAGCAGACGCCCAGCCCCCGCCCCGGTCCCTGGCCCAGCCCAGCCGCACACAGAGCAGCACCCAGCCCCCCTGCCATGGAGCAAACGCCCAGCCCCGCCCTGGTCCCTGGCCCAGCCCAGCCGCACACAGAGCAGCACCCAGCCCCCCTGCCATGGAGCAGACGCCCAGCCCCGCCCCGGTCCCTGGCCCAGCCGCACACAGAGCAGCACCCAGCCCCCCTGCCATGGAGCAAACGCCCAGCCCCGCCCCAGTCCCTGGCCCAGCCCAGCCGCACACAGAGCAGCACCCAGCCCCCCTGCCATGGAGCAGACGCCCAGGCCCCCCTGGTCCCCGGCCCAGCCCAGCCGCACACAGAGCAGCACCCAGCCCCCCTGCCATGGAGCAAATGCCCAGCCCCCGCCCCGGTCCCTGGCCCAGCCCAGCCGCACACAGAGCAGCACCCAGCCCCCCTGCCATGGAGCAGACGCCCAGCCCCCGCCCCGGTCCCTGGCCCAGCCCAGCCGCACACAGAGCGGCACCCAGCCCCCTGCCATGGAGCAAACGCCCAGCCCCCCCTGGTCCCCGGCCCAGCCCAGCCGCACACAGGGCAGCACCCAGCCCCCCTGCCATGGAGCAAATGCCCAGCCCCCGCCCCCGGGTCCCTGGCCCAGCCCAGCCGCACACAGAGCAGCACCCAGCCCCCCTGCCATGGAGCAAATGCCCAGCCCCCCCGGTCCCTGGCCGGGGATCCAGCCTGCATGCTCAGGGGGTACCCATCTTGGGGCAGGAAGAGGCCGGCACAGACCTCACCCAGGACTGCAGCAGGGTTCATGCCAGGGATTACCACGGGTGGCCCCCAACCCTCTCACTGTTCCTCATCCACGCACTGCGGGGCCCTTGCTCACAATATGCTGCTTGCACGCTTGTGTGCCTCGCACACCCGGGCTGTCTCCATCCCCATGCTCTCACTTTCTCCAGAGCACCCACGCCACATGATAGTGCCTATCCCTGGTGCCTCTCGAGCCTCACTCTGCCCCGCCTACAATCACTCTCTGGCCCCACCCCACCCCGCCTACAGCCCCTCTCCAACCCCATGCCCCTGCCTTGGCCCCCCCATCCCAGCCCCACCCTTCCCTGCCCCCGCCTGCTCTCACTTGTTCCCGTAGTCGATCTTGCTGGTCACCTCCTTCTTGAGCTCCAGGAGCTCATCCTTGGGGAGTGTCCCAGAGAGCAGCTGCGAGCGCCTCTCCATCAGCTCACACATCATCCTCCTGACCTGCCCGTACCGCTCCTTCTGCCCCATCTGCAGGGCAACACGGGGGCAAGAAAGAGTCATGCCCGGCCCCAGAGAGCTGATCACCCGCAGTGCTCGCAGTGCCGAGCCCAATCCACCCGGCCCCTCTTCCCTGACCCCTGCTGACCCAGAAAGGCCCACCCCCCATGGTTCCCACAGCCCCCATGCCTGACCCCATTGCAGCCCTGCAGACCCCATCCCAAAGAACCACCCCCACCCCCCACGGTTCCCACAGCCCCCATCCCTGACCCCATCACAGCCCTGCAGACCCCATCCCAAAGAGCCACCCTCACCCCCTGCGGTTCCCATAGCCCCCATCCTAACGGCTGGCGCTTGCCCTGTGCATCCCCCACCCGCCCCTCCCCTCCCTGTGCTGAGGCTGGTGGCCCATCCCCAGAGGGTGAGCCGGTCCCCGGGGGCTTCCCTGCTGCTGGGCCCTGGGCTCTCACCACGTAGAGCTGCTTCCAGATGGTGGCCCATTCGCGCAGCGTGGTGGTGATCTCCTGCACCATCGGCATCTCCGCGGGCACAATGTTCTCCTCCGCCCTGGCCAGAGAGCTGGTGAGGCCAAGTCCTTCACATGGTGAGGAGGCTCAGCCCCACCCCCGCCCCCCGCGTGGGGGTCCCTGAGCTCAGCAGCCCCAGTTCCCCCCTTCCCCGGAGTCCTGCCACAGCCTGCGGCAGCACCAGCCATCCGCCTCAGGGAGCCCTGTGAGACCCTGCATCGCTCTCCCTGTGCCCAGCTGCCGTCTGGGGGGGCTGCCCACCCCGGCCAGGGGCCACTGGGCTGCCAGAGCCCCGGCCTGGCCCAGTGATACGGGGAGCGAATCCCAGAGCTGCAGGCTGGTTACTGCAAGCAGCCCAGGGACCTGGGCAGGGGATGTGGGGAGAGCTCAGAACCAGGCCAGGCACATACCTGGGGCGTTGGGCTGCTTGCCCCACCTCGTGCCAAGGGAGGGGCCTGGCCTAGTGCTGGGACCGGGAGGATAAGACGTCTGGCCAAGCACAGGGACAGGTGGGTTGGGGGAGGCTGAAGGGCCCAGCCGAGCACTGGGATGGGTGGGGGAGGTGAGAGGGCCCAGAGGAGCCCTGAGGGGGAAGAGGGTGCAGGACTCAGCCATGCACGGGGATGGGGGGCGGTGACAGGGCCCGACTGAGCACTGGGACGG
Source organism: Chelydra serpentina (assembly GCA_037349315.1). Classification (NCBI taxonomy): domain Eukaryota; kingdom Metazoa; phylum Chordata; order Testudines; family Chelydridae; genus Chelydra; species Chelydra serpentina. Next base: position 390,659 of record JBAIAC010000369.1, read on the forward strand.
GAGGGGGGGCAGAACCCAGCCGAGCTCTAGGACAAGGTTGGGGGGCAGGGCCCGGCTAAGCACTGGGACCCAGCCCCCTGACCAGTAAAACATTCGCTGACTCAACCCAGAGCCCCTCCCTGCCCCCCCTCCCGGTACCTACCCCCTCTGCTCCACATGGGCGCCCTTCAGGTGGATCAGTGCGACAGGGAATATGCCCTGGGGAGAGGAGAAGTCGTAAACACACCGACCCTGATCTGGGGGGCAGAGCCAAAGGGAGGGGTGTCAGCCCCCACGGGGCAGGGACCCCCGACCCAGTCGGATGGGGGTCAACCCAGGGCCAGGCCCTTGATGGGGCCAGAGCAGAGGTCGGGGGGAGGCTCGGAGCCCCCAAAGCAGGTTAGAGTCACTCCCTGCAAGGCCAGGTGACTTCCCACAGGGGACGCCACGCGGTGAGTGCATCAGCTCAGCCTCGGCCACGCGCTGCGTCCCCAGCGCCCCACGGCAGCTCTGGGGCCCGGCCCTGGGACGGTGGAGAGGACGAGCGCCCAGGCCCTCCCGCCCACGGTGAGCAGCACTTACCCAGCTGGCTCTGTTCCTGAGCGAGTACCCTCTGTACCAGCCTGCAAGTGGAACAACAGAGCGTGAGACACCCAGGGCCTCTCAACGGAGAGCACTTCTCCCAGCAGGGGGCGCTGGGGTCGGGGCAGGAGCCCTGGCTGTGGGGGGAGCTCCCGGCTACTCCAGCCCCGGCCCCTCCCAGCAGGGGGCACTGTGGGGGCGGGGCGGGGGAACTGGCTGCGTGGGGAGCTCCTGGCGACTCCAGCCCCAGCCTATCCCAGCAGGGGGCGCTGTGGGGGCGGGGCGGGGGAACTGGCTGCGTGGGGAGCTCCTGGCGACTCCAGCCCCGGCCTATCCCAGCAGGGGGCACTGTGGGGTCGGGGCAGGGGAACTGGCTGCGTGGGGAGCTCCTGGCGACTCCAGCCCCGGCCTATCCCAGCAGGGGGCACTGTGGGGGCGGGGCGGGGGAACTGGCTGCGTGGGGAGCTCCTGGCGACTCCAGCCCCGGCCTATCCCAGCAGGGGGCACTGTGGGGGCGGGGCGGGGGAACTGGCTGCGTGGGGAGCTCCTGGCGACTCCAGCCCCGGCCTGTCCCAGCAGGGGGCACTGTGGGGGCGGGGCGGGGGAACTGGCTGCGTGGGGAGCTCCTGGCGACTCCAGCCCCGGCCTATCCCAGCAGGGGGCACTGTGGGGTCGGGGCGGGGGAACTGGCTGCGTGGGGAGCTCCTGGCGACTCCAGCCCCGGCCTATCCCAGCAGGGGGCACTGTGGGGGCGGGGCGGGGGAACTGGCTGCGTGGGGAGCTCCTGGCGACTCCAGCCCCGGCCTATCCCAGCAGGGGGCACTGTGGGGGCGGGGCGGGTAACTGACTGCGTGGGGAGCTCCTGGCGACTCCAGCCCCGGCCTGTCCCAGCAGGGGGCACTGTGGGGGCGGGGCGGGGGAACTGGCTGCGTGGGGAGCTCCTGGCGACTCCAGCCCCGGCCTGTCCCAGCAGGGGGCACTGTGGGGGCGGGGCGGGGGAACTGGCTGCGTGGGGAGCTCCTGGCGACTCCAGCCCCGGCCTATCCCAGCAGGGGGCGCTGTGGGGGCGGGGGGGGCAGGAGCTGGCTGTGGGGGGAGCTCCTGGCGACTCCAGCCCCAGCCTATCCCAGCAGGGGGTGCTGTGGGGGCGGGGGGGGCAGGAGCTGGCTGCGTGGGGAGCTCCCGGCTACCCCAGCCCCGGCCCCTCCCAGCAGGAGTGGTGGCTGGGGGCCTGGTGTGGGGGGCTGGCTGCTGATATAAGGGGGCTGTTGTCCCCTCACTAACACTCAGGGGGCGTGTTTTGATTGCTAGCTCCCAGGACCAAAAGGGGGAGGGTCGATGGGAAATCAGGACCCTGAGACTGACAGTCCCCAGGGGCAATGGGGAAAGGCCAGTGTTCCAGGTCAGCCTGATTGACAGGGCGGGCAGGCGAATCAAGGAGTCAGGAGGCTGGGGGGTCCCATCCTCCGTGTCAGCTGGGATTGCCTGGGTCAGACAGAGGGGGGCCGAGCTAAGGAGAGAGCAGGGGGCAGAGCTGAGCCGGGCCAGAGCCAGAGGACACAGCCCAGGGACCCTGTACTGGGAGCAGAGTCTCAGAAGCAGCCCACAGAGCAGACCTGTCCTGGGGGAAGAGCTGCAGCCACAGAGCCAGAGGTGGTGAGCAACTGGGGCCAGCCAAGGGGGGACCCTGGGCAAAGGGCCCAGCGCAGAAAGACACCCCCGGCCAAGGGTCCTTGCAGGCCAGACTGGGAGGCGGATCTGAACCCTCAGGGGGCTGACGCTGGGAAGAAGGGTCCCACCACCCAAAGCCCGGAGGTGTGTGGCCACCGCCAGAGCCAGTGTCCAACCCACAGCATCCCTGCAGTACAGCCAGGGCCTGAGAAGGAGCCTGGGACCTACAAGGAACCGACTGTGAACTGCCCTGATATCCCAGAGACACTGTTTGAAATGGTCCCTGCCACAGAGCGGGTGACGTGTTTTCCTTTCACCTTTCCCATTTTTCCTTATTCTTTTTAAATTAATTGTTGATTAAATAACTTGTATTTGTTTAAATTGTATGTAATTGTCAGTGGGTCAGGGAAGTGCTCAGTGCAGAGAGAGCACCCCGGAGTGGGGACACCCTAGCCCCTGTCCTAGGTGACCACAGCGAGGTTGGGGGTCGAGCCCCCCCCCTGGAATCCTGGGCTCAGCCTTGTTGGGGTTACGAGGACTCTGCCAGACAGGAGAGTGGAAGGGGAGGCTTCTGGGTAAAGGAAGTGGGAGCGAGGACTCGGATCCTTTTGCTAGCCCACTTCACCGGGGTAGTGCAGAAGCCAGGAAAGTTCCCCACAATAGCGGGACCATTCTCCCGCTTCCACTGAGGGGAGGTATTGCTGGGGGCTGGCTGCTACTGTTGTGTATTATTTGTATTCTCAAAGCGCCTTGGAGCCAAACCCAGAACAGAGACAGGCCCTGCCCAAGGAGCTGATCACCTGTGTGCAACAAGAGAGGAGCGGAGACAGACGCCAGGGGAGCGCGAGAGAACAGCCAGAGCGTGGCCAGCAGACGGGCAGTGGCCTCCGCACACCAGCCCCGAATCACTCCGGTATTTTTGTCGGCATGGCGGTAAAGCAGAGTGCTCAGGGGATTTGAAGCCGGACAATGAGTTCGTTTTGCAGAGGTTTACGGGGAGCTCCTCCCCAGTGTGGGGGCAGGGGAGAAGGCACCAAGGGCTTGTTTGAACCTGTAGCAAGTGGGTGCTGGAGGCTGGTGTCCCGGGCTGATCGGAGGTGAGCGCGGACAGGCAGTGTGGGGATGGGTCATCACGCCGTGAAAGCGAAGACGAGCAGCTCATGTTGGATCCAGTGGAGCAGGGGGAGGCAGCGGAGGGTGCCGTGGGCACAGTGACGGGCTAGTTGCTGCATGGCTCTGAGCAGGGCGGGATGGAGGGTCAGAGCCTGTGGGAGAGTGGGAGCTGTGGGGAGGAATACGAACGGCCCTGTCTCGCAGACGCTCTGCAGAAAGAACCAGCCAGATCTACACACGGCTGCACGTGAGGCCCTGGCGAGAGGCCGGGGTGAAGACAATGCCCCCGTTACAGGCCTGAGTGACAGAGCAGGAGGGTGGCGTTGTCCAAGCGGGGAGGGCTTGGGGGAAGACTAGGAGCTGGAGCTGGCAGCTAGACCGTCCCAAGGAGGTGTCAGAGAGAAAGGCCCCCATTGTCGTGTGGCCTGAAGGAGACGGTCTGGAGTGGAGGGAGGTCAGTGAGGGGGCAGGCATAGAGAGGGCGACTGATTCTGTGGTTGCAGATGGGGTTACCCAGAGCCCAGGTGCAGAGGGAGAAGAGAAGGGGACCCCCCCCACAGAAAACGGGATGGGGGCAAGGAGATCCGCTGAAGGGAGCTGAGAGGAGGAGGAGGACCAGGAGAGGGAGAGTCCCAGAAGCCGAGGGAGGACATGATTTCAAGAAGAGTGGGGCTGCTGGTTTCACAGGCGGTGAGAGGTCCAAGAGGATTCTCCTGGGGTGTGTGGAGCCGGTTCTCCCACTCCCAGTGCCCGACCCCACTTACCCTCCGAGGCCTGTAGGATGTGCACTGTGTCCCCGATCTGCAGTGGCAGGTGATGTTCGTTCGTGCCCGAAAAGTTCCACAAAACTGCAAAACAGCAGCCAGGGGAGTTAGGGGGGTGATGAGAGGGGGCAGCTCTGGACCCCAGCCCCCTGCAGGTGGCTCTGCCCTCTCACTGCCTCACCCAGCCCAGCTCATCCATCTCTGGGGTTAGAGGAAACCTGGCACGCTCGCTTTCTGAGTTCGGTCTCTCCATGCCTTGCAGACAACTTGCCTCAGCTGTTCCCCAGCACCGGGTGGGACCGCCCTTTGCTCCTGGTGTTCCCTCATCAACACAACCACCGCTACCGGGGTGCCAGGCTGACCCAGCCCCCAGTCGCCCCTGACAGCGAGAGGCGCAACGTGCCCCCTTCATCTCTGCTCTGGCACAGGGCTGCCTCTAACTCTGCCCTGCGCCAGGCCCCATGCTGCCAGGCTGCCCTGGCGGCTGACACCATCTCCCAGCCTGTACTCAGTGGGCAGGGCGGTCACTGGGGAGGTGACTGCCTGGGGCTGTGGGACAGGAGAGACCCCCCCATGACACTGCACGGATGAGCGTCCTGGGGGGTCCTGCTCACTCTGAGCCCCAGGCTCCCAGCGTAGCCAGTCTTGGGGCTCCCAAGGGGTCTGAGTTCAGCAGTCCCAGGATGGAGGGTGCAAATGGAGCTGGAGGCAGGTTGGGTCTGGGAGCTGCTGTGAGGCTGGGGGAAGATCTGCAGGGTGCTGCCAGCCAGAGACAAGGGCATGAGCAGCGTGGGTAGGCTGGGGACAAGCACAGCAGGATCTAGCTTCCTTACGGGGGTGGGGATTTCACTGCACCCAGGGCCAGGGCTGTCCAGCGCCTGGAGGCATGCTCCCGCCCATGGCACTCCTTCCCGCACTCCCACAGCCCAGCCCGGCTCTGCCCATCCTGCTGGGCTGCGGCTCTGTCTGGGGTCTGCTGGGCACTAGAGGACCGGGCGCCTCCTCCCCTGTTCTCCTGCTAGGGGCACCCTCTGTTGGCACCAGGGTCCCACCCTCCATCCCAGGACCCCTGCAGCAGCCACCAGCACCCGCCACCGCTCAGTGGCCCCTGGCAGCTGCACACCCACCCTATGCGCGGGACAGGGTGAGGTGACAGAGAGTGGAGTGAATGATGCATCTAAGGGAACAGAGCAGAAGGAGACTCCACTGATTGGAAGGCATGAGATGCACAGTCCTAGTGATGGGGGTTCCACGACCACCACTCCCAAGAGGAGGAGGAGGGTGGTGGTGGTCGGGGACTCTCTCCTCAGGGGGACTGAGTCATCTATCTGCCGCCCTGACCGGGAAAACCGAGAGGTGTGCTGCTTGCCAGGGGCTAGGATTCGTGATGTGACGGAGAGACTGCCGAGACTCATCAAGCCCTCAGATCGCTACCCCTTCCTGCTTCTCCACGTGGGCACCAATGATACTGCCAAGAATGACCTTGAGCGTATTACTGCAGACTACGTGGCTCTGGGAAGAAGGATAAAGGCGTTTGAGGCGCAAGTGGTGTTCTCGTCCATTCTCCCTGTGGCAGGAAAAGGCCGGGGTAGAGACCGTCGAATCGTGGAAGTCAACGAATGGCTACGCAGATGGTGTCGGAGAGAAGGGTTTGGATTCTTTGACCATGGGATGGTGTTCCAAGAAGAAGGAGTGCTAGGCAGAGACGGGCTCCACCTGACGAAGAGAGGGAAGAGTATCTTTGGAAGCAGGCTGGCCAACCTAGTGAGGAGGGCTTTAAACTAGTTTCACTGGGGGAAGGAGACCAAAGCCCCGAGGTAAGTGGGGAAGTGGGATACCGGGAGGAAGCACAAGTAGGTGAGTGCAAGAGGGGAGGGCTCCTGCCCCATACTGGGACAGCAGGACAATCGGTGAGTTATCTTAAATGCCTATACACAAATGCAAGAAGCCTGGGGAACAAGCAGGGAGAACTGGAAGTCCTGGCACAGTCAAGGAATTATGACGTAATTGGAATAACAGAGACTTGGTGGGATAACTCACACGATTGGAGTACTGTCATGGATGGATATAAACTGTTCAGGAAGGATAGGCAGGGCAGAAAAGGTGGGGGAGTTGCGTTGTATGTAAGAGAGCAGTATGACTGCTCAGAGCTCCAGTATGAAACTGCAGAAAAACCTGAGAGTCTCTGGATTAAATTGAGAAGTGTGAGCAACAAGGGTAATGTCGTGGTGGGAGTCTGCTACAGACCACCAGACCAGGGGGATGAGGTGGACGAGGCTTTCTTCCAGCAACTAACAGAAGTTACTAGCTCACAGGCCCTGGTTCTCATGGGTGACTTTAATCACCCCGACATCTGCTGGGAGAGCAATACAGCGGTGCACAAACAATTCAGGAAGTTTTTGGAAAGTGTAGGGGACAATTTCCTGGTGCAAGTGCTGGAGGAACCAACTAGGGGAAAAGCTCTTCTTGACCTGCTGCTCACAAACAGGGAAGAAATAGTAGAGGAAGCAATAGTGGATGGGAACCTGGGAGGCAGTGACCATGAGATGGTCGAGTTCAGGATCCTGACACAAGGAAGAAAGGAGAACAGTAGAATACAGAGCCTGGACTTCAGAAAAGCAGACTTTGACTCCCTCAGGGAACTGATGGGCAAGGTCCCCTGGGAGAATAACATGAGGGGGAAAGGAGTCGAGGAAAGCTGGCTGTATTTTAAAGAAACCTTATTGAGGTTGCAGGAACAAACCATCCCGATGTGTAGAAAGAAAAGTAAATATGGCAGGCGACCAGCTTGGCTTAACAGTGAAATCCTTGCTCGTCTTAAACACAAAAAAGCAGCTTACAAGAAGTGGAAGATTGGACAAATGACCAGGGAGGAGTATAAAAATATTGTTCAGGCATGCAGGAGTGAAATTAGGAAGGCCAAATCACACTTGGAGTTGCAGCTAGCTGGAGATGTTAGGAGTAACAAGAAGGGTTTCTTCAGGTATGTTAGCAACAAGAAGAAAGTCAAGGAACGTGTGGGCCCCTTGCTGAATGAGGGAGGGAACCTTGTGACAGAGGATGTGGAGAAAGCTAGTATACTCAATGCTTTTTTTGCCTCTGTCTTCACAGACAAGGGCAGCTCCCAGATGGCTGCACTCCGCAGCACGGTATGGGGAGGAGGTGACCAGCCCTCTGTGGAGAAAGAAGTAGTTCGGGACTATTTAGAAAAGCTGGACGAACACAAGTCCATGGGGCCGGATGCACTGCATCCGAGGGTGCTAAAGGAGTTGGCCGATGTGATTGCAGAGCCATTGGCCATTATCTTTGACAAATCATGGCAATCGGGGGAGGTCCCGGATGACTGGAAAAAAGCGAATGTAGTGCCCATTTTTAAAAAAGGGAAGAAGGAAGATCCGGGGAACTACAGGCCAGTCAGTCTCACCTCAATCCCTGGAAAAATCATGGAACAGGTCCTCAAGGAATCAATTTTGAACCACTTAAAGGAGGGGAAAGTGATCAGAAACAGTCAGCATGGATTCACCAAGGGCAAGTCATGCCTGACTAACCTAATTGCCTTCTATGATGAGATAACTGGCTCTGTGGATGAGGGGAAAGCAGTGGATGTGCTATTTCTTGACTTTAGCAAAGCTTTTGATACAGTCTCGCACAGCGTTCTTGCCAGCAAGTTAAAGAAGTATGGGCTGGATGAATGGACGGTAAGGTGGATAGAAAACTGGCTGGATGGTCGTGCTCAACAGGTAGTGATCAATGGCTCCATGTCTAGTTGGCAGCCGGTATCAAGTGGAGTGCCCCAAGGGTCGGTGCTGGGGCCGGTTTTGTTCAATATCTTCATCAACGACCTGGAGGATGGTGTGGACTGCACCCTTAGCAAGTTTGCAGATGACACTAAACTGGGAGGAGTGGTTGATACGCTGGAGGGTAGGGATAGGATACAGAGGGACCTAGACAAATTAGAGGATTGGGCCAAAAGAAATCTGATGAGGTTCAACAAGGACAAGTGCAGAGTCCTGCACTTAGGACGGAAGAATCCCATGCACTGCTACAGACTAGGGACCGAATGGCTGGGCAGCAGTTCTGCAGAAAAGGACCTAGGGGTTACAGTGGACGAAAAGCTGAATATGAGTCAACAGTGTGCCCTTGTTGCCAAGAAGGCTAACGGCATTTTGGGCTGTATAAGTAGGGGCATTTCCAGCAGATCGAGGGACGTGATTATTCCCCTCTATTCGGCACTGGTGAGGCCTCATTTGGAGTACTGTGTCCAGTTTTGGGCCCCACACTACAAGAAGGATGTGGATAAATTGGAAAGAGTCCAACGGAGGGCAACAAAAATGATTAGGGGGCTGGAGCACATGACTTATGAGGAGAGGCTGAGGGAACTGAGATTGTTTAGCCTGCAGAAGAGAAGAGTGAGGGGGGATTTGATAGCTGCTTTCAACTACCTGAAAGGGGGTTCCAAAGAGGATGGATCTAGACTGTTCTCAGTGGTCAAAGATGACAGAAGAAGGAGTAATGGTCTCAAGTTGCAGAGGGGGAGGTTTAGGTTGGATATTAGGAAAAACTTTTTCACTAGTAGGGTGGTGAAGCATTGGAATGGGTTACCTAGGGAGGTGGTGGAGTCTCCTTCCTTGGAGGTTTTTAAGGTCAGGCTTGACAAAGCCCTGGCTGGGATGATCTAGTTGTGGTTGGTCCTGCTTTGAGCAGGGGGTTGGACTAGATGACCTCCTGAGGTCCCTTCCAACCCTGAGATTCTATGATTCTATGATTCTATGACAAGCCAAACGTAAATATGTGCAATTCTAAACATGCAAATTAGCTAATTAAGTAATTTGCATAAAATGTCACACAAAGAGCTGCACAAAACTTCAGCTTCCAGGTTCAAGGTCTCAGGCCTTATCTCCAACATGTGTCGTGGGCCCAGCGTGTCTGAACCAGCCCAGAGAGGAGGCTGCCAGGGCCTCTGGGACCCTCCAGCACCAGGGTAAAGGCGTGTGGGCTGGAACCAGAGGTGTGTCGGGGGCCGGTGCCAGGCTGCGGCATGAACCCCCAGGAACTAAGGGCCAGCCCAGCCCTCCCCGCCTGCTGCCTCCAGCCGAGATCTCTGACATCCACACAGGCCTGCATGGATATTAGACAGGTGGGGCAGACGGGGATAACAAACGGCTGAGATGAGCCCTGTGGGATCCTAGGCAGAAAGAACAGAAAACTCAGCGGCTGCATCCCAAGGGGCTAGGGCCTGCCCACTGCTATGCACAGCCCTGTGGCCCATCACCGTGGCATCCGGACCCCTTGCTGTCTCCAATGCACATTGATATTTCCCCACCCCGTGCAGAGACAGGGCCAGGATCAGCTCCCATCAGGTGCCGAGGCCTGGGCAGGCTGCTCAGCAACTTCCTCCAGCAGCCCAGAACTAACCCTGGAGCTCCTGAGTCCCAGGCCAGCTCCTCGCCACTGGGCTGTCCTGCTTCCCAGCCGGGTGAGCAGGGCCCTGAGCCCAGCCCGAGTCGCCTGCGGCAGCGAGTCTCGCTCAGCCTCTGGGACCCTGCGTGAGAGCAGCAGGCCGGGGTCAGGCCGGGGGGCCAAAGGGACAGTTCAGCTGCAGCGGGGGCGGCCGCAGAAACAGTTCCACTAACTCGTCTGCTGAGAGGCAGCTACTGAGAAAAGCAGGAACAGAAAATACCGCAGAGGAAAGTGACAGCAGGAGCCTGCAACGTGAGGCTTCCTGCCACAGGCAGGGCTCTGCGGGAGGACTGTCTGTGCAGAGAGCGCCGGAGCCCCGGGCTCTATTCCTGGCTCCGGTCCCTCCCCCGGTCTGGGTTAGAGCGCCGGAGCCCCGGGCTCTATTCCTGGCTCTGGTCCCTCCCCCCGGTCTGTGCAGAGAGCGCCAGAGCCCCGGGCTCTATTCCTGGCTCCGGTCCCTCCCCCCAGTCTGTGCAGAGAGCGCCGGAGCCCCGGGCTCTATTCCTGGCTCCGGTCCCTCCCGCGGTCTGGGTTAGAGCGCCGGAGCCCCGGGCTCTATTCCTGGTTCCGGTCCCTTCCCCCGGTCTGTGCAGAGAGCGCCGGAACCCCGGGCTCTATTCCTGGCTCCAGTCCCTCCCCCGGTCTGGGTTAGAGCGCCGGAGCCCCGGGCTCGATTCCTGGCTCCGGTCCCTCCCCCGGTCTGTGCAGAGAGCGCCGGAGCCCCGGGCTCTATTCCTGGCTCTGGTCCCTCCCCCCGGTCTGTGCAGAGAGCGCCGGAGCCCCGGGCTCTATTCCTGGCTCCGGTCCCTCCCCTGCTCTGTGCAGAGAGCGCCGGAGCCCCGGGCTCTATTCCTGGCTCCGGTCCCTCCCCCGGTCTGTGCAGAGAGCGCCGGAGCCCCGGGCTCTATTCCTGGCTCTGGTCCCTCCCCCCGGTCTGTGCAGAGAGCGCCGGAGCCCCGGGCTCTATTCCTGGCTCCGGTCCCTCCCCCGGTCTGTGCAGAGAGCGCCGGAGCCCCGGGCTCTATTCCTGGCTCCGGTCCCTTCCCCCGGTCTGTGCAGAGAGCGCCGGAGCCCCGGGCTCTATTCCTGGCTCCGGTCCCTCCCCCGGTCTGGGTTAGAGCGCTGGAGCCCCGGGCTCTATTCCTGGCTCCGGTCCCTCCCCCGGTCTGGGTTAGAGCGCTGGAGCCCCGGGCTCGATTCCTGGCTCCGGTCCCTTCCCCCGGTCTGTGCAGAGAGCGCCGGAGCCCCGGGCTCTATTCCTGGCTCCGGTCCCTCCCCCGGTCTGTGCAGAGAGCGCCGGAGCCCCGGGCTCTATTCCTGGCTCCGGTCCCTCCCGCGGTCTGTGCAGAGAGCGCCGGAGCCCCGGGCTCTATTCCTGGCTCCGGTCCCTTCCCCCGGTCTGGGTTAGAGCGCTGGAGCCCCGGGCTCTATTCCTGGCTCCGGTCCCTCCCCCGGTCTGGGTTAGAGCGCTGGAGCCCCGGGCTCTATTCCTGGCTCCGGTCCCTCCCCCGGTCTGGATTAGAGCGCCGGAGCCCCGGGCTCTATTCCTGGCTCCGGTCCCTTCCCCCGGTCTGGGTTAGAGCGCTGGAGCCCCGGGCTCTATTCCTGGCTCCGGTCCCTCCCCCGGTCTGGGTTAGAGCGCTGGAGCCCCGGGCTCTATTCCTGGCTCCGGTCCCTCCCCCGGTCTGGATTAGAGCGCCGGAGCCCCGGGCTCTATTCCTGGCTCCGGTCCCTCCCCCGGTCTGGGTTAGAGCGCTGGAGCCCCGGGCTCTATTCCTGGCTCCGGTCCCTCCCCCGGTCTGGATTAGAGCGCCGGAGCCCCGGGCTCTATTCCTGGCTCCGGTCCCTCCCCCCGGTCTGTGCAGAGAGTACCGGAGCCCCGGGCTCTATTCCTGGCTCCGGTCCCTCCCCCGGTCTGGGTTAGAGCGCTGGAGTCCCGGGCTCTATTCCTGGCTCTGGTCCCTCCCCCCGGTCTGTGCAGAGAGCGCCGGAACCCCGGGCTCTATTCCTGGCTCCGGTCCCTTCCCCCGGTCTGTGCAGAGAGCACCGGAGTCCCGGGCTCTATTCCTGGCTCCGGTCCCTCCCCCTGGTCTGTGCAGAGAGCGCCGGAGCCCCGGGCTCTATTCCTGGCTCCGGTCCCTTCCCCCGGTCTGTGCAGAGAGCGCTGGAGCCCCGGGCTCTATTCCTGGCTCCGGTCCCTTCCCCCGGTCTGTGCAGAGAGCGCCGGAGCCCCGGGCTCTATTCCTGGCTCCGGTCCCTTCCCCCGGTCTGTGCAGAGAGCGCCGGAGCCCCGGGCTCGATTCCTGGCTCCGGTCCCTTCCCCCGGTCTGTGCAGAGAGCGCCGGAGCCCCGGGCTCTATTCCTGGCTCCGGTCCCTCCCCCGGTCTGTGCAGAGAGCGCCGGAGCCCCGGGCTCTATTCCTGGCTCCGGTCTCTCCCCCCGGTCTGGATTAGAGCGCCGGAGCCCCGGGCTCTATTCCTGGCTCCGGTCCCTCCCCCGGTCTGTGCAGAGAGCACTGGAGCCCCGGGCTCTATTCCTGGCTCCGGTCCCTCCCCCGGTCTGTGCAGAGCGCGCCGGAGCCCCGGGCTCTATTCCTGGCTCCGGTCCCTCCCCCCAGTCTGTGCAGAGAGCGCTGGAGCCCCAGGCTGTATTCCTGGCTCCGGTCCCTCCCACGGTCTGTGCAGAGAGCGCTGGAGCCCCGGGCTCTATTCCTGGCTCCGGTCCCTCCCACGGTCTGTGCAGAGAGCGCCGGAGCCCCGGGCTCTATTCCTGGCTCCGGTCCCTTCCCCCGGTCTGTGCAGAGAGCGCCGGAGCCCCGGGCTCTATTCCTGGCTCCAGTCCCTTCCCCCGGTCTGGATTAGAGCGCCGGAGCCCCGGGCTCTATTCCTGGCTCCGGTCTCTCCCCCCGGTCTGGATTAGAGCGCCGGAGCCCCGGGCTCTATTCCTGGCTCCAGTCCCTTCCCCCGGTCTGTGCAGAGAGCGCCGGAGCCCCGGGCTCCATTCCTGGCTCCGGTCCCTCCCCCGGTCTGGATTAGAGCGCCGGAGCTCTAGCTGCTGCCCTGTGTCTGGGCCTGGAGGAACGGTCAGGTGAGATGGAGCCAGGGAGGAGCAGCGAGGGACTCAGCAGCACCTGTGAATGGGGAGCAGCCGCTCACCCCCAGGGCACCCCAGGGTGCTGCACACACAGTTCTGCAGTGTGTGAGCTCCCGCCAGGGTACTTGCTGGTCCATGGCACCATCTCTGCCCCCCAGGGACGCTGCAGTCGTATGCCAGGGCCCAGTGGCTCCAAGGGCTGGGCAGAGGCAGCGGGAAGGGGAAGAGATGCAAGCAGCCGTCCTCAGCAGGAGACCCCCGTTGGTGAGGGCGCTTCCCCGGGGCGGGGTGCTGCCCAGTGCAGTGCGGGCTGGGGGCCGCCATGGGTCACCCGCCTGAGGCAGGGACTAAGCCCAGGTCCCTGCTGGGGAACGTGGGGGAAAGGCGGGAGCGTGTCCAGCGGGGCTGAGGGCAGAACTCATTCCCAGGCCACAGGGACCTCTCGACTGGCCAGGGCCAGGGGCCGGCCCACGCAGAGCCTGGCCCCACGACAACCCGGGCGCGGATCTGCAGGCAAAGCAGCCAGTCTGGGCACAAAACCTGCCAGGGATGGAGAATCCCCCTCTGCTGGGGGCGGACACTGGGGACACTGAGCCAGGGCTCGGCTCCCCTCGGGGTTCAACATTTACCCCTTGTGACGGAGCAGGGAGCGAGGTGGATCTGACCTGGGAGGCTTGCGGGGGAGGTTCCCTGGGACCTGCTGCATTGGGAATGGGAGACTTTACCTGGGGCTGTAACATGAGCCAGGAGGAGGGTTGGGAGGTGACACCTTTGGCTGGGAGAATGGACACAGGCTAGAGGAGGGGCCCCGGGGGAGGGGAAGAGCTGGCTGGAGGTTTTGTCTGGCTGGTTTCAGTTTGGAGCTGTGGGGTGAAATGCAGGGAGCCCCAGGCTGAGGTCTAAGCTCCCTGCCCCCCAGAAGGGCCCGACTGAGGGGCCCTGTTTGTACTGACAAGTTCCTGGCATCTCTAATAAACCATCTGTTCTGCTGGCTGGCGGAGACTCACAGTGAATCCCAGGAAGAGGGGTGCAGGGCCTGACTCCCCCACACTCCGTGACACCCCTTATCACCAGTCAGCTTCTCAACACCCAGCCCTTGGGCTGTGTTCCACCTGGGGGCTGGAGCCAAGGCCTGTCCCGAGCTCCCAGCCCAGGGAGCAGCGCGCCCAGTGTGGGTCTGTAGCTCTCCCAGCCCCAGAGTCCTCCAGCGGGCACCTCTGAGGGGCAAATGAACACGGCCCTGGGGAGTGGGAGAAGCGAGGACACCCCACCCCCACCACTCAGCTCCTCTAGTCCCCCACCACCACATAGACCAGACACCCCTCAGCCCCCCCAACCCAGACAGCCCCCAGCCCTGACACTGCTCAGCCCCTGCCCCCCCAACCCTGACACCGCTCAGTCCCCCCAACCCAGACACCCCCCCAGTCCTGACACCGCTCAGCTCCCCCCAGCCCAGACACTGCTCAGCCCTGACACCCCTCAGTCCCCCCAACCCTGACACCGCTCAGCCCCCCCCAACCCAGACACCCCTCAGCCCAGACAGCCCTCAGCCCCCCCAACCCAGTCAGCCCTCAGCCCCCCCAACCCAGACACCCCCCCAGTCCTGACACCGCTCAGCTCCCCCCAGCCCAGACACTGCTTAGCCCTGATACCCCTCAGTCCCCCCAGCCCAGACACTGCCCAGCTCCCCCCAGCCCAGACACTGCTTAGCCCTGATACCCCTCAGTCCCCCCAACCCAGACACCGCTCAGCCCCCCCCAGCCCTGCCCTCCCTCCCAGCCACCCTGAGCCCCACCCAGCTCCCCAGCCCAGGGCTGAGCTCTCTGAAATTGGGGCCTGCAGGCCGGAGCTGCCCAGCCAGGGCTCAGAGCAACAACATCTGCGGCCCCACCCTGCAGCTGGGCATCCCTGGCCCACTCAGCTCTGATGTGCTGGTTGGTGGCCCAGTGGGCCGGTCACCCCCCGTCCCCAGGGCAGCCCAGGCTGCAGCCCAGGGAGCACCACTCACCGACTCCATACTTCTCCTTCTTGGTGGGCAGCCAGGGGGCCATTGCAGCCAGCCCAGCCCAGCGATGTGACTGTCCCCGCGCCGTGTGGCAGCCAGTTCCTCCCGCGGAGCTGCCAGGGTCACGTGCGTCTCACCGGCTTGTGCAAACCTTCCTGGGCCACTTCCTCTAAGCAAAGCTGGGCTCTGCACAGAGCCTGCAACCGGCCCCTTCTCCCCAGCCGGCTCTGAGAGCGCCCGATGCAGAGACCCAAGGGCTGCGGGACACCAGTGAGAGACACCCCAGCCCCCAGTGCCAACAGAGCAGCCCACGCCTGCACTGAGCACCTAGGGGCTCGCCCTGGGGTCTTTCCCTGTTAGGCCAACAGAGCAGCCCAACACAGGGAGAGGGAGCTGGGCTCTGTCCAAGGAGAACTTCCCTGTTCTCCCTGGAGCGTCTCTCGCTCTGGGGCTGATGCATGAGGATGCCCCTAGTGAGTTTCAGGCCCATCAGAGCCGGCAGCTGGCATGGCTGCTCCCCTGCAGCCGGGGGGTGCTGAGCCAGGCCCAGGGCCGTCTGCAGACCCCTCAGCCCAAGCTGCCCCGCACACCTGCCCCACAGCTCCGCCTGCGTCCTCTCACAGGCAGCGGGGCCTGTTTGGAGAGCGGCATGGGGGGGGAGAGTTTCGTGGTGCTGGCAAGGGGTCACTTGTGCTCAGACCCCCCTGATACAAAGCCAACCGGCCCGCGGGCCCAGCTCCCTCGGGCATCGTTGCTGGATGGGTAGAGTGCAGCAGCTCCCACCCGGGGTGCTCACACTCTGCTGTATGGGGCTGGGCACGCTCTCCGCCTGCTCCCAGCAGGGCTCTGACTCCTGGGTCCCTCCCCACGGGCACCTGGGAAGGGTTCCTGCCTCCGCCTGATGCTGTTACTAGCCGCTGCCATTCTGCACAGTGAGATCCTCCTCAATCCCGCAATGCACTGGGCCACCCCTCAGCCGCTGGTGGGAGATCCGGTACGGGGGGAATGGAACTGTGTGGTTCTGAAAGCCCCATTCCCTGCCCTGCTCAACCAGCCAGCAGTCTGCTGCCCTAGGGGCTGGCACCCCCTATGGAGGAAAGGGTCCAGGGCCCATTCCCACCCCCTGGGCCAGCCAATCCCCTGCCTGTGGCCTAAGGTAATAGGAGTCACTTGTGAGCAAAGTTATGCAGGTGCTTAAGTCATTGTCGAGCTTGTTCTGTGAGCGAGTGTGCACCAGAGTACGCGGGGGCTGCTATGTTCATGTAGGGGAATAAAGGGGCCCATAGAGTCGAAGGTGTTCACATGGCCCTGGCACTGTCCAGCACTAAACAACGTTAAACAAGGCTTGGCGTTCAGTATACCCCGGCCCCAGCCTGCTTAGTCCATGGCAAACACACCATTACACGTCCTTTTAACCTTGAATGAAAGAGACAGAAAAGAAGCAAAAATAATCAAGGCTTTTGAACTATAAAGTGTTGAGTGAGACTTTCATTGTAATGTCAGTAGGGTCAGCCTGAGCTTCCCCCCAACACCTAGTGATGACTAGGGAAGAGGCCTTCAGGAGCCAACACGCCCACTCCGCCGAGGTGCACAGTATGATGGGGCTGCTTTGCCCAAATGATCACTTTTGGGAGGTGTTGGTTGCACATCATTTCTGACTTTAATGCCTTACACGTGTGTGGATTGCCACGGGCACGCAGGGGCGAAAGAAAATGCAGGCCTGGTATTTACTAGGCTGCACGTGGCAATAGACTATATTGGTAAGGGATGCAAGGAGAGTATGGGTCACGATGCAAACTGCAGACGCACACACACACACACACACACACACAACTAAAATTAATCAATGTAAAGTTTTATTGGGGATAATTACAAGGGGTAAGGGAGCAGCGTTAGATTAGCTAATAGAGTTAATGAAACTTAAAACACACAATGTAATGAAACTTAAAACACACAATGACTAAAATATCTACTAACAATATTTATAAACAAAGATGCAGCATTTAGTAATAACTGATACTCACAAATACAAACCAACGCATAACGACCGGCAAACGTAGAAACTCTGTTTGAAACACGTGAGCTGAGAGAGAGGCTTCGAGGTGATCAGGCTCGGTTACGGGTGTACACGGGATACACAGGATTCGTTTTTCTTTCTCCTCTTCCTGCCTGCACATGGCAGGCAGGCCCATAAAGTACCAATTATGACATCATAGAAGTCTCTTAGGGGACGGGGCCCAAAACCTGTTTGTGTTCGTTTCTGATTGGCACAAGCAAAGTTTACACCCAGTGGGGGAGCAGGTGCCTCAAAGTCTGGCTTCGCCCCCAAAAGGTGAGGAATGCATATTGTTTTAGAATGCGTGCAACACTGAATGACAAAAGAAGAGGCCAGGGCAATACCGGTATGGGCAAGTTTTACAGAAAGCAGACAGGAACTCATCTCAACAACGTGTACTCACTTAAAACCTACCTCTTCAGAGTTAAATAAACGTGTTTTATTTTTGCTCTAAACTAACTCAGTGTTGTGTTTGAACCGAGCTCTTCGGGTAACTCCAGTTAAAGCAGCGAACTGTTGGACACTGACCCCTGTACTGCCTGAGCTGCCCCGGAGAGGGCTGGACGGTGCCGAACACACGATTTGGGAAAGTCCGGGACTGGGAGTCTGGGAGTCACCCTGCAGGCAGCTACCAAGGCTGCTGGAAGCCAGAGGGTGACTGGTGTGTTGCTGAAGGCCTGCTGGAGTCTCAGCCACCGGACCAGGGCTGTGGCTATACACAGGCACTCAGGGTGGGGCCTGCATGCTGCTGGCTGTTTGTGAGCAGCCCGGCTGGGAGCACACCACAGCATTCGGAGACACCCCAGGTTGCAGGGCAGGGGTGACACAGCCCCTCACTGGTCTGGATTGCACCCCGGAGTGTGACAAGCACATGGGCTGATCAGCCACTCTGGGTCCTGGCAAACTCTCTAGGGCATCGCTTTTAGCTGCATGTCTGGTCACATGCTCACTGCCGTGTTACACAACGTGCAGTCTTGGCTGGGTCTGATTAGACAGAAGGAAATAAGGTGGGGAAGGAAAAGAACACACTGGGGGTCAGGGTGTCACAAAATCTCCCGTCCCAGATGATGTTCAGGAGTTAGCCAGAGCTGGTGGTGTCATCTGGGTCCCCCTCGCTGGCCCCGTGTGGTCAGGACAGCTCTCTGGCTTAGGACGAAGATGGTCCAGGGTTCCAGGAGATGGTGGGGTGGCAGCCACGACAGTGAAGCTTGCTCCTTCCCCTTCTCTCATCTTTCAGGCAGCCGGCTTCACAGTCACCAGCTTCCCCCTCCTCTCCCCTTCTTCAGAACTTGAAAAGGGAAGTGGGGGGTGGAATTAATTCATAGATCCCGAGGCCAGCAGGGACCGCTGTGATCGTCTAGTCTGACGCCTGCATAACACCTGCCCTGAAATAACACCTAGAGCAGAGCTGGGAGACGGAGACAGACAGCCAGGCTGCATTGAAAAATTGCCAGTGATGGAGAATCTACCACAATCCTTGGGAAATGGTTCCAGTCGTTAATTCCCCTCCCTGTCAAAACGTATCCCTTATTTCCAGTCTGAATTTGTCTAGCTTCATCTTCCAGCCATTGGATCAGGTTAGACCTTCCTCTGCTGGATTGAAGAGCCCGTTATTAAATATCTGTTCCCCATGTAGGTACCTATAGACGGGTGTGACGAGTTTGGGCACAGAAACTCCCTCAGGACTGTCACTCGATGTGCTGGGAGACCACTGAGAACAAACCCCCCTGCCAGAGAAGGGTTCCCTCCACTCCCGTCTTGCTGGGCCAGATGCATCAATCGGCTCCATCACAGACCAATAGGTTGGGCCAAGCCCCCTGCAGTTTACAGAAACTGAGCACCCAGCATTCAGTCTTTCTGGGAGCCCAAACCCCGAATAAATCCGTGTTACTCTGTATAAAGCTTATACAGGGCAAAACCATAAATTGTCCGCCCTCTATAACACCTATAGAGAGATATGCACAGCTGTTTGCCCCCCCAGGTATTAATCACTTACTCTGGGTTAATTAATAAACAAACATGATTTTATTAAGTATAAAAAGTAGGATTTAAGTGGCTTCAAGTAATAACAGACACAACAAAGTAAGTTACCAAGCAAAATAAAACAAAACCAGCAAGGCTAACTTAATACACTAAGGATCTAGGTACAAATACTAACTTCTTACCCTAGATGTTATTTCAGGTACAATACTTTTCAGACCAACCTTGTAGTTTGTGGCTTGGGTCCAGCAATCACTCACACCCCCATAGTTACAGTCCTTTGTTCCAGTTTCTTTCAGGCATCTCTTTGGGGTGGAGGGACCATCTCTAGAGCCAGCTGGAGACAAAATCAAGAGGCTTCCAGGGCCTTTTATATTCTCTCTCTTGTGGGCGGAAACCCCTTTGTTCTTCTGTGCAAAATCACAGCAACAAGATGAAGTTTATAGCCACCTGGGCAAGTCACGTGTCCATGAATAATTCAGCTTTTTGCAGGCCAAGGCTATTGTTTACATGTTAGTTTGAACATTCCCAGGAAAGCTCAGATGTGGATTGGCATCTCCCAAAGTCCATTGTAGTTAAGTACTCCCAATTTCTTGAATCATCCCTTCACAATGTGTTGGCCAAACCTCCCTTATGTGTTTCCTACAGCAAACACTTCAAATACAAGCATAGAGCCAACGCTCCTAACTTCAGATATAAACATGACACATGCCTACAAATAGGATGAATATATTCAGTAGATCAGAACCTTTGCAAAGATCTGTCAAATGGCATAGCTAGCATAAAGCATATTCCAGCTGTTATATTTACACTCATAAGCATATTTCCATAAACATATGGAGTGCAACGTAACAACGTGGATCAAGCCACCCCTTAACCTGCTCTTTGTTCAGCTAAATAGATTGAGCTCCTTGAGTCTCTCACTATAAGGCAGGTTTTCTTTAATCATCCTCCCGGCTTTTCTCTGACCCCTCTCCAACTTATCAACAGCCTTCTTGAATTGTGGGCACCGGATCCCAGCAGCGGTCACACCAGTGGCAAATACTGAGGGCAAATCACCTCTCCACTGCTCCTCGGGATTCCTGTTCATGCATCCCAGGATGGCATTAGTCCTTTTGGCCGTAGTGTTGCACTGGGAGCTCATGTTCAGCTGATTAACCACCATGACCGTCAAGTCTTTGTCAGAGTCACTGCTTGCCAGGATAGAGCCCACAGCCTGTGCGCATGGCCTGCAGTCTCTGTTCCTAGCTTTATACATGTACATTTAACTGTATTAAAACGCAGAGGCTTTGCTTGTGCCCAGATTACCAAGCAAGCCAGATCGCTGTGTTGCAGTGACCTGTCCTTTTCATTAGTTACTACCCCCCAATTTTTGTTTCCTCTGCAGACGTTATCAATGAGGATTTTATGTTCTCTTCCAGTCATTGATACAAATGTTAAATAACTCATCCCCTCGTTATTTCATCCACAAATTAGACCTAATCTCCAACCCACCAATTGTGGTCCACTGATTTCCAGTCCCACCCTTTTGTTCATCAGCCATGATCTTAACACAGCTAGTGCGTTCCATCAGGAGGCCTGTTTATTTGAACTAATTCAGTCTCTCCCTTTTGCACCTTTCCCCATTGACGTTTCCTGCTCCAGGTTGGTGGGACCCATGAACTGGCACTCATGTCTTACAGTGAGCTCACTGAGACGACGTGGGGATTTTCCCTTGTGATGTTGTATGTGAGTCTTACTGTTGAGCCTCTGTGAATTTTACTGTTTAGCATGAATACTGTGTGTGCCTCAGTTTCCCTGTGTGCTGCACCAATACCTCGGTGGTGGGAATAGGGATGTGTGACTTTGGCTGAGACCTCTGGGGCAGGTGAAGCTGCTCCAGCTGCCTGCACGTCTGGTGCCCTTCGTAACTTGAGACCCAGGAGGAGGATGCAACCAGATGACGACCAGGTGACTCTGCCCAGGAAGCGAGACAAGAAGGAGAAGAAGCAATGGGGGTGTCTGAGGTCAGGTCACTGGAAGCTGGCAGACTACCTTGGGGGGACTGGAAGAGGTGGCGCCCAGGACTCCCCAAGATGGACTTGGCTGAAAGTCACTGATTTCTGTGCTAACAAGTTTTGCCCTACGCTGTGTTCCTGTCGACTAATAAACCTTCTGTTTGACCACGTCTGACTGCGGAGTCGGGGGGCAGGGCCCTCTGGCTCCCCCAGGACTCCACCCGGGTGGACTCGCTGCAGGAAGCACATGGTGTGGACGGGGATGTTGAATGCTCCGAGGTCAGACCCAGGAAGGTCGAAGCTGTGTAAGCTTCTTGCCCTAACAACAGTATGCTCATTGAGAGGAGGCCCCCCCAGAGTCCTGACTGGCTTCATATGGAGTAGTTCCAGAGCATTGCCCGGTGACTCCGTGACAACTGGTGGCAGTGGTGGGATAAAAGCACCCCGTGGACAGAGCATCCTGCAGCAAGTGACTGGGGAGCAGTAAAACCAAGGGAGATTAGCAAGAGACAGGCGTGCTGTGGTCTCTGAGAGGTGCCGTTCCAGGAGGTGGAGGAGCCTACGGCTTAACCCCGAGAGAAAGTGGACCCCCGAGAAGGGCTGTCTATGCTGTGCCCATGCAGGCTGGTTATGTGAATCGGGAGCCCAGACTCTCCAGCCAGGCTGGGGCTTTGCAAAAACAGATCCTCTGGTTTAACTCCCCCCACGCCACATGCACCTGCCTCACAGGCAGCTGAGACAAACCACCAAGCAGCATCTCTGGGGTCAGGGAGCCCATTGTAGAGGGCAGGGAGAGGAGAGATGGGGAACCAGAGAGAAAGAGGATAAACTGGTATGCAAATAGGGTAATGCATATTCATCAAATGTCTCACATGATCTTCTCATAAACAAACTAGGGAAATGTAGCCTAGACAAACCTACTATAAGGTGGGTGCATAACTGGTTGGAAAAACATACTCAGAGATAGTCATTAATGGTCACAATCAAGCTGAAAGGGCAGATTGAGTAAAGACCTGTAGGGATCTGTCCTAGGCCTAGTTCTGTTCAATATCTTCATCAATGATTTAGATCAGCGGTTCTCAAACTGTGGGTCGGGTCCCCAAAGCGGGTTGGGTTTGCCAGGGCTGGCTTAGACTTGCTGGGGCTCGGGGCTGAAGCCGAATCCCGAGGGATTCAGCCCTGGGTGGCGGGGCTCAGGCTTTGGCTCCGGCTCCCCACCTGGGGCAGTGGGAATCAGGCAGGCTCGGGCTTCGTTCCCCCCTCCCGGGGTCGTATAGTACTGTTTGTTGTCAGAAGGAATCATAGAATATCAGGGTTGGAAGGGACCTCAGGAGGTCATCTAGTCCAACCCCCTGCTCAAAGCAGGACCAATCCCCAATTTTTGCCCCAGATCCCTAAATGGCCCCCTCAAGGATTGAACTCACAACCCTGGGTTTAGCAGGCCAATGCTCAAACCACTGAGCTATCCCTCCCCCCAGGAGGTCGTGGTGGATGGAGTTTGAGGACCCCTGATTTAGATGATGGCACAGTGAGCACGTTTATAAGCTTGTGGACGATACCAAGCTGGGAGGGGTTGCAAACGCTTTGGAGGACAGGACTGCAATTCAAAATACTCCCGGCAAACTGCAGAAATGGTCTGAAATAAATCAGATGAAATTCAATAGGGACACAGTAGTGCACGTACGCAGGAACAATCAATTGCACAAATATAAAATGGGCAATGATGCCTAGGAAGGAGCACTGCAGAAAAGGATCTGGGGTTACAGAAACTAAATATGAGTCAACAATGTCATGTAGTTGCAAAAAAAAAAATTTAAAAAAAATGAAGATCATTCTGGGCTGTATTAGCAGGAGTGTTGTAAGCACGACACGAGACGTAATTCTTCGGCTCTTCTCAGCGCTGATAAGGCCTCAGCTGGAGCATTGTGTCCAGTTCCGGGAGCCACATTTCAGGAAAGATGTGGACCAACTAGAGAAAGTCCAGAGAAGAGCAACAGAAATGATGAACGGTCCAGAGGACATGACCTCTGAGGGAAGATTGAAAGCAGTGGGTTGGTTAGTCTGGAGAAGAGAAGACTGAGAGGGGATAGATACCAGTCTGCAAGTATGTGAAAGGTTGTTATAAAGAGGAGGGTGATACATTCTTCTCCTTAACCTGTGAGGACAGGACCAGAGGCAATGGGCCGCAGGGGCGGGTTAGGCTGGAGATTAGGAACCCGGCCGGCCTGTCAGGGTGGTGAAGCGCTGGAACACATTGCCCAGGGAGGGGGTGGGATCTCCGGCTCTGGGGGGGTTTAAGAGCCGGTCAGACAAACCCGCCAGGGCGGGTCTAATACTGAGCCCTGCCCCGGTGCAGGGCAGCCTGGCGCGGGCCCTGCGGCTCCAGGGCTGGGCGGAGCCGGGACAGCCCAGCCCGAGCCTGCCTCCCCCGCTCCTGCGGCGCCACCTGGCGGGCACGGCGATGTACTGGCCGCGTGGGCCCGGCCTGGCTGGGTGGGTGCGGCTGGCCCCACGTGGCGCCTGGCAGAGCCCCAGGGACCCGGTGCCAAGACCCTGGGGATGCCGGAGCCCGCCCGGATGTCTCAGCCCCGCCCACAGGATCCCCGCTTCCCCGGCCCCAGAGCAGGTGTCCACCGCTAGTGTCCGGGCCCCGCCCCCTCGAGAGGCCCCGCCCCGCGGACACCCTGGCCCCGCCCCCACCGCCGCGCCGTGGGGAGCTGTGGCTGGGGCGACAGACGCTCCGGGGGCGGGGCCTGTCGCTGCGGGGCGGGGCTCGGGTGACAGCAGAGCTTGGGGCGGGGCCATGGGGGGAAGACGGCGCAGGGGGCGGGGCCGAAGCCACTCGGGCCCCATCTGATTGGCTGCCATGGCGTGGCACGTGACTCGTGCTTGGCGTCCCGTGACTCCCTGCGGGGCGGGGCCTAGAGCCGGGTGCAGGTGAGGGGGGCGGCGGTCGGGCCGGGGGCGCCACAACCAGCCGGGCGACCCCTGGGGCGGGGCACGGCGGGGTGGCGCTCACGGCTCCCGAGGGCGGGGGCGGGTAAGGCGGATGCCGCATCCCGTCGGACCGGTTCCCCGGACGCCTGGGTTCCGCGGGGGTGGGTGTCTCCCGCAGCCCCTCCCTGCGCTTGGCCGCGGGCCGGGTCCCGTTACCCGCCCCCCGGGGTCTGGGCGCGGGGCGCTGCCCCGGGGCGGGGAATGGAAAGGGTCCGGGCCCCGGGGGGTTCGTCCTGCAGCCCGGGGCGGTGCCGGCTGCCTTGGCCGGTCTCCAGGGCCGCGCACGCCCAGGTGAGCTGGGCTGTTGGTGACACACCCACCACCCGGCTGCTCTTCCTGGAGACCGGGGTGGTGGCCGGTCTCCAGGCCTCGAACCCTCCTCCCTGGGGCCCGCTGCGAGTCCCAGCCCCCAGAGCCGGCTGTGGGGCTGGGCACCGACTCGCTGGGCGGACGTTGATTTGCAGGTTGTTCCCGGGGAGGACTCGGCGTCGCCTGGATCTCCTGGGGAACAGGGCGCAAGCAAAGGCCCAGCGTGTCAGTGCGACATCGGGGAGCAGCCAGCAGGCCAGGCGCGGGCGGTGGGGGGCTGGCCGGGGAAGCCGTGACTCACTCCGGGAGCCACTTGGCAGGGCTGGCTCACCTGCTGGACGTGAACTTTGACCAAAAGAACGAATGTGATCCTAGGAGACCCAAACGGGCGTAGCAGCAGAGAGGTGACGGGCGGGCACTGGGATCCGGTGCCCAGGTCTGGGGCCCACCCTTCAGGCGGTTGATAACCTGGAGAGGGTCGACGAAGAGCCGGGAATAGAAAACCTGCCTCGTAGTGAGAGACTTGGGGAGCTGGATCTGTTTGGCGTAACACAGAGACGGTTCAGGGGTGCTTGATCCCCGTCCCTAGGTACCTACGTGGGGGGCAGAGATTTAGTGATGGGCTGCTCAGTCCAGCAGAGGAAGGTCAGACACGGGGCAGTGGCTGGAAGTTGACCTAGGACGAATTCAGACTGGCAGTTAGGGGCACGTTGTTTTTGGTGACAGGAATTAACCATGGGGACCGTACCCAAGGGCCGAGGTGGCGTCTCCGTCCCTGACAGTTTTTCACTCCAGACTGGCTGCTTTGCCTGCAGATCCACTCCAGGCGTTATTGTGGGGCAGCCCCAGCCCGTGTTACATGGGAGGCCAGACTAGATGGGCCCTGCTGGCCTCAGGATCTCTGTCTGCCCCCCAACCGGTGGGAGTGGAGCAGGGCCACTGGTCCTGGGGCAGTGCGGATGGGTGTCTCTCCCCCCTGCTAACCAGTTTCTCCCCTAGGGCCCAGTGGCTGCTCCAACCCCTGCCCTTTCCCCTTGCAGGTCCCCAGCTCCGTCTGCCCCGCAGCCCCACTGCCATGGAGGCCAGCGATGGTCTCACCTCCCCGCTGCGGCCGAATGGCCTCGGCTCCCTGCTGGATGACGACGAGGAGGAGGAGGGCGAAGGCTTGGCCCTGGACTGTGAGGGGGACCTGGAGGTGAACCCCTACGATGGGCTGCCTTTCTCCTCCCGCTACTATGAGCTGCTGCAGCGGCGGCGAGACCTGCCTGTTTGGGCCACCAAGTACAGCTTCATGGAGCACCTGGAGAGCAGCAGCGGCATCGTCCTGGTGTCCGGGGGGCCCGGGACCGGCAAGAGCACCCAGGTGTGAGGGGGGCTTGGGGAGGGCGTGGCCAGGGCAGGAGTGCCCTGCCTGGAAAGAACACCTACCAAATAATCCCCTTGCGTGTGGTGAGCTCGGGGAGCAGCCGGTGCTGCAGGGAGAGGGTGGGGGGGCTGCCCCCTTGCAGTCAGCACAGTGCGAGGGGGCCTGTGCTGTGGGGAGCTCAGTCGGGGGCGCTGTGCTGCTGGCTTGCTAGTGAGACGCGTCCTGGGCTCCTTTGAGTCCACTGCTCCTCATGTCCGGAGGGTCTCTTGGGGACAGGGTCCCAGAGCTAAATGTCTAGGGTGCTGTGGCTGCAGGTGCCACGGGACGGGGGCCAGTGACTCCTCAGTTAACCTCTGAGGCAGGGTCCATTGTACGCCTGTGTGTTTGCGAAGCCCCCTTGGGGCAGCCCGTGCAGACGCCGGGCTCTCCCTGTCGGACGCCCTGGGAATTGGCTTTCAGTCGCGCCCCTCGCGGGCCGGGAGTTAGCTGGGTCTGCGCTGTGAGCTGCAGGACAAGTCGTGCTGTATGGGGTGAGCCGCTGGCGGGTGGCCAGGGACTCCCCAGGGGGTGGGTGAGCCCGGAAGAGTGGTACTGAGGGCCCCAGACACCCTGACTTGTTGGTCTGCAATGCTGGCGCACCGAGCAGCCCAGTCGGGACCCAGTTCTCTGGCTGCTGGCCTGGCATTAAACACACACAGCCCCTGCCCCAGACAGTTCACACACAGCAGGACAGACTGACTGATGGGGGCTGGCTTGTTTGTGGAGTCCCAGACTGACAACCAGCAGCCTCGGTGCCAAACCTCCAAGCTGCAGAGCCTGCAGGCAGCTGGCTCCTTGGCCCTCTGCCCCTGGTGCATGTCTCTTCCGCCCCAGCAGCCTTGGCAGGGAAGCTAGAGACTTTGACCTGGGGGAGGGTTTGTTTTCAAGCTGCCTGGCTCTGTGGAGCTCTGCTCTGCTGTAGGCCCCAGCCAGGCCATGGGCCCGGAGACGGAGGCAGGAGCCGTTTGGGCTCCCATGGAATCTCCCAGGACACTGTTAATTGCCGGCGACCTCTCCTGGTGCGTGCCCAGGGCATGCCCAGGCTCCCCAGCAGCGGAAGCTGGAGCCTGGCTGGTGTGGAGGATGGGCAGGGGGTGGCAGGTCTCTGTCTGGGGCCAGCCGCAGCCCCTCGGAGCAGAGCTGTGCCTGCAGGGGGTCGGGCCGATGGGGCGCACGAGAGGCGTTTGGAGGGGCCCGGGCGCTTCCCTTATCTCTGTGATTGGTACCTGGCCCCGTGACTGTGGTCTCAGCTCTGCTCAGCTGGTGGGGCCCCCGTGGGGCAGGGCAGCCCCGCTGCACGCAGAGACTGTCACTCACGGTCTCTGGGAATTGAACCACTGGGCTGCCCTCTCATCTGTGCACTAGATTTCTGCCCCGTGCTTTGCCCAGGCTGCCCCTGGGGGTCCATGGGATGCTGCAGGGAGCAGGGGCCTCCAGGTTCCCAATCAGCCACCCCTGAATCTCAGAAGACTTTGCCCCTAGGCTGTGGGGCCCACAGCAGCCGTGGGGGTGGCAGGGTGGAGGGGACCAGCCCCTGGCTGAGCCGTCAGGAAGGGAGCCATGGGGCTTGGCTGAACTTCTCATGGATGGCATAGCTGGGTGCCTGCTGTCAACCTCTGTGCCGGCCTCAGTGTCCGGGTGAGGCAGCTGGCCGGGGATCTCCTGGCCCCTGCCAGCCGGACAGGTTGGTTCTGCCCCTGGCAGGCCGTGTGGGCCCCCACAGAACGTGGTGCAGGCATGTCACGGGGGGGCTCTGGGCTGGGGGTCTAGGCCGTTGTGCCCACGTGGAGCACAGCTCAGCCCCACCCACCTGGCTGAGCTGCAGCGTGAACATGTGAGGCTTCTGGGGGGGCACCTGTACCCGGTGTTGGGGGGTTCTGGCTCCCTTGGAGTGACCTGTGCCCCCAACAGTGGCTGCCCGGGGCCCCTTGCCCTGCTCTCCTCCTTGCAGATCCCTCAGTGGTGCGCAGAGTACGCCCTCTCCCAGCAGTTCACCCATGGCCTGGTGGCCTGTAGCCAGCCCCACGGCCTGGCCGCCCTCAGCCTCTCGCTGTGTGTGGCTGACGAGATGGACCTGAACCTGGGCCACGAGGTTGGCTACTGCGTTCCCCACGAGGACTGCTGCACTCCGGAGACCCTGCTCAGGTGAGCTGGGAGCGGCGCCCGTAGGGCACGGAGACCGGCTTGTGGGTCTGGGGCTGCCCCTCCCTCTCGCTTGCTGGCCGCGCGGTGCCCTGATCCACCCCCGCTGGGCTCGTCAGGGTGCTCAGCCCGGAGCCACGGCGTAGGAGGGCGGAGCTGGAGTCCAGGGCCCGGCAGCCAGGCCACTCCACCAGCCTCCTTCCTGGGGAGAGGTGGAGGCCAGGCCTGTCCCAGGGTCCCCCCGGGCAGGAGCCTGGTGCTCCGTGCTGGGACGAGACCAGCCAGAGCTGGGCCTCTAGCGGCTGGGGAGCAGGGCTGGGCCAGGGCCAGGCTGGGGACACCCCCCTCGGGCGGGGCCCAGCCAGGATCCTGTTTAAGGAGGGGCTCCAGGATTGGAGGGGCAAGGAGGAGGCCGCACTGCAAGGGTCAGCCTGTGGGCGTCAGGTGGGGGCTCTGGCAGTGAAGGGGTTAGGGCGGGCGCCTCTCCCCGCCACTCTCTTGGGTTGGGCCTGACACCTCTTGGCTCAAGGGACGAGGTTCTCTCCTGAGAGAGCTGAGTGGGGGAGGGGGCCCTTCCAAATCCCCCCCAAATCCCCCCCACCTCTCCCAGTGCCCCTCAATCCCAACACACAGCCCCCCGGGTTTCTCCCCTCCCAGTGCCCCTCAATCCCGACCTGCAGCCCCCTGCTTCCCACCCTGGTCACACACCCCATCCCCCTGCTCTGTTGGCGCCCCTCAATCCCGACCTGCAGCCCCCTGCTTCCCACCCTGGTCATACACCCCGTCCCCCTGCTCTGCTGGTGCCCCTCAATCCCGACCTGCAGCCCCCTGCTTCCCACCCCTGGTCCACACACCCCGACCCCCTGCTCTGCTGGCGCCCCTCAATCCCGACCTGCAGCCCCCCCTGCTTCCCACCCTGGTCACACACCCCGTCCCCCTGCTCTGCTGGCGCCCCTCAATCCCGACCTGCAGCCCCCTGCTTCCCACCCTGGTCATACACCCCATCCCCCTGCTCTGCTGGTGCCCCTCAATCCCGACCTGCAGCCCCCCCTGCTTCCCACCCTGGTCACACACCCCGTCCCCCTGCTCTGCTGGTGCCCCTCAATCCCAACCTGCAGCCCCCCCTGCTTCCCACCCTGGTCACACACCCCGTCCCCCCTGCTCTGTTGGTGCCCCTCAATCCCAACCTGCAGCCCCCTGCTTCCCACCCTGGTCACACACCCCATCCCCCTGCTCTGCTGGCGCCCCTCAATCCCGACCTGCAGCCCCCCCTGCTTCCCACCCTGGTCACACACCCCGTCCCCCTGCTCTGCTGGTGCCCCTCAATCCCGACCTGCAGCCCCTGCCATCCCAGTTCTGGGCTCCCACTTCCTCGGGCTGCCTCTAACCCCGGTGCTTTGCTGGCAGGTTCTGCTCGGATGAGATGCTGCTGCGGGAGATGATGTCGGACCCTCTGCTGCGCCAGTACGGGGTCATTGTGATGGACGAGGTGCAGGAGCGCACGGTGCCCACAGACGTGCTGCTAGGGCTGCTGAAGGATGTGCAGCGCCAGCGCCCAGAGCTCAAGGTGGTGGTGGTGACGGTGCCGGCCCTGGAGGAGCGGCTGCGGGCCTTCTGCGGGGACCCTCCCGTGGTGCGGGTGCCGGGACCCAGCCCGCCCAGCCAGCTGGTGTACAGGGATCCCCCGGCTCGGGGCCAGGTCCCGGCCGCGTGTCAGGCGGTGTTGGACATTCACCGGCGCCAGGAACCCGGCGACGTGCTGCTCTTCCTGGCCAGTGAGCAGGTGGAGACTGGGAACTGCTGGGACCCCTCCCTGGTGGGGGGCGTGCGGGAAAAGGGGAGAGGGCAGGGGGTGTTGGGACTCTCTTTGGGGGTGGTCCTGGGGGCATGAGGAGCAGGGGCTGCTCCCCAGCCTTGCAGCAAAGGGGGTGTCCGGTCGCTAACTGCACCTGCTCCCCTCCCTGCAGGAGATCAGCGAGTGCTGCGAGGCCATCCGCACTGAGGCTGTGGCCCTGAACCCCGGCCTGGGGCCGCTGCTGGCCCTCCCCCTGCACCCGGGGCTGGGGCGGGCAGCCCAGAAGGTCTATGAGGTGCCGGAGCAGTGCAGCGGGCCCCAGGGCCGGCGTGTCATCGTCACCCACTGGCTCGCGGATTCATCCTTCTCCCTGGGGACTGTGCGCTACGTCGTCGACACGGGGCTGGAGCTGCGGAGCGTGAGTACGGCGCAGGGGGGCGTGGCTCAGCCCGGCCCCGCCCCTTTTCCAGGGCAGGCGTGGCCAGCTCTGCACAACTCCTTGGGCAGGACTGCCCCTCCCGCCAGTTTCCCCATGAAAATAAGTCAGGCCCACCACACTCAGGGTCCATTTTGGTCAATTTCACGGTCATAGGAGTTTTTAAATGGTAGATTTCCTGAGTTCAGCTATTTATAATTGTTGGGGTCTTGCCCCATAAAGGAGTTGCGGGGGAGGGGGGGGTGCAAGGTTATTGTGGTGGGGGGGGGGGGGGGGGGGAGTTGCGGTACTGCTACCCTCACTTCTGCGCTGCTGCCT
Source organism: Chelydra serpentina (assembly GCA_037349315.1). Lineage (NCBI taxonomy): Eukaryota > Metazoa > Chordata > Testudines > Chelydridae > Chelydra > Chelydra serpentina. The sequence goes on from JBAIAC010000369.1 coordinate 420,761, forward strand.
GCCGAGCTGGGCCTCAGGCAGCAGCCGCCGCTCTCCGGCCGCCCGGCTCCGAAGGCAGCGCAGAAGTAAGGGTGGCAATACCGTGACCCCTCCCCTCCCCCCGAAATAACCTTGTAACCCCCCCTCCCCTGCAACTCGCTTTTGGGTCAGGACCCCCATTCTGAGAAACCCCGGTCTCCCTCTGTGACATTTCTATAGTATAGGGTAGCAGCACACACAAGACCAGATTTCCTGGTCCCTGACACGTTTTTCATGGCCGTGAGCGTCAGAGGCCCTACAAATAAGCCCCACTCCGTCCCTTCAGTCAGCATCCTGTCTCTTGGCCCTGGGAGGCTGGGAGCTGGTATTAATGGTGGGATGGGGCAGGGCCGGACCCCTGCCTGTTGCATAGGAGAGCAGCCTGTGCAGCAGCTGTCAACAGATACACACCAACGGCCAGACTGGGCCGGATCCAGCCCAGTGTCCCGTCTGCCGACAGTGGCCAGGGCCAGGTGCCCCAGAGGGAATGAACAGAACAGGGAATCCTCAAGTGATCCAGCCCCTGTCGCCCATTCCTGGGGTTGTGCCACTGGTCAGCTTGGCTAATAACCATTGATGGACCTGTCCTCCATGAACTTCTCTCATTCTTTTAGAACAGTTACAGTTTTGGCCTTCAACATCCCCTGGCCAGGAGTTCCACAGGTCGACCGTGCATTGTGTGGAGAAATACTTCCTTTTGTTTGTTTTAAACCTGTTGCCTATTGATTTCATTGGGTGACCCCTAGTTCTTGTGTTATGAGAAGGAGTAAATAACACTTCCTTATTCACCTTCTCCACACCAGTCATGATTTTATAGACCTCTATCATATCCCCCTTTAGTAGCTTCTTTTCTAAGCTGAACGGTCCCAGTCTTTTTAATCTCCTCATATGGAAGTTGTTCCATACCCCTATCATTTTTGTTGCCCTTCTCTGTACTTTTTCCAATTCCAATGGATTTATATAGAGGCATTGTGACATTTTCTGTCTTATCTACCCCTTTCCTAATGATTCCCAACATTCTGTTAGCTTTTTTGACTGTCGCTGCACATTGAGTGGATGTTTTCAGAGAACTATCCACAGTGACTCCAAGATCTCTTTCCTGAGTGCTAACAGCTAATTTAGATCCCATTGTGACGGGTTGGGGCCACAGAGACCTGCTTGGTGCTGCCACCTGGTGTGCCAAGGCTGCTTCTGCCCCTGCTTCCAGGCCTTTTCCAGCTTGGGACTCCCGAATCCTGTCTGTTTTGAGTCAGATTCCACTGATCTGCTGCAAACACAGACCCAGGTCCGAACCACGTCCACTCACCACTGTAAGGCCCCTGGAAGCGCTCTTGCCTTTGACACCCAGCTGCTCAACTCCAAGGAGGCTCAAACCCTTAATAAATCCGTTTTACCCTGTATAAAGCTTATACAGGGTAAACTCATAAATAGTTCGCTTTCTATTACAAAGATAGAAAGATATGCACAGCTGTTTGCGTTCCCCCAGGTAACAACTCAACTCCAGGAAACTTAATAAGTAAAAAGTGATTTTAATAAGTACAGAAAATAGGATTTAAGTGATTTCAAGTAGTAACAGACAGAATAAAGTGAATTACCGAATAAAATAAAAGAGAACACGCAGTTCTATGTCTAATCACCCTGTGTACAGATAAACCCCTCACTAGGTCCAGTAAACAGGCTATCTTCCTTCTAGCCTGGGCCCAGCAATCACTCACCCCCCTAATGTCTTTGTCCTTTGTTCAGTCTCTTTCAGGTCTCCTTGGGGGGTGGAGAGCTTCTTCCTTTAGCCAGCTGAAGACAAAATGGAGGGGTTTCCTCGGGGTTTAAATAGATTTTCTCCTCTGGGTGGACACCCCTCCCTCTCCCTGTGTAGCATCCAGTTACCAAATGGAGTTGGGGTCACATGGACCAGTCACATGCACAACTCAGTTCCAGACCAGCCACATTCCTGGCAAAGTTTAGATGTGGATTGGTGACTGCAAGTTCTATTGTCTGTTAAGTGCTTCTTGATTGGGCACTTAACCTGCACATTCCTTTCTCAAGAAATACAACCGATATTCATAACTTCAACTACAACAATGATGCATGCATACAAACAGGAGGAATAAATTCAGTAGGTCATAACTTTCACAGAGATATGTTACATGGCACATGTAGCATAAAACATATTCTAGTTACATATATACATTTATAAGCATCTCCTCATAAAGTTTTATGGGGAACACCGTCACACCCATCATTTCATATGTATAGTTGGGATTATGTTTTCCAATGTGCATTTATCAACATTGAATTTCATCTGCCAGTTTGTTGCCCAGTCACCCAGTTTAGTGAGTTCTCTTTGTAACTCCTCGCAGTCTGCCTGGGTCTTAACTATCTTGAGTAGTTTTGTATCATCTGAAAATTTTTCCACCTCCCTGTTCACCCTTTTTCCCGATCATTTGTGAATATGCTGAACACGATTTATTCCTAGCCTTTGTTTCCTGTCTTTTAACCGGTTACTGATCCATGAGAGACCTTCCCGCTTATCCCATGGCAGCTTACTTTGTTTAAGAGCCTCCAGCCGCCGGGGAGAGCGGGGCCGCGGCCGGGCTCGGCGCCCTTCCCGCGGCGCTCGGCGGGGCGGGTGAGCGGGCGGCTTTTTTGCCTGGGGCGGCAAAAAACCAGAGCCGGCCCTGGTCAGACATCAGTCGCATTCCTTCATGTGTTTCACTACATACGTCTCTGACATTTGACTGGTCCTCACGAGCTCCTACCTGTATTTTACCAATTTCTTTCCTGTTCTCTGTACTAGGAGCTAAAGTTCCCCCTCTAATGAATTCACCACTACGGGTATCAGTCCCTCCTTCCCAAAGGTTCCCCAGTTTCCAGTGAAGCTGAACCCCATTGTCTCATCCACGCAGTGCTGTCTGACTGGCCCTGTGCGTGGAACTGGGGACATTTCAGAGAATGCCGCCATGGAGATCCTGGACTTCAGTCTCTTACCTAGCAGCCTAAATGTGGCCTCCAGGACTCTCTCCTCCCTTCCCCATGTCACTGACACCTACATGGACCACGGCCACTGGCTCCTCCCCAGCACAACACACATCTGTCCAGATGTCTCCTCGCACCTGCAGCCTTTGCCCCTAGAGAGGAGAGGCCCCATGTCCCATTCCCCTAGGGAGACCAGACAGCAAATATGAAAAATCGGGACAGGGAGTGGGGGATAATATTTGTTCAATATCTTCATCAACGACCTGGAGGATGGTGTGGACTGCACCCTCAGCAAGTTTGCAGATGACACTAAACTGGGAGGAGTGGTTGATACGCTGGAGGGTAGGGATAGGATACAGAGGGACCTAGACAAATTAGAGGATTGGGCCAAAAGAAATCTGATGAGGTTCAACAAGGACAAGTGCAGAGTCCTGCACTTAGGACGGAAGAATCCCATGCACTGCTACAGACTAGGGACCGAATGGCTGGGCAGCAGTTCTGCAGAAAAGGACCTAGGAGTTACCGTGGACGAAAAGCTGAATATGAGTCAACAGTGTGCCCTTGTTGCCAAGAAGGCTAACGGCATTTTGGGCTGTATAAGTAGGAGCATTGCCAGCAGATCGAGAAACATGATCATTCCCCTCTTTTCGGCATTGGTGAGGCCTCACCTGTAATACTGTGTCCAGTTTTGGGCCTCACGCTACAAGAAGGATGTGGAAAAATTGAAAATTGTTGCCAGTGGAGGGCAACAAAAATGATTAGTGGGCTGGAGCACATGACTTATGAGGAGAGGCTGAGGGAACTGGGATTGTTTAGCCTGCAGAAGAGAAGAATGGGGGGGGATTTGATAGCTGCTTTCAACTACCTAAAAGGGGGTTCCAAAGAGGCTGGATCTAGACTGTTCTCAGTGGTAGAAGATGACAGAACAAGGAGTAATGGTCTCAAGTTGCAGAGGGGGAGGTTTAGGTTGGATATTAGGAAAAACTTTTTCACTAGTAGGGTGGTGAAGCACTGGAATGGGTTACCTAGGGAGGTGGTGGAATCTCCTTCCCTAGAGGTTTTTAAGGCCTGGCTTGACAAAGCCCTGGCTGGGATGATCTAGTTGGGGTTGGTCCTGCTTTGAGCAGGGGGTTGGACTAGATGATCTCCTGAGGCCCCTTCCAACCCTGAGATTCTATGGTTCTATTATAATAGGAGCCTATATAAGAAAAAGACCCAAAAATCGGGACTGTCCTTATAAAATCGGGACCTCTGGTCACCCTAGATTCCCCTGAGCCAGCCAGTCCCCGCCCTGGGGCTGGGTCGGATAGGGTTGCCAACCCTCCAGGTTTGGCCTGGAGTCTCCCGGAATCGGCATCTACCTCCCGGTGACTATGGAAAGCAATCCAGGAGGTTTTAATGGGATATTTTAAGACAATGACGTCGTGTTGGGGGAATAGCTTCAGTCTGAGTTGGGAACCCTGGGTTCGGAGCCAGGGCCCCCCAGAGGGGAAGGGCCCCAATCCCATGTACTCCTGGCTGCAGTCCCAGAAATCTCCCTAGGGTGGCTGTGCCGCCATGGCCCTCTGCTGGTGCGCTGTGGTACTGCAGTTTTGCAGAGCAAACCCTTCCAAGCCGCCGGGGGCTCGCTGGGGGGGCTGGGGGCTGATTTCTGCGTCCCGTTGGCGCATGGAGACCACAGGCCCAGCGCCGGCTGGGGAGCATCAGGCCGGCCTGCCCCTCACAGCCCTTGTCCCCGCAGGTTTACAATCCCCGGATCCGTGCAGAGTCCCAGGTGCTGCGGCCCATCAGCAAGAGCCAGGCGGAGTCACGGAGGCAGCGGGCCGCAGGCAGCCCCCCAGGTGAGCCCCCGAGCCGAGCCCCCCCCCTCCCAGGTGAGCCCCTGAGCTGCAGGCACCCCCCCCCCCCAGGTGAGCGCCCGAGCCGAGCCCCCCCCCTCCCCCAGGTGAGCCCCTGAGCTGCAGGCACACCCCCCCCCCCAGGTGAGCCCCCGAGCCGAGCCACCCCCCCCCCCGGGCGAGCGCCCGAGCCGAGCATATCCCCCCCCCCCCCGGGCGAGCGCCCGAGCCGAGCATCCATTCTCCCCCCCCCCCCCCGGGCGAGCGCCCGAGCCGTGCCCCTCCCCCCACCCACCCACCCCCAGGCGAGCTCCTGGGCCGCAGGCAGCCCCCATCATGGACGCGGTGGGAGCTCTCAAAGCCGTGGGGCTGGCAGTGCCGGGCTGGGGGACCAGCCAGGGTGTCTAGAGGGGCGAGCTCCCTGGGCTGCAGCGTTGGCTCCAGTTTGTCGCCCCTCTGCCCCCACAGTGCCTCTGCCCCAATGCCCCCCCCTTCAGTCCCCCCCCCCCCCCCCGCGCCCCGCCCCATGGCAGCTCCCCTGTCGTCCCGCAGGCACCTGCCTGCGTCTCTACTCCGAAGCCTTCTACGAGCAGTTCCTCCCGGCCGCCCCCGCGCCCCACGTGAGCGAGGCCAACCTGAGCCGGCTGGTGCTGCTGCTCAAGAGACTCGATATCGCTGACATGGGCCAGTGCGACTTCCTGGACCGGCCAGGTGCCGCCCGGGGGCTGCGGGTCGGGAGTGAGGGTGTCAGCGGGGCTGGGGCTGGAACTGAAGGGATGGGGGATGGGGGGATCATGGGGCTGCTCTGTGACCCATTAGCGATCGATCGAGGGGAGGGGTAAATGGCCTGTTAACGAGGCTGCCAGCTGGCCCCACACCAGGAGCTGCTGCCCCAGCAAGGGCAGAGCCTGAGCTCGGAGGGGCTGGACGTGGGCGAGACACTGCGGCAGGAGACTTGGCCTGGGGACTCCCAGCTCCACTGCGGGCTGGGGGGATCTGGCAGCAGGAGAGATGGGGGGGTCGGAGCGTCTGGGGGAACCCCACCCCTCTGCCCCAGAAGGATGGTTCCATCCTGGAGGGGAGGGGAGGGAGCTGGCAGGCCTGGCATGGGGGTGGGTAACTGCTGGTGCTGCGGAGCGGGAGGAGCCCTGCGGGGAGGGAGTTTGCACGATGTGGGGAGCCCCCGGCGGGGGGGGGGGGGGGGGGGGCTCTGGCATTGGCACCTCCCCTGCCTCCTGGCTGACTCCCTGCCCCCCACCCAGCCCCCGAGTCGCTGATGCAGGCCCTGGAGGACCTGGATTACCTGGCGGCGCTGGATGACGACGGGAACCTCTCGGAGGTGGGGATCATCATGTCGGAGTTCCCCCTGGACCCCCAGCTGGCCAAGGCGCTCATCGCCTCCTGCGAGTTCGACTGCGTCCACGAGATGCTCACCATGGCCGCCATGCTCACGGGTAGGGCCCCTGCGGCTCCCGCCGGCAGCCGTGTCCCCGTGAGAGGGAGCAGCTCCGAGTCGGGCCGTGCTGTCCGTCTCCTTCCTGTCTACGGCTGAGAGGTTCTGGTCCCCGGCTGCCTCCTGGGGCAGCCAGAGCCAGGGCGCGGGTGGGTCCCTGCCGCCCCCAGCCGTGCTGGGGACTGTGGGCAGCCGCGGGGAGAGCCCTGCCGGGCCCTTGGGTAACCCTTTCCCGCCTGCTTCTCCCCAGCCTCCCCCTGCTTCGTGACCCCGGCGGCGCGCTCCGAGGAGGCTGCGGCCCTGCGCCGGCGGGCCCTGCTGCACCCCGACGGCGACCACTTCACCCTCATCAATGTCTTCAATGCCTTCCAGCAGCGTGAGTGCCGCTCGGGGGCGGGGGGGTCTCCGCTGCCGCCCGCGTCCTGGCATCACCCACCGCTTGCACCGGCTGGCCGTGCCCCGTGCCCTGCTGTGCTGGGGCCACACGTGGGCACGGGCCCTGCCCTGCACCGGGGCAGGTCACGGTTCCAGAGGCTCCAGGCACTCGATAGGCCGGTCTCCTCCGTGCTGAGCCGCGAGCGGTGCCGGGCGTCCCTGCGGGGCTGGGCGATGCAGCTTGGGAAAGGCGGGGGCGAGAGCCGGCCGCAGGGAGGGGCCGGCCCCCAGCTCACACCCCTCTCCCGCAGACGAGCTGGAGGAGGGCTGGTGCCGGCAGCACGGGCTGAGCGGCGCAGGGCTGCGGCTGGCGGGCGTCGTGCGGGCGGAGCTGCTGGAGGTGATGCAGCGAATCGAGCTGCCTGTCTCCCCCCCCGCCTTCGGCACGGACCACAATGTGCTCAACCTCAAGAGGGCGCTCATCTCTGGCTACTTCCTCAAGGTGGGGGGGCCAGAGCGAGGGGCCCTGGGGGGGCGGGGGAGAGGAGGAGGGGGGTGGGGGCCCCTGCCCAGGCTGCCCCAGGCCTCTGCAAGGGATGGAGAGCCCTGCGTGGGAAATGGGGAGCCCTGCGTGGGGGAGGAGGTGGGGGGCGCTGCCCTGGGGCTCTGCAGGGGATGGGGAGCCCTGCGTGGGGGAGGAGGGGGAGGGGGCTGCCCCGGGGCTCTGCAGGGGATGGGGAGCCCTGCGTGGGGGAGGAGGGGCACTGACCCGGGCCCCGCTGACCCTTCCCTTCCCCGCAGGTGGCCCGGGACATCGACGGCTCCGGGAACTACGTGATGCTGACGCACAAGCACGTGGCCCACCTGCCCCCCCACTGCTGCTACGTGGTGCGGAGGCCCCCGCCCCGCCCACCCCCCTGGGTCCTGTACCACGAGTTCACCATCTCGCAGGACAACTGTCTCCGGGTGGTCTCCGAGATCCAGCCTCACATGTAAGGGCGGGGGAGGGAGTGCCCCGGCGGGGGCATGGCTGGGGAGGGGCTGGGGGAGGCTGTGGGGAGAGGGGAGTGCCTCGGCGGGGGCATGGCTGGGGAGGGGCTGGGGGAGGCTGTGGGGAGAGGGGAGGGGAGTGCCCCGGTGGGGGCATGGCTGGGGGAGGCTGTGGGGAGAGGGGAGGGGAGTGCCTCGGCGGGGGCATGCCTGGGGAGGGGCTGGGGGAGGCTGGGGGGAGAGGGGAGTGCCTTGGCGGGGGCATGGCTGGGGAGGGGCTGGGGGAGGCTGTGGGGAGAGGGGAGGGGAGTGCCCCGGCGGGGGCATGGCTGGGGAGGGGCTGGGGGAGGCTGTGGGGAGAGGGGAGTGCCCCGGCGAGGGCATGGCTGGGGAGGGGCTGGGGGAGGCTGTGGGGAGAGGGGAGTGCCTCAGTGGGGGTATGGCTGGGGAGGGGCTGGGGGAGGCTGTGGGGAGAGGGGAGGGGAGTGCCCCGGCGGGGGCATGGCTGGGGAGGGGCTGGGGGAGGCTGTGGGGAGAGGGGAGGGGAGTGCCCCGGCGGGGGCATGGCTGGGGAGGGGCTGGGGGAGGCTGTGGGGAGAGGGGAGGGGAGTGCCCCTCATGTCCCTGGCATGGCTGGGGAGGGGCTGGGGGAGGCTGTGGGGAGAGGGGAGTGCCCCGGCGAGGGCATGGCTGGGGAGGGGCTGGGGGCAGAGGGGAGGGAAGTGCCCCGGCGGGGGCATGCCTGGCGAGGGGAGTGCCCCGGCGGGGGCATGGCTGGGGAGGGGCTGGGGGAGGCTGTGGGGAGAGGGGAGGGGAGTGCCCCTCATGTCCCTGGCATGGCTGGGGAGGGGCTGGGGGAGGCTGTGGGGAGAGGGGAGTGCCCCGGCGAGGGCATGGCTGGGGAGGGGCTGGGGGCAGAGGGGAGGGAAGTGCCCCGGCGGGGGCATGCCTGGCGAGGGGAGTGCCCCGGCGGGGGCATGGCTGGGGAGGGGCTGGGGGAGGCTGTGGGGAGAGGGGAGGGGAGTGCCCCGGCGGGGGCATGGCTGGGGAGGGGCTGGGGGAGGCTGTGGGGAGAGGGGAGTGCCCCGGCGAGGGCATGGCTGGGGAGGGGCTGGGGGAGGCTGTGGGGAGAGGGGAGTGCCCCGGCGAGGGCATGGCTGGGGAGGGGCTGGGGGCAGAGGCGAGGGGAGTGCCCCGGCGGGGGCATGGCTGGGGAGGGGCTGGGGGTGGCCCCAGCCTGCTCTGTGGCTGGCTGCAGGGCGGGCCCCGGAGATGCTGGCAGGGTAACACCCGGCCTGGGGCAGGGCCTGGCGCCGTCTCTGTGCCCCTCATGTCCCTGGGTGCTGGCCACTCCTGCCTGCCCAGCCCCGGCGTGCCGGCCCGGCGCTGATCTCTCTCTCCCCGCAGGCTGGTGGAGCTGGCGCCCCAGTACTACCTGAGCAACCTGCCGCCGAGCGAGAGCCGCGACCTGCTCATGGAGCTGAGGGAGAAGATGCTGGGGGCCGCGGAGCCGCTGGGCCGGCTGGAGCCAGCGCTGGAGGGCGCAGGGGGTGGGGAGGGGGAGGACACGGACGGGTGCACACTCCAGTGAGTGGGAGTGAGGGTCTGGCTAGGCTCCGCTGCTGTGACAATGGGGGGTACAGGGAGCCCCAGGAGGGGGCGCAGGGTCCTTCCCCTCGGCCCTGCTGCCACCCCAGTCCCCCCGTGCTGCTGTACCGGTGGGGTGCTCTGCCGTGCGCTCGAGCCTGCTCCTGCGGGGCTCCCGGCCCCCCAGCTCATGGGGCAGGAGGGCTGCCCCCCACCTTCTCTCTGAGCCGCCTGGCCCCAGGCACCACCGGCTGCTCTCAGGACCCCCTCCTGCCTGCCGGTGTGTTACCAGGGGCCTGCTCTGCCATGGGGCACAGCCTCCCCCCGGGGCTGGAACAGACCTTCCTGCCCCACACACTCCATGGCGCGGGGCCAGGCACCACGTGGGTCGGAGCGCGGGGGTTGCTGGCCCATGGCCTGACTGTATAAAGCTTTTCTGTGACCTTCGTTCCCAGCCTGGCGTCCGTTGCTCTGAGCCGGGGAGTGTCCAGCAGAGGGGGCCCTGAGCTGCGTCCCCTTCCTGGCACCGTGCCCAGCCGGCCCCCTCGGCAGGCCCTGGGCCTCGTCCCCAGGGTGCTGGGGGTGCAGCCTGTCACGCCCGTGCGGGCCTGGGGCTGCCAGTTCAGGCCCAGCCCAGGGCCCCACTCCCCCAGGTGCTGTGGATGCTCAGCTCTCCGCTTGCTGTGCCCCCTCCTCAGAGCTGGGACCGTGGGGCCCAGCTCCCCTCCCCACCCTACCCCGGAACCATTACTCGAAGGTAGATACAAACCCCCCCCCCCCCCCCCCCCGAGCCTATTGCTTCCGGGGCCTGCTCCAGCTCCCTTCACATCGCTCTTCATGGCCTGAGAAATACCCGGCTGCTCACAGAATCCCGGCCCCTGCCTCAGCTCCCCTGACCTTCACCTCCTGGGGTGGGGGGGGCGTCCTCCTCCATGGTGTCATGGAGTGTGGGGGAGTCCGGCCCTGCACCCCTCTTCCCTGGAGTCACTGGGAGTCTCAGCCAGCCAGTAGAACAGGTTTATTAGAGATGCCAGGAACACAGTCCAACCAGAGCTTGTCAGTACATCCAGGACCCCTCAGCCGGGCCCTTCCGGGGGGGCAGGGAACTTAGACCCCAGCCCGCGGGGGCTCCCTGCATTTCACCCCACAGCTCCAAACGGGGGCAGGGAGGCCAGACCCTGTCTAACCCAGCCAGCTGCAAACTGAAACTCTCCAGCCCCTCCTCTCTCCTTTGTCTCCTTCCCGGGCCAGGAGGTCACCTGATCCCTTTGTTCCAACACCTTCAGCTCGCACCTTTGCAGAGAAGGGGCCCAGGTTATCAGTTGCCAGGAGACAGAGTGTCGGCCATTCTCTGTCATCACACTGGCCCTGTAGAGCTCTGCGATTAAACCCTTTATTCCACTGTGACAGAGTAGAGAATGAGGTGGATTCAACCTGGGAGGTTTGTGGGGGAGGTTCCCTGGGACCTGCGGCATTGCATTAGGAAAGGGAGACTTTACCTGGGGCTGTAACATGAGCCAGGACGGGGTGGGGAGGTGACACCTTTGGCTGGGAGAACGGACAAAAGGCGAGAGGAGGAGCCCCGGGGGGAGGGAAAGAGCCTCCTGGAGTTTTTGTCTGTGTGTTTTCAGTTTGGAGCTGGCTTGGGAAGAGGAGGGGAGGGGGGCAGACAGGGTCTGGCCTCCCTGCCCCATTTGGAGCTGTGGGGCAAAATGCAGGGAGCCCCCAGGCTGGGGTCTAAGCTCCCTGCCCCCCGGAAGGACCCGACTGAGGGGTCCTGGATGTACTGACAAGCTCTGGTTGGACTGTGTTCCTGGCATCTCTAATAAACCTTCTGTTCTACTGGCTGGCTGAGACTCCCAGTGAATCCGGGGAAGAGGGGTGCAGGGCCGGACTCCCCTATACTCCGTGACAACTGGTGGCAGCGGTGGGATGTTCTGTACCCCGTGAACGGTGCTTCCTGCGTAAGTAACTGGGAGCAGTAGAACGAAGGGGGGCTAACGAGGACCAGGCGTGTTGAAGGCTCACTGAGGAGCGGTTTCGGGGAGCGGAGGAGCTACGCTTAACCCTGGGAGTGTGTGACCAGCAAGAAGGACTGTGCAATGATGGGGTCCCCCTGGGGGCTGCAGTGAGCAGTCCCAGGGGCGGAGGAGCCTGCGGCTTGGCCCTGGGAGAGAGAAGGAATTTTGCAGTGACAGGGTTCCCCTGGGGATGCCGTGAGTGGACCCAGGGGTGGAGGAGCTGCAGCTCAACCCTGGCAAAAGGAGGCGGTGACCTGGAGAAGGGCTGGCACACTTGGGGTTCTTCCTGGAAACCATGGGGAGCTAAGAGCACACAGGCCTGCGGATCCACAGCAAACTTGGGAGCAGTGAAGTGATGGCCTATCGCCTTTCTCCTTAAGAAGAGCATTGTAACCCTGTGCAAAAAAGAGAGGGATACACATTGGAAAGCTCACTAAAGCCAGTTAATCACGCGGCTGGAGGAGGATGACCATTCCAGGGAGCAGATTCCTGACCCCAATGGGGCTACAGCAGGATCTGGGAGCAGCTGGAGTGATAGCCTGGCATCCCCAAGAGTCTGGTCCCCAACCAGACGGGGGTCTTCACGATCGAGTTCCCCAGCAGGGGATCGGAGACGGATGGGACTGGAGCCGAGTCCGAGAGAGCAAGAGGACGGTGAGAGACAGCAAGAGCCCGAGAAAGACCTACAGAAGAAGCAGCAGCGTGAACTTGCGGTGGTGGAACGGAGAGGCATAGGGGACTGGCCTGGTTAAGGAGGGTGGGGATGTGGAGGCCCAGCTCACTGCTTTGGAGCAGGCTGGTGATTGGAACCAGGGAGACCCTGCGGAAAAGCCCCGGGATCTAACCCCCTGGCTGGGTCCCAGGCCATAAACTCCGCCAGCCAGATGGGTGGGATGGTGGACGGATTTTCCACTCCTGGCCCTGGACTCAAACCCTATGGACCCCCAGTGGGAGCGGAAGGTGATGGTCAATGGAGAGACATTCGGGGGTGGTAAGACCCCGGGACAGAAAGAATTGTGGTCAGGCCCCGGGTGGTGCACCCCCACCAGATGCTGAGGGGCTGTGTGACCTGGGTGAGGGTCCCAGGGATGGACCCATTCGCCCTGCCTATGGCCCAGATCCCTGTGCAGACCCAGGAGGGGTCGGGCTGGCTGGTGGTTGGGGGTCTCCAGGATGTCAGCTGTAAGGTGCTGTTGGGGGGTGACTGTTTATCTTTGGGACAGGATCCAGGCCCTGGCCTGTAACAGCCGAGGATTTGAATTTGAACTCAGGAAACCAATTGGCTAAGAGGGAAATGGTCAGTGAAAATGCAAATGACCCTGGCTGGCAGCGGGGAGGAGCTGCCAGGCCCCGGTTACCTGCCTGCCTGTAACCAGACCCCTAGGGCGGGGTGGGACAGAGAGATGCTCCCCACCCCCCTGCACAATGGAGAGGTGGCTCAGGCAGTCTCTGATGCAGAGAGCAAAGCAGCGAGCTCGCTGCCTGGCCCCACAGGGGCAGCCGAGACCCCAGCTGAGTGGTGGGGACACACAGGCAGGGCAGGACGGCTGCCAACCAGGCTTGCCTGGTCCAGAGGTGCTGCCGGGAAGTGATTCCACGGCAGGGAGGGAGCCACCAGGGGCAGGGCTCAGTGGGGCGGTGACCCCAGGCCTGGCCAGTGAGCTGCAGAGGGATCCCGCCTTGGAGAAGCTAAGGGAACTTGCTGGCCACAGCGCTGCAAACCCCCTTGGGGAAGACTGCAGAGACAGATCTCTGTGGGAGAAGGGATTCCTGTGCCGGGAATGGGCTGCCCAAGGGGAAGTAGAACTGTGGGGAATCAGGAGGCAGCCAGTGAGGCCCCAGAAGTATCATCACCGGCTATTACACCTGGCCCAGGGTAAGGAAGAAGATCCCTGGAGGTCCCTGCCCATCAGAGAGGAACCTTTCCAGAAGGTGGCTATGAATAGGGTGGGCCCCCTCAGCAGGGCAACCCGGTTGGGGAAGAAGTACATTCTGGTGGTGGTAGATTTCGCCACCCGCTACCCCGAGGCGGTGCCCTTATCCTCTATTGAAGCAGACACCGTGGCGAATGCGCTGCTGACCATTTTCAGCCGAGTGGGGTTCCCCAAGGAAGTCCTGATAGACCAAGGGTCCAACTTCATGTCGGCCCTGCTCCGGTGCTTGTGGGAGAAATGTGGGGTCCGGCACAGCTAGGCCTCAGCATATCATCCCCAGTCCAATGGGCTGGTGGAGAGGTTCAATGGGATGCTAAAGATGATGCTGAAAACTTTTATGAACCAGCACCCGCAGGACTGGGACAAGTACCTACCGCACCTACTGTTCGCCTACAGGGAAGTGCCCCAGGAGTCTACCGGATTCTCGCCCTTCGAACTGTTATACGGCAGGAGGGTACGGGGGCCCCTGGACCGGATGAGAGACGAATGGGAGGGGGAGGCGGCCCCCGAGGGAGAGTCAGTGGTGGAGTATGTCCTGACCTTCCGAGAGAGACTTACTGAGCTCATGGGCCTGGCCAGGGGAAATCTGGCCAGAGCCCAGAGGAAGCAAAAGGTCTGGTATGACCGCACGGCGCGGGCCCGCGCCTACGCCACGGGGGATCAGGTGATGGTTCTCATTCCCGTGAGGAAAAACAAGCTGCAAGCCGCTTGGGGAAGGCCCTTTCAAGGTTGTCAAGCAGCTAAATGAGGTAAATTATGTGGTGGAGCTGTCTAACCGGGCACACCACTGCCGGGTGTACCATGGCAATATGATGAAGCCATATTATGACAGGGGGAATGTGGTGCTGGCCGTGTGTGGACATTGAGAGGAGCAGGGAAGTGACCCTCTAGTAGATCTATTCCCTGAGACAGGAGCTGGCTCCTCCCAAGAAACGATCCCCCTCTCTGATCAGCTAACCCCTGCCCAGCAAGCTGAGATCAGAGGGGTGCTGCATCGGTACCAACAGCTGTTTTCCAACCAGCCGGGTCGCACTAATCTGACTGTCCACCGGGTGCAGACAGGAGCGCACCAACCTATAAGATGCTCCCCCTTCCGAGTCACAGGGAAGACAGCTCGGGACCTGGAAAGAGAGGTCAAGGACATGCTGGCTTTGGGGGTGATCCAGCCGTCGTCCAGCCCTTGGGCCTCGCCGGTGGTGCTGGTCCCCAAAAGGGATGGGTCGATCCGGTTCTGTGTGGACTATCGGAAGCTCAATGCCATCACTGTATCTGATGCCTACCCCATGCCCCGGCCGGACGAGCTCCTAGACAAGCTGGGAGGGGCTCGGTACTTACCACCATGGATCTTACAAAGGGCTACTGGCAAGTGCCACTGGATGCAGATGCCCGGCTGAAATCTGCCTTCATTACCCCTCTGGGGTTCTACAAGTTCCTGACCCTGCCTTTCGGCCTCAAGGGAGCGCCAGCCACCTTCCAGCGCCTGGTGGATCAGCTACTGAAGGGGATGGAGAGCTTCGCTGTGGCGTATATCGATGACATCTGTGTCTTTAGCCAGACCTGGGAGGACCATGTGTCCCAACTTAAACAAGTGCTGGACCGACTCCGGGAAGCTGGGCTGACCGTAAAAGCGGAGAAGTGCAAGGGTGGACACTTCAGCCATCCCCTACCTGGGACACCGGGTGGGGAGCGGCCACCTAAAGCCAGAACCAGCCACGGTGGAGGTGATCCGGGACTGGCCCGCTCCACAAACTAAAAAGCAGGTCCAGGCCTTTATTGGGATGGCGGGTACTATCGAAGATTTGTGCCCCCACTTTAGCGCCATAGCCACCCCCATCACTGAGCTATGCAAGAAGGGGAAGCCAGACAAGGTGGTCTGGACCGAGGAGTGCCAGAGGGCTCTCTGTGCACTGAAGGGAGGCTTTGATCAGGGGCCCGGTTCTGGCAAACCCAGACTTTGACAAGCCCTTTCTGGTGTTCACCGACGCCTCAGACATGGGACTGGGGGCGGTGTTAATGCAGGAGGATGAAACGGGGCAGAGACACCCCATCGTGTATTTAAGCAAGAAGTGGCTACCCCGAGAGCAGAATTATGCGGCCATCGAGAAGGAATGCCCTGGCCATGGTGTGGGCCCTCAAGAAACTAGAGCCGTATCTATTCGGGCGACACTTCACCGTGTACACCGACCACTCGCCCCTGACCTGGCTACACCAGATGAAAGGGGCCAACGCCAAGCTCCTGAGGTGGAGCCTGCTCCTGCAGGATTACGACATGGACGTGGTCCATGTGAAGGGAAGTGCCAACCTGATAGCGGATGCGTTGTCCCGGAGAGGGGGCCCTGAACTTCCCAGGCCACTGGTGAGAGTGGACCCCGCTCAGTTCAGTCTCGAAGGGGGGAGAGATGTGACGGAGTAGAGAGTGAGGTGGATTCAACCTGGGAGGTTGGTGGAGGAGGTTCCCTGGACCTGCGGCATTGCATTAGGAAAGGGAGACTTTACCTGGGGCTGTAACATGAGCCAGGACGGGGGTTGGGAGGTGACACCTTTGGCTGGGAGAACGGACAAAAGGCGAGAGGAGGAGCCCTGGGGGAGGGAAAGAGCCTCCTGGAGTTTTTGTCTGTGTGTTTTCAGTTTGGAGCTGGCTTGGGAAGAGGAGGGGAGGGGGCAGACAGGGTCTGGCCTCCCTGCCCCATTTGGAGCTGTGGGGCGCAATGCAGGGAGCCCCCAGGCTGGGGTCTAAGCTCCCTGCCCCCCGGAAGGACCCGACTGAGGGGTCCTGGATGTACTGACAAGCTCTGGTTGGACTGTGTTCCTGGCATCTCTAATAAACCTTCTGTTCTACTGGCTGGCTGAGACTCCCAGTGAATCCGGGGAAGAGGGGTGCAGGGCCAGACTCCCCTAGACTCCGTGACACCCACCACCTAGAGACTTAACACATGCATTGGGGAAACTGAGGCATAGCAACATTAAGAACAGTCCCATTCTGTCCACATCTCTCCCCCCTTCGACACTGAACTGAGCGGGGTCCCTTTAGCCAGTGACCTGGGGAAGTTCGAACCCACCAATGCACTCCAGTCTGGAGGGCTGTAATTCGGGCTCTCTTGGTTATGAGCCCCCCTCTTGATCTGGTCCCCTCTCTGACCACGTGTCTCTGTCACCAGCCGCTCGGCATCGGCCCCTTTTTCCTGGATGCAGCCACGTCGGGGCGGGGTGGTGAATATACACCGTAAAGCGCCACCCAAATAGATCCGGCTGTTGCTTCTTAAGGGCCTGCACCATGGCCAGGCATTCCCTCTCTATGGCCTGACCGTTCTGCCTCCAGGGCAGCAGCTCCTTGCTCAGATACCCGATGGGGCGTCTCCCCCGCTTCGCATAGGCCTGCATCAGCACCGCGCCCAGCCCTGTGTCCTGAGGCTTCGGTGAACACTGTACAGGGCTTGGCCCGGTCTGGGTTTACTCGATCTATTGGGCCCTGGATTAGAGCCTCCTTCAGCGCACAGAGAGCCCTCTGGCCCTGCTCGGTCCAGACCGCCTCGTCTGGCTTCCCCTTCTTACATAGCTTAGTGATGGGGCAGCTAGGGAGCTAAAGGGGGGTACAAACCTCTGGTAGTACCCCGCCATCCCGCTAAAGGCCTGGACCTGTTTCTTGGTCTGGGGAACAGGCCAATCTCTGATCGCCTCCACCTTGGCCAGCCCTGGGCTGTTGAATGACTGGATCACCTCCAAAGCCAGCCTGTCCTTGGCCTCTCTCTCCCGGTTCCGGGCTGTTTTCCCAGTTATTCTGAATGGGGGATACCTGATGGGAGGATGGGCTCCCATCTCAGGGGAGAGATCCACCAGGGGGTCTTCCCCCTCCTCCTCCCAATCGTCCCTTACCGGTTCTAGGGGTCCCCTTACTCTCCTCCCATACCACAGCTTGAAAGGGAAGCACCCTGGAGATTCCTGGGGCACTTCCCTGTGCCATCGGTGGGGCAGGTACTTGTCCCAGTCCTGTGGATGCTGTTTCATACAAGTCCTCAGCCTCAGCCTCACGGTCCCCTGAACTCTCTCCACCAGCCCGTTGGACTGAGGGTGATATGCAGAGGCCCAGGTGGGCCAGACCCCACCTTTTTCCCACACGCCCCGGAGCAGTGCTGACATGACCTCGGATCCCTGGTCTGTAAGGACCTTGCTGGGGACCCCCACTCTATACATAGACACCTTCTGGAAAGGTTCCTCTCTGATGGGCAGGGACCTCCAGGGATCTTCTCCCTTACCCCGGGCCAGGTACAATAGCCGGTGATGATACTTCTGGGGCTCCACCGGCTGCCTCCTGATTCCCCACCGTTCTACTTCCCCTTGGGAAGCCCATTCCCGGCACAGGAATCCCTTCTCCCACAGGGATCTGTCTCTGCAGCCTTCCCCAAGAGGGTTTGCAGCGCTGTTGCCAGCAAGTTCCCTCAGCTTCTCCAAGGCGGGATCCTTCTGCAGCTCACTGGCTGGGCCTGGGGTCACCGCCCCACTGAACCCTGTCCCTGGTGGCTCCCTCCCTGCCGTGGAATCACTTCCCAGCAGCACCTCTGGACCAGGCCAGCCTGGTTGGCAGCCATCCTGCCCTGCCTGTGTGTCCCCCCACGCGGCTGGGGTCTCCGCTCCCCCCCATGCTCAGTGCTGCCCAGGCTGTCCCTGTGGGGCCAGGCAGCGAGCTCGCTGCTTTGGTAAGAACATCTGGGCCAGCATGAGCCCGCTCTCCATTGTGCAGGGGGTTGGGGAGCATCTCTCTGTCCCACCCCGTCCTAGGGGTCTGGTTACAGTCAGGCAGGTAACCGGGGCTTGGCAACTCCTCCCCGCTGCCTGCCAGGTCATTTGCATTTTCACTGACCATTTCCCTCTTAGCCAATTGGTTTCCTGAGTTCAAATTCAAATCCTCGGCCGTTACAGGGCCAGGGCCTGGATCCTGTCCCAAAGATACACAGTCAGCCCCCAACAGCACCTCACCGCTGATATCCTGGAGACCCCCAACCACCAGCCAGCCCGACCCCTCCTGGGTCTGCACAGGGATCTGGGCCATAGGCAGGGCGAATGGGTCCGTCCCTGGGACCCTCACCCAGGTCACACAGCCCCGCAGCATCTGGTGGGGGTGCACCACCCTGGGCCTGACCACAGTTCTCTCTGTCCCGGGGTCTTGCCACCCCAGGAATGTCTCTCCATTGACCATCAGCTTCCGCTCCCACTGGGGGTCCGTAGGGCTTGAGTCCAGGAGATTCCACGTAGACATATAGGTTGGGGCCAGGAGTGGAAATCCGTCCACCATCCCCAGTTCATGCTGCTGCTGCTTCTCCTGTAGCCCTTTCTCGGGGTCTCGCTGTCTCTCACAGTCCTCTTGCTCTCTCGGACTCAGCTCCAGTCCCATCCGTCTCCGATCCCCTGCTGGGGAACCCTATTGTGAAGACCCCCCGTCTGGTTGGGGACCAGACTCTTGGGGATGCCAGGCTATCACTCCAGCTGCTCCCAGATCCTGCTGTAGCCCCATCGGGGTCAGGAATCTGCTCCCTGGAATGGTCATCCTCCTCCAGCTGCACAATTAGCTGGGCTTTAGTGAGCTTTCCAATGGGTATCCCTCTCTTTTTGCACAGGGTTACAATGCTTCTTTTAAGGAGAAGGCGATACGCCATCACTTCACTGCTCCCAAGTTGCTGTGGATCTGCAGGCCTGTGTGCTCTTAGCTCCCCACGGTTTCCAAGACGAACCCCAAGTGTGCCAGCCCTTCTCCAGGTCACCGCCTCTTTGCCAGGGTCGAGCTGCAGCTCCTCTGCCCCTGGGTCCACTCACGGCACCCCCAGGGGAACCCTGTCACTGCAAAATTCCTTCTCTCTCCCAGAGGGGCAGGGAGGCCAGACTCTGTCTGCACTTCCCTGCATGTTTCCCAGCCAGCTCAAAACTGAAACTGCCCAGCCCCTCCTCCGCCTTTGTCTCCTTCCCGGGCCAGGAGGTCACCTGATCTCTTTGTTCGAACACCTTCAGCTCCCACCTTTGCAGGGGAGGGGCCGGGGCCATCAGTTGTTAGGAGACCAAGTGTCGGTCCTTCTCTGTGTCCTGGCCCCTGCCCTAGGGCTCTGTAACAATCATGCACCCTTGTCCCACCACCTAGAAACTCAAGCACTGCATAGGGGAAACCGAGGCACCCACACAGTACTCAGGGAAAACGTTAAGAACAGTCCTAGTTCGTCACACGAGGTGTTTCCCTGGTGGGGGAGATGGCCTTTCACACTGTGCTCCCCTGGGAGCTGGTGGATGTTAAAGCGAAACCCCCCCCTGGGAGGCCCACACAGCCCCTGTGACGCGAGGCGGGAGGGGGTGGCCCTGGCGGTTCAGCGGGGCTCCCCCCGGCACGCTTGCGTTCCCTGGAAGTGCTGGGGAAGCAGAGGAGTCCACGCCGGGCTAGCCACTCCTCAGCT
Source organism: Chelydra serpentina (assembly GCA_037349315.1). Lineage (NCBI taxonomy): Eukaryota > Metazoa > Chordata > Testudines > Chelydridae > Chelydra > Chelydra serpentina. The sequence continues at coordinate 440,384 of JBAIAC010000369.1, forward strand.
CACAGGGGAAGTTGTGGTCTGGGCTGCGGGGAGCCAGTACCTGAGGGGAGCCCCAGTTGTAGGAACTTTCTACCCGTTTCTATCCTGGCTCTGCTGGGCCCTGGCTGCCTGCTGGGCAGGGAACAAGGGGCAGGAGCTGTTGGGCCTCTCCCTGCACGGGGGAGATGGGCAGGGCCAGGCTGGCCCTGCCCAGCCTGTTCCGCTCCCTGGCAGAGGGGATGGAGCCGGTTTGGGGTTAGGCTCCCTGGGCAGGGGGCCTGGCCAGCTTGGGGTGCTGAGCAAAGGGGCCACGCCCAGGTCAGTGCAGCACATGATGGGCAGGCCCCGCATGGAGCCCCCAAACACCTGCCCCCCGTGGGGAGGGGAGGCAGCTGGCAGAGTGGGGGGGGGGGGGTACTGCACTGTGGTATTTCCCCTCTCCGCCCCCCCCCCCCGGGGGCTGCCCGGCCGCATCCTGCCAGCTGTGCCTGGCGTAACACTGCCCTTATCAGCTGTGACCCAACTTCCCATTTGCTTCCCAGGAACCCGAGCCAGGCGTGAGGCTGGGGGAGCTCAGGGTGCTGGGCACGCTGTGGGGGCTGGGGGATCCCCTGTGGAGCAAGGAGGCCGCAGCCAAACCCAGGCTGCCTCCCCACTGCCCGCCCAGGCGCCCCCTGGTCCTTGGCTACAGGCTGGGCCCTCGTGCGACGCCCTCTGGGACAGCCAGGCTGCCGTGCTGCTCGGGGCACGGCCCCTTAGGCCGGGGTAGGGGCATGTCATTGCCCTTCCCCCATCAGCCCCAGGGGGCACCTCACTACCCCTCCTCCCAGGTGGGGAGCCCCCCGGCCCAGCCTTGTCCCACTCCACAAGCCTCCAAGCTGGCAAGGCCAGAAGGGCTCATCATGGGCAGCCAGTCCCACCCCTGCAGTGCACAGGCCAGACCCTCGCCCGCCCCACCTGCCCCAGCACCTGGCCTGGCAGAATCAGGTGCAGCCGGGTGGACCCCGCTACCCCCCAGCTCCAGGCGGCGGGCCTCGCGCCCCCGCTACCCCCGGCTCCAGGCCGTGCGCCCGTGGCGGCAAGCCCCGCACCCCCGCCAGCCCCCGGCTCCAGGCGGCAAGCCCCGCGTCCCCGCCAACCCCCGGCTCCAGGCCGTGCGCCCGTGGCGGCGAGCCCCGCGCCCCCGCCAGCCCCCGGCTCCAGGCGGCAAGCCCCGCGTCCCCGCCAACCCCCGGCTCCAGGCCGTGCGCCCGTGGCGGCGAGCCCCGCGCCCCCGCCAGCCCCCGGCTCCAGGCGGCAAGCCCCGCGTCCCCGCCAACCCCCGGATCCAGGTGGAGGGCCCCGCGCCCCCATTATCCCGGGCTCCAGGCGGCGAGCCCCGCGCCCCCGCCAGCCCCCGGCTCCAGGCGGCGAGCCCCGCGCCCCCGCTACCCCCCCGGCTCCAGGCGGTGGGCCCCGTGCCCAGCCTGCACTGGGGGTCCAGGCCCCAGCTCGGGTGAGGGGAGATCCCCAGCTGCTGGCACGGCCGCTCTGCGGGGGGGGGGCTGTGCCACACCAGCGTTGCGGGGCTGCCGACTCTGTCCCATGGGCTCAGAAAGGACCTGCCCCATTGGCCCAGGCACCGCCTGAGGGACAGCCCCAGGGAGGGCACCGCGGGGGGCAAGGCTGAGCCAGCCAGCCCTGGATACTTACAGTGAAGCCAAGCCCCTGTTAGCGCCCTGGGGCTCTGCCCCCCCATGGCCCTGCCGGGCCCGCTCTGGGGTTCTGCTCCCCACAGGCCCCCTGCCACACACCCCGGGGTTCAGCCCCCCCCCCCCATGGCCCTGCCAGGTCCTTGGGCACATGCCCCCCCCTCCAGGCCAGTCCCACCCTGCCCGGGCTTGCTGTCAGGATCCCCCTCCCCCATGCCCCAGCCATTGCGAGGAGCAGGGAAGCAAACCCCCCCCCGCCCATGCCTTTGGGGTGCTGCAGCTGCTGCTGGTTGATTTAACAAGCCCCAGTGTGGGGCCCTTTCCCCAGCCCCTTTGCCCCCCCCCCCCATCCTGTTATGCAGCAGGACCAGGGCAGCTGGGTCTCCAAGCCCCCATGGGCGAAAGTGCCCTGGCCCCGAGGGCAGCGCTGCCCCCCACCCATGCAGCCACCTCCCCTCCGCTCGCAGCACTGACTGTGATGCCGGTGCCCCTCCCCCAGCCCCATGGCAGCCCCTCCCCCAGCCCCATGCCCACACACCACTCGTGGCCTGGCTGGGGGATATGGCAGCTGGGGCACGGCCAGGCCAGGCCACTGCACAGGGGTCAGCGCCCCTCTGTCCCCACCTGCACCAGCAGCACCCACAGCTGCCCATCGCGCCCCCCATCCCCCGCCTGGCCCTGGCGCAGGGGCCCAGCTCTGGCCGGAGGGCCCAGGCAAAGGCAGCGCGGGCCCCATTCAGAGCCCTGGTGCCAGGCCTGCTACGTGTCCTGGGCCTGGCGGTGTGTGGGCAGGTGGAGCTGGGGGGCCCGGATGGCAGCAGAGGGCAGCACACGGCACTGATGGGGAGACGGGAAGGTGCCGCCTGCTGTGGGGTTGGCAGATGGGGGGGGCTCCTACCAGCTGAGGGGGGTGGCTGGGTAGGCTGGAGGGCTGTGGCTGTGCCCTGGGAACCCCTCAATGCCAAGCGGCCTGGGGGTGACAGGAACAGCCTCGTGTTCGCCCAGGGGCTTGGCTGGCGGGTTCTGGTTCATGGGCGCAGGGTCTAGCTGGTCAACAGCTGTGGAGCTGGGGAGGAATTTCCTCCAGCTCAGGCTGGCCGTGACCTTGGACAGTGTCAGGTGCTCACAGGGCTCGGGAACAACCCCTGGGGGAACCCCTCACTGTGCCAGCCCCCTCAGGGTCACTCTGGGGGGACCCCTTAGCTTCCCCACTCCTGCAACCAACCCTGGGAGCCTTCAGCCCCCCAGCATCACGCTGTGAGCTCCCTGCAGCGAGGCCACCTGAGCTGGGCCCCTGGGGGGGACGTGTACCCCAAGGGAGCACTGCACCCCCACCTCCCCTGGTCAGCCAGGACTCAGCCGGCGGGTGACAGTGGGGGGTTCGCAGGTGTCTGGAAGACAGCGTAGCCAGTCCTTGGTCACCACAGAGCAGAAGGTTACAGCCTGGGCCCATGGGGTCAGCCCAGAGACCCCTGACCCCTTTAGTCCCCATCCAGGAGCGTCTCTCCTGCCTCCAGCCGCCCCCACGGAACCACCCCACCGGGCCCCTCCCCAGCCCTTTGTCCCCCAGCTGTGCACACCCAGGCAGCTTTCTGCAGTGGGGGGACCATCCAGGGTTTTTAGTTGCCAGATGCCAAATGTCCGGGCAACTGGACTGGCTCTTGTCTTCTGGGATGGTCCATGGGCCTGGGGCCCAGCCAGCCAGCTAGGCACGGTCACACCTGGATCTCTGCATAGAGTAAACACCTTTTCCTCCACCTAATTACCCATGCGGCACATAGGGGAAATTGAGGCATGCACAGTATCCATACATCATATTACAGAAAATTCCCCCTCTGTCCCAAGGGGTTTGTCACCTTCCTCTGCACCGCGTGGGGGTAGGTCACTGCCAGAATTAGCTGGGTGTAGCTGACTTCGTCATTTCCCTGTCACTGCGGGGGCCCCGGGCCCCTTTGTCCGCCTGTTCGCTGCCAGTGACACATACAGGCTAGTCCCCCGTGGGCTGGGCTATTTTAGTCCAGTTTCAGTTTAGTGGGCGAGTGCTGGCGGGGGGGGCCTGTGATTGACAGGTCAGACTAGCTGACCCGGTGGCTAATTGCTAGGCCTATCCCCTGAGCCTGGCTCACCCATGACGCCGAGCGAGTCTCCGAGGAAAGCCAGGGGCCCTGGGGATTACGAGCATTGTGCCGTGCGCGCGCTGAAGCGATGGGTGGCGTTGTCTGTGCACACTGGAAACATCCTCAGTCCCCAGCGCCGGTGCCAGGGGAGGTCAGCAATGGGAATCTGTCGGGATGCAAGTTACGCCATGCAAGCTAACGCAATGGATGCCTGTCTCCTGCCAGCGCAGATGTTACCGGAGCGCTGTGAACTCAGCCGGCAGCCCGAAGCACAGCCCAGCGCGGGTGAGGGCAGCAGGTTACCCCCAAGGGGGGATGGGCTCCTGTACGCACAGCCCTGGGGTTGGGACCCAGTTCCAGAGGGGCCTGCCCAGGTGTGGGAGCACCCTGCACCCGCCTCACCAGCCCCTGGGACACCAGAGCCCCGGAGACAGGGCTGGGTTAAGACTCAATGCCCAAGGGGTCACTTCCTGCTCCAACCTGGGGGTCAGGGCAGCCCAGGCCGCAGCCAAGGTGACCGACATGAGGCGAGGGGGAAGCAGTGGCAGGACCCAGCCCAGTTCCAAACCCAAAGGCTTTGGGGTGGCAAACGGGCACAGGCCTCATGACAGCTCCTCACATGCCCCCTGTGAGTGCGAGCGACCAGCCCGGCCCTGAGGGCGGACAGGCGCCGGCTCCGTTTAACTGAATGGCAGCGGGGTTGTGAGACACGGTTAGGGACACAGCAGCCCCTGCCTGCTGGCTGGGGTGGGACTAGGTGACCCTTCTAACCCTGTGGTCTGTGATCCTAACTCTTGGAAGGGCCGGGCAGGAAGCTCCCAAGGGGATGCGAAAGATGCTGTGGCACCTGTGAATAACATTTGTGGGTTTGAACTTCCCCAGGTCACTGGTTAAAGTACCCTGCTCAGTTCACTCTGGCAGGGGGAAGAGATGTGACAAAGTGGGAATATTCTGTAATATTTTAGGGGGGGGGGCTGTTTGTGCCTCAGTTTCCCCTACGATGCATTGTTACTCAGTGGGTGGGAAAGGCCTGTTTGCTCTCAGGGCAGGTAAGACACGTGGGTGTGACCTCGCTGTCCGGGTGTTGGTCTCCATGGCCGTGAAAAGACAACCATCAATCCAGTTGCTCAGATATTGACACCTGGGAACCAACACCCCAGAGGGATTTGGATCTCCCCGCCTTGATGGGGGCGGTGTGAGGTGGGGATCAGAGCTGCTGCTGGCAGGAGTTGGGGCTCATCTGGAGGCTGACGAAGCAGCTCAGACAAGGGACAGAGTTTGCACCCAGGGGTCACTGAGCCTGGCTGGGCTCCGGCTGTAAGCTGCAGTTCTCTGGGCTGCCCTAAGCGTCTCTGTGCCGCGTGCCACTTGTTACCACACCCCGACCTTTGGAGCAGACCCTGGGAGGCCCCCTGCAGTGGGCCAGACCCCCAGGGCTCTCACCCTTCCTCCAGGGCAGGCCGTATGGCTTCACCGGCCCCCTGGGCCTGCAGACCCCTGCGCCCCGCTCAGTGAGCCCCACAGAGCCAGACCCCGGGGGAGCCCAGCTCGTTTTGCAGGGTGAATGCTCCTCGCCCAGCACGGGCAGGGAGCGCAGCCAGCGCGGGCAGAGGCTGGGTTATTGGGCGACGGGACCCAGCCTAGCCAGGCCCTGGTCAGCCCCGAGGGACGAAGGGCACAGCACAGACCATTCTGGGTAGCCAGAGCCCAGCCAAGCTGTAGTGACCCTTGGTTCAAGCTCTGTCAGTCCGTCTGGCTGATCTCGTCCGTGACTCCAGGTGAGCCCCAACTGCTTCCCACAGCCCACACCTACCTCTGCCCCCCAGTCCTTGTTCCCGAGCTGGGGAGATGCTGCTGGCTCCCTGTGGATGCGACCATCCATGGACGTCAGTCGCTAGGCGTCAAAATCCTGGTGGTTGGATTTGCCATTGTCATCTTGGGAATGGGCGACAGGATGGATCACTTGATGATTCCCTGGTCTGTTCATTCCCTCTGGAGCACCCGGCATTGACCTGTCAGAAGACGGGACACTGGGCTAGAGGGACCTTTGGTCTGGCTCTTCTGTTCTCCACTGATGTGGAGTCGGCCTCAGACAGTCCCTTTCCAGTGACCCACTGAGCCCCAGCCAGCCAGGCGCTGTTCACACCTGGGTCTGAGCCTGCCTGAGAGCAAACAGCCATTTCCACCCCAGGGAACAGTGCAGCATATAGGGGAAACCGAGGCACACCCAGGCGTCAGAAAATTACAAATAATTCCCACTTCATCACACCTGACGACACTGGCTGAGTGTGCCCACAGATGCTGGGCAAGGTGCATTCATCCCTGCAGAGCAGACCAGTCACCATCAGAGTCTGTCTCCGGGGAAATTGCTGAATGGAGCTCACAGGGTGGGGTAGGGGGCTGCAGGCCCACAGGCCATGTGGCCTCCGCTGGAGGAAGGGTGAGACCTGTAGCAGGTCTGGCCCACTGAATGGGGTTCCTCCTAGAGACTGTTCCAGAGCTGAGCCATAGCACCGACCCTGTGGAGCCGTCACAACTCGGTGAAAGTCCGTACTCACGGGGCAGGTATCGATGGTTCGCTGTCCAACTGGGGTAACATACCCAGGGGTTCCGCAGGGGTCAGTCCTGGGCCTGGTATTGGTCAGTATTTTCATTAACGATGTGGATAATGGTGAGGAGAGTGTGCTTACAGAATCTGCAGATGACACCAAGCTGGGAGGGGTTGCAAACACTTCGGAGGACAGGATGAGAATTCACAACGGCCTTGACAAATGGGAGACTTGGTCTGAATTCATTCAGGAAAGAAAATACAACATACTGCAGCCAGGAAGGAAAACTCACATGCACAACTACAAACTGGGGGCTCACTGGCGAGGCGCTAGGACTGCGGGACAGGAGCTGGGCATCACAAATTCAATACGAGTCAACAACGTGATGCAGCTGTAAAAAAAAAAAAAAAAGGGCCAACGTAATTCCGGGGTATTAACAGGAGTGTTGCATGTAAGACGGGTGGGAATTGCCCCGTGCTACTCAGCACTGGGGAAGGTTAAATAAGGGCACGTTTACTCGTGAGAAAAGGAGCCGGGGGGGGACCTGATAACGGTCTGCAGGGATGGAGTGTTCTCCATGTGCACTGCGGGCAGGCCAAGCAGTAACAGGCCTGCTCTGCTGCAGGGGAGATTGAGGTTAACATTAGGCGAAAGCTGCTAACTCTCGGGGTAGCTAAGCTCCGGACCAGGCGTCCAAGGGAGGTGGTGGGATCCTGTCATTGGTGGTTTTAAGAGCGGGCTGGACAAACTCTTGTCAGGGCTGGTCTAAGGTCACTTGGTGCTGCCCCAGCGCAGGGAGGGAACTGGATGACCTCCCAGCCCCACATTTCTGTGTATATCCCTGTCACGGAGTGTGGGGGAGTCCGGCCCTGCACCCCTCTTCCTGGGATTCATTGTGACGCTCAGCCAGCCAGTAGAACAGAAGGTTTATTAGAGATGCCAGGAACACAGTCCAACCAGAGCTTGTCAGTACAACCAGGACCCCTCAGTCAGGCCCTTCTGGGGGGCAGGGAGCTTAGACCCCAGCCTGGGGCTCCCTGCATTTCACCCCACAGCTCCAAACGGGGGCAGGGAGGCCAGACCCTGTTTGCACCTCCCACCATGTCCCCAGCCAGCTCCATGTCCAAACTGAAACCTCTCCCCCAGTCTCCCCCTCCGGGCTCTTCCCTTTCCAGGGCCAGGAGGTCACCCGACTCCTTTGTTCTCCAACCCTGTTCTCCAACCCTTTGGCTATCACCTTGGGGCGGGAGGGGACAGGACGGGACCGGAGGCAGGGAGGGAGGCAGGCCTTCAGTTGCCTGGAAACAGGATGTTGGCCATTCTCTGTGTCCAAACACCTGCCCACACCTGCCCCCTAGGGCTCTGTAACAATCATACACTCTTGTCCCACCACCTAGATATTCAAGCACTGCATAGGGGAAACTGAGGCCCCCACACAGTACTCAGAGAGAACATTCAGAACACTTCCACTTCGTTACAATCCCCCCGCCCCAAGACAGGCGAGCCCCTGTGGGGTTTAGTTGCTGGTGTCGTCCATCCCTCTCTTTGCTCTGGGTGCAGATTTGGCTTCGCTGTATTGGCTTACAATGCTCCATGACTAGCTGACAGCAAGGCAGGTGAATTGACTTCCCTGGGCTGCCTCAAAACCTGTGTCAGCCCTGCCCGGATTCAGCTAGTAACACGTGTTTCCCTCTTCACCAGCCGCCGGCAGCCTCACCCAGGGAGCATGGGGAGCCAACACTGGGCACTCGGAGCATTTCCCACCTTTGCACTTTCTGCTTGGCTGCCCTAACAGGCAGGGGGAGCTCTCCTTAATCTCTGCAAGGCCCCCTCATTGGCTCCGTCCAGCTCCCTCTGCCACCAGGCCTACAATAACCCCACAGCCGCACCGAGACCCTGACCCTCTCCCTGCCCGCTCGTGCTCTGCCATCTGTCTGTTGTACCCCTGCTCTCTCATCTCACACGTGGCCAGAGAGCTCCTGGGGCAGGGACTGTCCCCGTTATATGCTTGCAAAGTGCCCAGCGCGCCGGGGCCCCGATCTCGGTGGGGGTCTGGCCAGCGCCCGGCGCGCCGGGGCCCCGATCTCGGTGGGGGTCTGGCCAGCGCCCGGCGCGCCGGGGCCCCGATCTCGGTGGGGGTCTGGCCAGCGCCCGGCGCGCCGGGGCCCCGATCTCGGTGGCGGTCTGGCCAGCGCCCGGCGCGCCGGGGCCCCGATCCCGGTGGCGGTCTGGCCAGCGCCCGGCGCGCCGGGGCCCCGATCCCGGTGGGGGTCTGGCCAGCGCCCGGCGCGCCGGGGCCCCGATCTTGGTGGGGGTCTGGCCAGCGCCCGGCGCGCCGGGGCCCCGATCTTGGTGGGGGTCTGGGCAGCCAGCTGCATGGGCACAAATTGAGCCATGCCAGGGCTCCAGGTGAGCGCAACTGATGGGGGGTGAGAACCAGGACTTGCTGTGGGGTCAGGCCCCTCGCTGTGCAAGGGGGGGGACCCTATAGCTCTCATTGTGGGGCTGGGCCCCTCGTCTCGGGGGATTGGGGTGTGACGAACTAGGACTGTTGTTAATGTTTTCCCTGAGTACTGTGTGGGTGCCTCGGTTTCCCTATGCAGTGCTTGAGTTTCTAGCTGGTGGGACAAGGGTGCATGATTGTTACAGAGCCCTAGGGCAGGAGCCTGGACACAGAGAAGGGCCGACACTCTGTATCCTAGCAACTGATGGCCCGGCCCCTCCCCTGCAAGGGTGAGAGCTAAAGGTGTTGGAACAAAGGGATCAGGTGACCTCCTGGCCCAGGAAGGAGACCAAGGAGAGAGGAGGGGCTGGACAGTTTCAGTTTGGAGCTGGCTGGGGAAGAGGGAAAAAGGGCTTAACCCCTGGGAGTGTGTGACCAGCGAGAAGGACTGTGCAATGATGGGGTCCCCCTGGGGGCTGCAGTGAGCAGTCCCAGGGGCGGAGGAGCCTGCGGCTTGGCCCTGGGAGAGAGAAGGATTTTTGCAGTGACAGGGTTCCCCTGGGGGTGCCGTGAGTGGACCCAGGGGCGGAGGAGCTGCAGCTCGACCTTGGCAAAGAGGCGGTGACCTCGAGAAGGGCTGGCACACTTGGGGTTCCTCCTGGAAACCATGGGGAGCTAAGAGCACACAGGCCTGCGAACCCACAGCAACTTGGGAACAGTGAAGTGATGGCGTATCGCCTTCTCCTTAAAAGAAGCATTGTAACCCTGTGCAAAAAGAGAGGGATACACATTGGGAGGCTCACTAAAGCGCAGTTAATCACGCGGCTGGAGGAGGATGACCACTCTAAGGAGCAGATTCCTGACCCCGATGGGGCTACAGCAGGATCTGGGAGCAGCTGGAGCGGTAGCTTGACATCCCCAAGAGTCTGGTCCCCAACCAGACGGGGGTCTTCACGATCGGGTTCCCCAGCAGGGGATCGGAGATGGATGGGACTTGAGCTGAGTCCGAGAGAGCAAGAGGACTGTGAGAGACAGCGAGAGACACCTACAGGAGAAGCAGCAGCAGCATGAACTGGCGATGGTTAATAGAGAGACATTCTTGGGGTGGTGAGACCCTGAGACAGAGAGAACTGTGATCAGGCCCCGGGTGGTGCACCCCCACCAGATGCTGAGGGGCTGTGAGACCTGGGTGAGGGTCCCGGGGATGGAACCGTTCACCCTGCCTATGGCCCAGATCCCTGTGCAGACCCAGGAGGGGTCGGGCTGGCTGGTGGTTGGGGTTCTCCAGGATATCAGCGGTGAGGTGCTGTTGGGGGCTGACTCTGTATCTTTGGGACAGGATCCAGGCCCTGGCCCTGTAACGGCCGAGGATTTGAATTTGAACTCAGGGAACCAATTGGCTAAGAGGGAAATGGTCAGTGAAAATGCAAATGACCTGGCAGGCAGCGGGGAGGAGCTGCCAAGCCCCAGTTACCTGCCTGACTGTAACCAGACCCCTAGGACAGGGTGGGACAGAGAGATGCTCCCCAACCCCCTGCACAATGGAGAGCGGGCTCATGCTGGCCCTGATGCTGTTACCAAAGCAGCGAGCTCGCTGCCTGGCCCCACAGGGACAGCCTGGGCAGCACTGATCACGGGGGGAGCAGAGACCCCAGCCGCGTGGGGGGACACACAGGCAGGGCAGGATGGCTGCCAACCAGGCTGGCCGCCAACCAGGCTGGCCTGGTCCAGAGGTGCGGCCGGGAAGTGATTCCACGGCAGGGAGGGAGCCACCAGGGACAGGGCTCAGCGGGGCGGTGGCCCCAGGCCCAGCCAGTGAGCTGCAGAAGGATCCCTCCTTGGAGAAGCTGAGGGAACTTGCTGGCAACAGCGCTGCAAACCCTCTTGGGGAAGGCTGCAGAGACAGATCCCTGTGGGAGAAGGGATTCCTGTGCCGGGAATGGGCTTCCCAAGGGGAAGTAGAACTGTGGGGAATCGGGAGGCAGCCGGTGGAGCCCCAGAAGTATCATCACCGGCTATTGTACCTGGCCCGGGGTAAGGGAGAAGATCCCTGGAGGTCCCTGCCCATCGGAGAGGAACCTTTCCAGAAGGTGGCTATGGATAGAGTGGGGGTCCCCAGCAAGGTCCTTACAGACCAGGGATCCGAGGTCATGTCAGCCCTGCTCCGGGGCGTGTGGGAGAAAGGTGGGGTCTGGCCCACCTGGGCCTCTGCATGTCACCCTCAGTCCAACGGGCTGGTGGAGAGAGTTCAGGGGACCGTGAGGCTGATGCTGAGGACTTGTATAAATCAGCATCCACAGGACTGGGACAAGTACCTGCCCCACCGATGGCACAGGGAAGTGCCCCAGGAATCACCAGGATGCTTCCCTTTCAAGCTGTGGTATGGGAGGAGAGTAAGGGGACCCCTAGAACCGGTAAGGGACGATTGGGAGGAGAAGGGGGAAGACCCCTTGGTGGATCTCTCCCCTGAGATGGGAGCCAATCCTCCCATCAGGTGTCCCCCAGTCAGAGTAACTGGGAAAACAGCCCGGAACCGGGAGAGAGAGGCCAAGGACAGGCTGGCTTTAGAGGTGATCCAGTCATTCAGCAGCCCAGGGCTGGCCAAGGTGGAGGCGATCAGAGATTGGCCTGTTCCCCAGACCAAGAAACAGGTCCAGGCCTTTAGCGGGATGGCGGGGTACTACCAGAGGTTTGTACCCCCCTTTAGCTCCCTAGCTGCCCCCATCACAGAGCTAGGTAAGAAGGGGAAGCCAGACGAGGCAGTCTGGACCGAGCAGGGCCAGAGGGCTCTCTGTGCGCTGAAGGAGGCTCTAATCCAGGGCCCAATAGATCGAGTAAACCCAGACCGGGCCAAGCCCTGTACAGTGTTCACCGAAGCCTCAGACACAGGGCTGGGCGCGGTGCTGATGCAGGCCTATGCAAAGCGGGGGAGACACCCCATCGGGTGTCTGAGCAAGGAGCGGCTGCCCTGGAGGCAGAACGGTCCGGCCATAGAGAGGAAATGCCTGGCCATGGGGCAGGCCCTTAAGAAGCAGCAGCCGGATCTATTTGGGTGGCGCTTTACGGTGTATATTCACCTCGCCCCGACGTGGCTGCATCCAGGAAAAGGGGCCGATGCCGAGCGGCTGGTGACACAGACACGTGGTCAGAGAGGGAACCAGATCAAGAGGGAGGCTCTTAACCAAGAGAGCCCGAATTACAGCCCTCCAGACTGGAGCGCTGGGAAAAGACCTGATCTCAGCTTGAACCCCAGGGGTTTGGGATGGGAAAAGGGCACGGGCCGCATAAACCTTCCCACATGCGGCCTGCGGGTGCCATCAAGCCCACCCGACCTAAGGGAGCCCGTGGAACTGGAACGGCCTGGTGTGACCGGGTTCGAACTTCCCCAGGTCACTGGCTAAAGTGACCCCGCTCAGTTCGGTCTCGAACGGGGGAGAGATGTGACGAAATAGGACTGTTGTTAATGTTTTCCCTGAGTACTGTGTGGGTGCCTCGGTTTCCCTATGCGGTGCTTGAGTATCTAGGTGGTGGGACAAGGGTACATGAGTGTTACAAGCTCTGGTTGGACTGTGTTCCTGGCATCTCTAATAAACCTTCTGTTCTACTGGCTGGCTGAGACTCCCAGGGAATCCGGGGAAGAGGGGTGCAGGCGCTGACTCCCCCACACTCCGTGACAGGGGGGCCCTGTAGCTCTCGCTGGTTTTGGCCCCAGCCCAGTGCGGCTTCTCCAGCTTTCTCTCTTCTGAGAATTACCACCACCAGTTCTGTGGTTTCTCCGGCTTCTCCTTTTTGTGCCATCGGGGGCTGCCCTGCAGGGCTGGGGGTGTATATATACAGGCCGCACACAGCACACCCCAGCCCTGCGAGCACTGACCCTCCGAGGTAAGGCTGGACGTGATGTGGGGGGGGTGGGGGGAGGCAGCACTCCTGAGGCCAGGACAGGGCTCCGCTGTCTGACCCAGGGAGCCAGCTGTCGACTCCCCTCCAGGGGAAGGGCTGGGAGCCCCAGGGCCAGGAACTGACAGCCCAGGGCAGCCCTAGGGAGTGCGCTGCCTTCTCTGGGGCTGGGGTCAAGAGAGTTTGGGGCTGGGAAGGGGTCTGCAGAGGAACCAGCTGCCATGGCCCCTGCAGGCTCTGGGGGTAGAGTCTGGCCTGACCCTTCCATGCGCCCTGATCCAGAGGGCTCTCTACCCCTCCCCCAGTGCTGGGCCCCCCCACATGCACTTCCTCCTACCTGCCCGGGCCCATCACCTCGTCCTCTTCCACGGCACAGCCCACGGCCTTCTCCAGCACCCGCTCCCTTGTGGGCCCCTCTCTGCCGGCCGCAGCCCCTGGGGGCACAGACCCCCACTCCCACCCCAGAGAATGGGGCCCCCATCATGCCACGCACAGCACACAGCCCCGCACCCAGAAATCAGGGCCCCACTGCACTGGGTGGGGCACAGACAGAGACAGTCCCGGCTACGCAGACCAAGCCCCTGGCTCCTCGTGGCCCTGGCTGTTATTCTGTGGCTCCCATGGAGGGGGTCCCCCAGGACTCCCCAGGGCCCCCTGCCTAGCGGCTGGGCCCTTCGCGCTGTGGCGGGGAGCCCTCAGGCGGGGGCCGAGCGCTCAGGCCGTGGGGCTAGTCTCAGGGGGCCGGGCCCTTGGGCCGCTGAGCTCCAGGCACAGCAGGGCCCGTGCGATGCACTAACTCTGCCCCTCTTGCCCCACAGATGCTGCTGCTGGCGGCCCTAGTGCAGGTGCTGTGTGTGGTCCCTGCTGCGGCCCTGACGGGCTTCCCCAGCAAGTGTGAGTCACGCCCTGGGGAGGAGACGGGGTGTGGGCAGGCAGCACAGGGGGTGGGGGGGTGCAGGCACAGGGCTCTGGTGGGGGTCGGGGTACATCTGGCCCCCTGGGAGTAGGGGAGGGGGACACAGGGCCCTGGCGGGGGTTGAGGTACTTCTGGCCCTGGGAGTGGGCCCAGGGAGGGGGTGGGGCCCTGGCAGGGGGTGGGGTATGTCTGGCCCCCTGGGAGTAGAGGAGGGGGCACAGGGCCCTGGTGGGGGTCGGGGTATGTCTGGCCCCTGAGGGGTGGGCCCAGGGAGGGGGCGCAGGGGCCCTGGTGGGGGTCAGGGTACGTCTGGCCCTGGGGGGTGGGCCCAGGGAGGGGTGGGGGTGAGGCAGCCCCAGTGTCTGGCCTGCCCCAGCCCCGCGCTGGGCGCTGACCCGGCGGGCTCCTGTCTCCCCAGTTCTGGTGGGGGACGTGAACGGGCAGGTGGTGGTGACGTGCGACGCCCCCCAGGAGCACGTGTCCTGGAGGCAGGATGGGCACGGCGAGATCATGGCCGAGCACCACGTCGCCGGCCGCACCCTGACGCTCTCGGGCCTGGACCAGCCGGCCGCCGGCAACTACAGCTGCTGGCGCGGCCCGCGCCTGCTGGACTCCACCTACGTGGTAGTCAGCGACCCGGAGTACCCCCTGCTGCAGGGCGCCCCAGGTGCTGCCAGGCTGGGACTCCCGGGGGGAGAAGGGGGGCGAGAGCCAGGAACTGCGGCGCCCCTGGGGCTCCGCGGGCAGGGGGCACCGCCCAGAGCTGTCAGCCACCAGGGTGGGGGGGCACCAGTCGGGGAGAGGAACTGGCGGGGGGGCCGGACTATGGGGGGTCGTTGGGGGGGGGCGGGAGCGCGGGGGGAGACTCGCGGGGGGCGACTCGCGTGGGGCGGGCTGGACTATGGCGGGTCGCTGGGGGGCCGGGAGCGCGGGGGGAGACTCGCGGGGGGCGGGCTGGGCGATGGCGGGTCGCTGGGGGGGCGGGCTATGGGAGATCGCTGGGGGTGGGGCAGGCTATGGCGGGTCGCTGGGGGGCCGGGAGCGCGGGGGGAGACTCGCGGGGGGCGGGCTGGGCGATGGCGGGTCGCTGGGGGGCCGGGCGATATTGACCCATCCCGCCCCTAGGCCGCGCCGTGACCTGCCGGGCGGAGTCCTACCGCGGCGAGCTGAACTGCTCCTGGACCGCGCTGCGCCCCGCCGCCTTCCGCGTCCGCCTCTCCCGCAGGTGAGGCCCCCCCCCGGCGTGCCCCTCCCCCTCCCCTCGGCCGGACCCCGCCCCCCGGCGTGACCCCCATCTCCTCCCCCTCCCCCTCCCCCTCCCCTCAGCCGGAGCCTGCCCCGCCGTGACCCCCATCTCCTCCCCCGCCCCTTCCCTCGGCCGGACCCCGCCCCCCGGCGTGCCCCCCATCTCCTCCCCCGCCCCTCCCCTCGGCCGGACCCCGCCCCCCGGCGTGCCCCCCATCTCCTCCCTCGCCCCTCCCCTCGGCCGGACCCCGCCCCCCGGCGTGACCCCCATCTCCTCCCCCTCCCCCTCCCCTCGGCCGGAGCCTGCCCCGCCGTGACCCCCATCTCCTCCCCCGCCCCTTCCCTCGGCCGGACCCCGCCCCCCGGCGTGCCCCCCATCTCCTCCCCCGCCCCTCCCCTCGGCCGGACCCCGCCCCCCGGCGTGCCCCCCATCTCCTCCCTCGCCCCTCCCCTCGGCCGGACCCCGCCCCCCGCCGTGACCCCCATCTCCTCCCCCGCCCCTTCCCTCGGCCGGACCCCGCCCCCCGGCGTGACCCCCATCTCCTCCCCCGCCCCTCCCCTCGGCCAGACCCCGCCCCCCAGCGTGACCCCCATCTCCTCCCCCGCCCCTCCCCTCGGCCGGACCCCGCCGTGACCCCCATCTCCTCCCCCGCCCCTCCCCTCGGCCGGACCCCGCCCCCCGGCGTGACCCCCATCTCCTCCCCAGCCCCTCCCCTCGGCCAGACCCCGCCCCCCGGCGTCACCCCCATCTCCTCCCCAGCCCCTCCCCTCGGCCAGACCCCGCCCCCCGCCGTGACCCCCATCTCCTCCCCCGCACCTCCCCTCGGCCAGACCCCGCCCCCCAGCGTGACCCCCATCTCCTCCCCCGCCCCTCCCCTCGGCCGGACCCCGCCCCCCGCCTGACCTGCCCGTGCTCTGCCGCAGCCCCGGCGGCGCCCCCGGGCCCTGGCTCTACGTGGGCGGCGGCGCCTCGCTGCGGGGCTCGGACCGGCCCCAGCCCTTCACGGTGACCCTGGCGGACGGGACCTTCTGCCCCTTCGCGGAGGAGCCGAGGCCGCTGGAGCTGGCGCTGGAGGGAATCTCGGCTGGGAGCTTCGTGAACATCACCCGCCGCCTCTTCCTCCGGGACATCGGTGAGTCCCGCGTGGGTAGCGGGCCCCCGCCCCGAGACACACCCCCGCCCGCGTGGGTAGCGGGCCCCCGCCCCGAGACACCCCCCGCCCGCGTGGGTAGCGGGCCCCCGCCCCCGAGACACCCCCCCCCGCCCGCGTGGGTAGCGGGCCCCCGCCCCGAGACACCCCCCCCCGCCCGCGTGGGTAGCGGGCCCCCGCCCCGAGACACCCCCCCCCGCCCGCGTGGGTAGCGGGCCCCCCCCCCCGAGACACCCCCCCCGCCCGCGTGGGTAGCGGGCCCCCGCCCCGAGACACCCCCCCCACCCGCGTGGGTAGCGGGCCCCCGCCCCGAGACACCCCCCCCCACCCGCGTGGGTAGCGGGCCCCCGCCCCGAGACACCCCCCCCCGCCCGCGTGGGTAGCGGGCCCCCCCCCCCGAGACACCCCCCCCCGCCCGCGTGGGTAGCGGGCCCCCCCCCCCGAGACACCCCCCCCCGCCCGCGTGGGTAGCGGGCCCCTGCCCCGAGACACCCCCCCCCAGGGCCCCCCCACGTGGGTAGTGGGCCCCCGAGAGCCCCTGCAAGGGTAGCGGGCCCCGTCCAAGAGCCCCCCCCCCATGTGGGTACTGGGCCCCTGCCCGAAAGCCCCCCCGTGAGGGTACCGGGCTGCTCACTACCCCAGAGCCCCCCTGCATGGTTATCGGGACCCCCCCAAAGCTCCCCCCCGCATGGGTACCAGGCCCCTCACTGCCTGAGAGCCCCCTGTGTGGGCACTGGGCCCCACACTGCTCCAGAGCCGCCCCCACATGGATACCAGGACCCACATCCTCCCCTTCCATAGCCCCCTGCATGATTCGAGGAGCATTTCCTCCTCGCCATACAGGCCCCCCCCCCCCCATGGCGACTGGAGCCACCTCCCCACACCCCATAGCCCCATCCATGGCTACCAGGACAGTCACGCTCCGTGCCCCCCCCCCCCCATGGCTATAGGGACGGTCCCCCCCCCCCCCGCCCTAAACAGTCTCCCATGGTTCATGGATTGTCAGCCCCACCCCACATTCATCAGTGCATGGACTGTCTCCGTCCCCAGCATGCCCCATAGCGCCCCATAGGGCCCCTGTGGTACGGGAATCTTCCAATGGGCCTGGGCCCGGCACTTCCTGCCCCGGGTCGGTTCCGGCGCCGTGTGTCCAGGGCTGGGGTCAGGCACCCTTGGGGGGGGGGGGCCCTGCCCCTGCCCCAAAGGCCAAGGGGAGGGAGTGCCCAGGGCGTGGCGGGGTTCTCCTCCCCCGTGACTAACTAGACTCTGTGCCCACAGTGAGGCCGGACCCCCCGCAAGACATGGCTGCGCAGAGCAAGGGCGGGCGTCTGCACCTGTCCTGGGCCCCCCCAGCCTCCTGGTCCAGCCCACACTCCTACTTCCTCCTGCGCTACCAGCTGGAGTACGAGCGCCCGGACGGCACCACGGTAACTGTCCCTCATTCTGCCTGTCTTTGTCACCCGGTCTCTGCCTGTCACCACAGTAACACAGCACCGTGGTAACAAGCCACACCCCTACCCATCTCCCCACCTGTCCCTCGTCCTGCCGTCTCTGCCTGTCACCACAGTAACACAGCACCATGGTAACAAGCCACACCCCTACCCATCTCCCCACCTGTCCCTCGTCCTGCCTGGGCTTGTGTCACCCCGTCTCTGCCTGTCACCACAGTAACACAGCACCATGGTAACAAGCCACACCCCTACCCATCTCCCCACCTGTCCCTCGTCCTGCCTGGGCTTGTGTCACCCCGTCTCTGCCTGTCACCACAGTAACACAGCACCATGGTAACAACAAGCCACACCCCTCCCCATCCCCCCACCTGTCACTCCCCCTACTTGTATCACCCGCTCTCCGCCTGTCACCTATGCAATACAGATTCTAAGGCCAGAAATAAGCACTGTCATCATCAGTCTGACCTCCTGCGTCACACAGGCCAAAGGACTTCCCTGAGTTCATTCCTGTCTGAGCGAGAGCAGATCGGTTAGAAAAACATTCAGTTTCCCTTTAAAATTCATCAGTGATGGAGACTCCACCTTGGGAAGAGGTTCCCATGGTTAATGTCCTGAAAATCAGGCACAGACTTTGAACCTAGACAAATTCAGTGTTGAACTTCCAGCCATTGGGTCGGGTTAGACCTTTCTCGGCTGGATTGAAGAGCCCGTTATTAAATACTTGCTCCCCAGGTGCCTATAGACTGGGATCAAGTCACCACTGAGCCTTCTCTTTGTTCAGCTAAATAGACTGAGCTCCTTGAGTCTGGCACTAGCAGGCAGGTTTTCTAATCTTTAATCCTTCTCCTGGCTCTTCTCTAACCCCTCTCCAATTTATCCACATCCTTCTTGAATTGTGGGCACCAGAACTGGGCACAGTATTCCAGCTGCAACCACCCCAGTGCCGGATACAGAGGGAAAATCACCTCTCGGCTGCTCAGTGTTCCCATTTATGCACCCCAGGATGGCATTCGCTCTTTTGAACACAGCATTGCACTGGGAGCTCATGTACAGCTGATTATCCACCATGACTTCCTAGTGCCTGTCAGCGTCCCTGTTTCCGCACCCTGGGAGTATGGCCGACGCTCTTTGTTCCCAGATAGGACATCACATTTGGTCGTATTGAAGTGCACAGTTTGCTTGTGCCCAGCTTAGCAAGCGATCCAGCTCGCTCTGTGTTGGTGCCCTGTCCTCTCCGTTATTGCCCACTGCCCCATCTTTGTGCCATCTGCAAACTTTATCAGCGACAATTTTATGTTTTTTTTCCAGGTCACTGATAAAAATGTTAACTAGCGTAGGGCCAAGAGCTGATCCCTGTGGGACCCACGAGAGAAACACCCACTTGATAAGAGGGACGGTCCTCTCATGGATCAGTAACTGGTTAAAAGACAGGAAACAAAGGGTCGGAATAAACGGTCAGTTCTCAGAATGGAGACGGGTAAATAGTGGTGTCCCCCAGGGATCTGTTCTGGGCCCAGTCCTGTTCAACATATTCATAAATGATCTGGAAAAAGGGGTAAACAGCGAGGTGGCAAAATTTACAGAGGATACAAAACTACTCAAGACAGTTAAGTCCAAAGCTGACTGCGAATTGTTACTAAGGGGTCTCACTAAACTGGGTGACTGGGCAACAAAGTAGCCAGTGAAATTCAGTGTTGATAAATGCAACGTAATGCACATTGGAAAACATCATCCCAACTATACTGAAGCATCACACACTGGCTATTGTCAGAAGACAGGATACTGGGCTAGATGGACCATTGGTCTGACCCAGGCCACGTCTACACTACCACTTATCTTACCACAAAACCTATGTCACTCAGGGGCGTGGGTCATCCTGTTCACCCTTTTTAAATATTGGCACAACATTCGCTTTCTTCCAGTCCCTTGGAACTTCCCTAGTGTTCCAAGACTTATTGAAAAACCAGCATTCATGGGCTAGCATGCCTCTTTGCCAGCTCTTTTAAAACTTTTGGATTCAAATTATCTGGAGTTGCTGATTTAAAAATGTCTAACGTTAGCAGCTGCTGTTTAATGTCCTCCTTAGTTATTGTTGGAATGGAAAGAGTGTTATCATATGAGATGAATACACCTCTGGCGTCTTCCCAAGTAACAAACAAATATTTATTGACACTTCTGCCTTTTATGCACTATTATTGATAATTCTACCATTTCTGTCTAGTAAAGGACAAAAACCATTGTTAGTATTCCTTTTGTTCCTAATATACTTTTAAAAATGTCTTCCTTGTGTCCCTTTGCTTCCCTTATCAATTTTCTACAGTTCCTAGTTTCTGATTTATATTTATTACTATCAGTTTACCCTTTTTTCCATGTATTATTTATTTTGTTTTTAAGAGCTGCTTTTATTTCCCCTCTTTTTAACCAGTGTACCCTTCTTCCTGGCTTTTGGGGCATCTACTAACATGTTCTTGAACAGTTCCCAATTATCATTCACATTTTCTGTTTTCAGTTGTCTCTCCCAACTGATCTGGCTTATGATTGTTTTCAGCTTGGCCCTTTTAAAAAGCCACGTATATATATTACTGTTTGGACTTTATTTTGCATGCGCATCACGGATGTGATCAAGTCATGGTGACTTGAAAGGAAGCAACCACCCACTCTACGACTGTCAGCACAGGATTTCCCATGTTGCTACGATGCTGTTTGAGTCAGGAAGTCGACTTCTGTCACTTTCAGATGTGCTCCCCCCACCCCCCTGCCAGCATCACTCATGGCTCCCAGTCCAAGCCCCAGCCCAGAGCAGCAGCCTGGCTTCAGGCCCAAATGCTGAGAATCACAGCTCTCCTCTCCCCAGCCTGTGTCACGTCTCCCCTCTGCCCTGCCGAGGTCACGGCCAGCCCCCGCTCACTGTTGCTCTGTATTTCAGGGTTCCCTCCAGCTGGAGGGGGTGACGGAGACGAGCGTCGACGGGGATGTGCGGCGGGTGCAGATCCGCTGCCAGGACCCCTTGGTCAACTCCACCTGGAGCCCCTGGACCACCTGGCAGAATGTATGACGGAGCCTGTCAGAGCCGGGTCTGCAGCCCCCTTACCCTCAACCCAGCCTCCCATCTGCTGTATCTAACCCCATTGCTGGGAGGCCTAACGCTGACCAGACCCCCCCCCCCCCCCCAAGGGGTCTTGGATTCGGGGCTCCCAACCCCAGAGCCCTGTCCCCTCCTGATCCCCCAGCCATCACCCCCTCCCACGGCTGGGATCTGCTCTCTGGAGCGCCCACAATAAACCGCAGCTGGGGCCGTGGACTTGCTGTTGCCTCATGGTTCAAGGGTGGAGGGATGGGATGGGCTGGGCTGGGGGAGGCGGGGGAAGCTCATGTGGGGAGGTCTGTGGGTCGCGGTCTGTGGGGATGGAATGGGAATAGCCCCATGGAAACTGGCTGTTCCCTCCAGAGGCAGTTCCTGGGTCTGCCCCAGGCCCGTCCCTCCAGCCAGGCGGGTGTCCCGCTTCCCCAAGGGGCCTGGCCAGCCTGGTTCTGTGTGTGGCCCCTACAGCCTGCCCAGGAATGCCCCCAGTCCCTTTGTGGGGAGATGTGTACCCCAAAGGTTGCACTGCACCCCCACCTCTCCTGGTCGGCCGGGACTCAGCTGGCGGGTGACAGTGGGGGGTTCGCAGGTGTCAGGAACATGGCGTAGTAGCCAGTCCTTGGTCACCACAGAGCAGAAGGTTACAGCCTGGGCCCACGGGGTCAGCCCAGAGCCCCCTGACCCTTTAGTCCCCGTCCAGGAGTGTCTCTCCTGCCTCCAGCCGCCCCCGCGGAACCACCCCACCGGGCCCCTCCCCGTCCCTTTGTCCCCCAGCTGCTCACACCCCGCTGGCTTCCTATGGGGGGGCCGGGGGTCATCCAGGGTCGTTGGTTGCCAGGTGCTAAATGTCTGGGCAGTTGGACTGGCCATTGTCTTCTTGGATTCTCCATGGGCACAGAGCTGAGTCAGCCACCTCTGGATTGCTGGTAGCCACCTTTCCCCACCATCTCGTTAACCACACACCACATGGGGAAACCGAGGCACGCATACATACAAAATATTACCAAAAAATCCCATTCCATCACCGCCCCCAGCACGCTATATCCAAGCTGCTTGTCACCCTCCCCCTGCATCTGGTATATCCCAGCAAGGGCAGGTCCCACCCCATATGGCCCCTCTCCCCCCGTGGTGGCGTTCAGCATGGCTGCTCAGCAGGTGGTGCAGGGCCCCCCCGTACGCTCCCCGTGCTCTGCCTGCCCATGCAGCCTGGCACCGTTCACCCCAGGGGCCAGCTGGCTGCCGTGCCGTCTCCTGCGCCCGTCAGCGCCTCGTCCTCTCCCAGCACACGCGCATCTGGGCACTGGTGGGTGAAACGGGGCTCCAGGCCCAGCCTGCTGCCCGCCAGCTCTCCAGCCAGCCCTGGGACAGCTGTGCCATGCCCAGCATCACCTGGAGGGGAGGGGGCTACCTGGCTCGCCCCAGCCGGGCTCCTGCCCAGGCCTGGGTGGGGGCACCAAGCCCTGGTGCTGCAGACGGAGGTGAGAGCTCGGGGAGGGGGCCCTACCCCCAGCCAAGAGGGAGGGGCTGCTGGCCGTGAAGAGAGCCCTGGAGCTGGTGGGAGGGGGTGGCCATCTAGCACCGAACAAGCCACAGCCTGGGGCGAGAACGCCTCCCTCTAGCCCGTCTCTGGGGCTGGGCCCTGCCCTTGGCCCTGGCCAGGCAGCACTGGGCACAGGAGCTCCTGGGCCCAGCTGCAGGCAGTGGGGGAGAGACGTCCCTGACAGCAGACAGGCTCGAACAGGCCTTTCTGCAGGATTCTCCTAGGGGGCACTGCAGGGAGCGGGGCAGGAGCTGGCTGCGGGGGGAAGATTCCAGTTACTCCAGCCCTGGCCTGTCCCCGCAGGGGGTGCCGTGGTGATCTGGACCCTGAGCTGCTGCACTACAGGGCTGGCTCATCCCCCCCCCCGCCCACAGAGTCTCTGGCTCGGGTTAATGCCATGGGGCGTTTATTGAGTGCCAGGCCGGTCCAGGCGCTGCTCACAAGGGTGGCTGGTGCAATGATGGGGCGAGATGAAGGGTCTGTGCCTGCCCCACACTGACTGATGCAGCAGAGCTGCCTGCAGGGGGCGCTGTGCTGATGAGCCCCACACCCCCTCCGCCTGCATGGGGGCTCCCCAGGGGAGGTTCCTGGGACAGCTGGACGGGGCCCTGGGGTGGCTGTGAGCACCCCCTGCAGGAGAGGCTGGGCTGGCTCCCGGCTCTGTGGGATCCCCACCCTGTGCAGGGGACACCCCATGGCGGGAGGCAGCTCCGGGGGTCGCAGCAGGGCCAGGGGAATGGGGTACAGCTCCCCCTGCCTGCCTGCTGCTGTCCCTCCCCACACTGTTTGCCCCCTTACAGCCGGGGGTGCATGCTGGTCAGCCCTGCCACCTCCTGGGGGTGCAGCCTGGGGCAGCCCAGGGCCTGGGGGCAGCGTTCCCTGCGCCCCGCTGTGGCTCTCCCTTGGCACGGGTGGGGTGGGCAGCGCCAAGGGGGGACGTCACTTGTGGTTTCGCCCTCCAGGTTCTGGAGGGGCACGTGCTGATTGCGGTTCCACGCCCGGTGCCCGGGGGACGTCACTTGGGTAGAAGGCAGCTCAGCCTCAGGCAGCGAGAGGGCATCAGCCCCGGGGAGCCCTGCTGGGGCCAAGAGGTACCCGGGGCAGGTGCTGGGCTCCTGAGGACACACACAAGAGGCCTGGCCCGGGCTCAGCCCAGCGCTGGGAGGGGAAGGGAGCGGCTGGAGTCCAGGACACTCCTGGCCTCTCCCTACAATGGTGTCGTGGGGTCTGGAGTGGGCCCCTGCCGGGCCAGGGTGGAGATTGGCTGCAGCCCCTGGGCCCCGTTGCCCATGAGACGGGGCTCTCTCTCTCTCAGACGCGCCTGGCAGCACGGCCCTGGCTGCTGGTGAATGGCCCTGGGGGGCAGCTGCTTGCCTCCCTCAGCACTGGGGGTGAGAGGGGAGTGACCAGAGGGGTGTGAAGGGGCAGGGCAGAGGGGGTGCAGAGAATGTGGGGGTGACTGGGGGCTGCTCTCCTCTGCAGGGACCCCGCTGATCACAGGGGGGATGAGTAGCTCAGCCGGATCTCTTCCCCCTCCAGCAGTTTCCTGTAAGACACCCAAAGGGGATAGCGCAGCTCAGCCCCCAGCCCACGCAGGAGGCTCCTGCCAGGCCAAGCGCAGAGAGCAGCAGAGCCGCTCTGCTCGGGGGACTGTGCACGAGGGGCCGAGCTCAGAGCCCCTGTCCCAGCAGGATCAACACCGGGGGACTCTCCGTGACCGGGCAGCCCGGGACGTGGTGGAGCAGCTCCAGGTCCGTCCAGCAGGGGGCAGGCATCACCCTGTCCATGGCAGGGAGATCTGGAGGGCGGAGCTCGCTGCCCTCCCGTTGGGGGCCACATGGGGCTGGCCTGTCCCCCAGTCTGTGGCCGAGCGCAGGCGGCCCGAGGGCGGCCAGAAGCAGGGTACCCTTGGCTCCTCCCCCTTCAGAGGAGGGGTCAGGACCCTTCTCCCCATAGCACCAGCAGGGCAGGGAACTGAGGCGAAAGGGGGACGCAGTGCAGGACTGGGACCCGAACCCAGGCGTCCGGGCATAGCCCACCCTGCAGCCCGCCTGCTGGGGACAGCCACTTCCTCTGGGAGCCTGCAGGAGCTGGGGGGCCAGGCAGGGCTGGGGGGCCGGTACCTGTAGGCGGCGATCTCGATGTCCAGCGCCATCTTGACATTGAGCAGGTCCTGGTACTCGCGCAGGTACCGCGCCATCTCCTGTTTGGCCTCCCTGATCTCCTGCTCCAGGTCAGCCACACGCTCCTGGCAGGGAGAGAGGCCTGGCCGGTCAGTCCGCCTGGGCCTGCTCTTGCCCTCAGCCCTGGGCCTGCCGTGGGGTCCCGAGCCCGGGGGTCACAACCCGGCCCCAAGCCCCACTGGCCAGCCCCCCTGCACCATCACCACTGCTCCCCCATCCAGCTAGCATCTGGCCAGGGTACCCCAGCCTCTCCCGGGCAGAGTTCCCAGCCTCCAGGCCCCACGGCCAGAGGTGCTAGGGATGGGAAAGGCTCCAGGGCTGGGGGGCAGAGCCTTCCCCAGGCTCTGAATGCCCCACTCTGGGGCCCCCAGCCCTGCCCAGGGAGCTGGCCCCAGACAGACCCATGGCCCTGCCAACGCCTCCCCTGACCCCCGGCCCATCTGGCCGCCATTGGGTCACGGCCCAGTCACCTCCATGGCATTCATGCCCTCAGGGCATCTGAGCCAACGCGGCACTTCTGCTCTCTCCTGGCCCCTGCCCCATCCCTCCGAGCTGGGGAGCGGGACCGTCCCGCCTGGCCTGGGCCCCCTGCACTGGCTGCAGCAGGGTCTCTGCTCACTGGGAGAGAAACTCTGCTCCAAAGAGCGTGCGCGCCTCCCTTCCCCCACTCCTTGCCGCCCCCAGGATGCAGTTTGCTCCCAGTGCCCCTCAAACAACCCAGCCAATGGCCCCGCTCCCCCTGGCCCGGAGCTGCCCAAGGATCGAGGGCACTTCCCAGACCCCCTCCTTGTGCCGGGTGCCAGCCACTCCCCAGCGCATATTGGCACGCAGGGCTGCTTGTGGGGAAGGCGTCGGACCCTGGCAGGAGGCAGCAGCCCTGGGCCCAGTTTTCTGTCCATGCCACGGGGGGTCTAAATGAAGCGGAGAACCCAGGAGTCCTGGCTCCAGGCCCGTGTGCCAGCCCTCCACAGGCGAGGGAGCCTGGCTTGCCCAGCTCCTCCTGCCCCATGCCAGGCCGGCCCCGGCCTCACCTGGTACGTGGCCACCTCGCTGCTCTGCCTGTCCTCCACGCTCTCCAGCTGCTTGTTGAGCGAGTCGATGACGCTGCGCAGGGCCTCGACCTCGGCCGAGCGGGACTGCAGCAGACGCCGGTACTCAGCTGTCTCCTCCCGCATGGACCTCACCGCCTCGTTGTTCTTGCTGGCCAGCTCGGTCACCGAGGCGAACCTGGTGCGGTACCAGTCTTCGGCCGCCTGCATGTTCCTGCCGGCCAGCGTCTCGTACTGCGCCCGGATCTCCCGCAGCGCGGCCGCGAGGTCGGGCTTGGCCCCTGCCAGGCTCACCTCCACCGGCTGGCTGGCCGCCTCCACCTGGGCCGAGAGCTCGGCGCTCTCCTGCCCGAAGACCTTGTGGAGGAAGGCGATCTCGCCCAGCAGGGAGCCGATGCTGCCCTCCACGTCGCTGTTGGCCAGCGCGGCCTGGCCGGCCTCCTCCCGCACCTTCTGCAGGGTCTGCTCGGCCTGCAGCCGCAGCCGCGCCTCCTCCTCGTACCGCGCCTTCAGCTGGCCGCAGGCCTCGCGCAGCCGCTCCCGGCCGGCCGCCAGGCGCATCTTCTCGCCCGCCTCCGCCTCCAGCAGGCCCCGCAGGCTGTGCAGCTCCTGCCGGTACAGCAGCTGCAGGCGCGAGGGGTCCTGCTGCTTCTGCCGCAGCGCGGCCAGCTCCGCCAGCAGCAGCGTGTTGTGCTGCTCCAGCCGGCGCACCGTCTCGATGTAGGCGGCGAAGCGGTCGTTGAGGTCGACCAGCTGCTCCTTCTCCTGGGCCCGCAGCCCCAGCAGCTCCGCGTTCAGGCCGCTCACCTGGGACAGGTCCAGCTTCTCCAGCGCGGCGCCGCAGCCCGGGCGCTTGGCGGGGGCCAGCGCCGGCCGGTGCAGGGCGTACAGGGAGGAGGAGACGGTGGACTTGGTGGAGCGGACGCTCCGGTACTCCTGCCACGGCTTGCGGAAGCCATGGGGGTCATAGCTCATCTTGGCCCGGGGGTCTGGCTGCCAGGGCAGCTGCAAGGGGGGGGAGCAGAGCCAGCAGTTGCAGCGGGAGGGAAGGAAAGTGGGGGGGGGGGGGCCCACAGGCAGCAGCACCAGCTGGGCTCTGCACCAATGCCAAAATGCTGCAGTGCCCTTGCCTTTATATAGGGCCTGCCTCCCCCTCCCCCATCCAGCGCGGGAGCCAATCAGAGCGCGCTGCGGCGAGCAGCAGGAGCAGTTCGCTGGTTCTCGGAGCCCAGGAGCTAGGAAGAGAAGCGGGAGGGCGCAGCCAGCAGTGAACGGGCAGCACCCTGGGGCCCGCCCGCCCCACTCCGGGTGTCCCCTGCAGGGCTGGGATGCGATGTCCGGCCCCCCGTGGGGTCCCAGGGGTCCCCCCAGACCGGCCCGTCTCTCTGCAGCTGTTACCCTGCTCGGAGTGTGACACAGGCAGCGCGATCTGCACCAGGGAGCGGGCAGGAGCCCGGGGGGGAGCTCCCGGCTACTCCAGCCCTGGCCTATCCCAGCAGGGGGCACTGTGGGGGCGGGGCGGGGGAACTGGCTGTGGGGGGAGCTCCCGGCTACTCCAGCCCCGGCCTATCCCAGCAGGGGGTGCTGTGGGGGCGGGGGGGGGGCAGGAGCTGGCTGTGGGGGGAGCTCCTGGCGACTCCAGCCCCGGCCTGTCCCAGCAGGGGGCGCTGTGGGGGCGGGGCAGGAGCACTGGGTGTGAGGGGAGCTCCCGGCTACCCCAGCCCCGACCCCTCCCAGCAGGGGGCACTGTGGGGGGGAGCGGGGCAGGAGCACTGGGTGTGAGGGGAGCTCCCGGCTACTTCAGCCCTGTCCCGTCCCAGGAGGGGGCGCTGTGGGGGCAGGAGTTGCAGGGAGTGGGGCAGGAGGCCAGGCCAGGCTGGGGGGCTGGGTCAGGCTGCCCTGGGGAGCATCTTTCACTCCAAAGCCCCCGGGCCCTAATGGTGGGGGGGGGGGAGCAAGGAGGCTGCAAAACACCCACCGGGACACACACACAGAGGGATAAACACACAATGACACACAGCCACCGTGATACGCACAGTGACACACACACACCCGGACACACACACAGAGGGATATATACACACAGTGCCACACACTCTGGGACACGACAAACCCACACTGGGGTACCTGCAGTGATACACCCACCGGGACACACACACAGGGATATGCACACATGAGTGACACACTGATGCAGGGATAAGCACAGTGACACACATCGGACCACACACCCACACGGGGGTACGTGCAGTCACACACACAGTGACACCTACACACAGTGACATGCGCAGTGATGCACACCAGGACACACACACACAGGGATATACACTCATGCAGTCACACACACACACACAGTGTCACGGCCACGGAGGTGCAGCTCTGAGCTCTGGGAAGGAGCCTCCCCCCACACCACACGAACAATGAGTGGCCCCGGAACAGTCCTAAATGGACTGAGCCAAATTGTCTCCCAGCCCCACCTCAGAGGGGGGCTTCCCTGGGCCCCCCACTCCTCTCCCTGCCCCCCAAATTTGGCTCCCCCCTGTTCTTCTCCTGGCCCCCTGACCTGAACACAAGGTCCCTGGCCAGGGCTATACAGCAAGTCAGACGGATGATCCTCCTAGCCTTCGTATATTTAGGGTCCTCCTGGTCCTCCCTGAGCCCCTGCAATCTCCAGAGCCCAACCCCCAGCACCTCTCCTACCCCCAAACCCCACTGTCCCCCAATCCCTAACCCCTAACCCCACCACAACCCCCTGTGCCTCTCCTACCTCCAAACCCCACTGTCCCCCAACCCCCAGCACCTCCCCTATCCCCAAACCCCACTGTCCCCCAACCCCCAGCACCTCTCCTACCCCCAAACCTCACTGTCCCCCAACCCCCAGCACCTCTCCTACCCCCAAACCCCACTGTCCCCCAACCCCCAGCACCTCCTCTACCCCCAAACCCACTGTCCCCCAACCCCCAGCACCTCTCCTACCCCCAAACCTCACTGTCCCCCAACCCCCAACACCTCTCCTACCCCCAAACCTCACTGTCCCCCAACCCCCAGCACCTCCTCTACCCCCAAACCCACTGTCCCCCAACCCCCAGCACCTCTCCTACCCCCAAACCTCACTGTCCCCCAACCCCCAACACCTCTCCTACCCCCAAACCCACTGTCCCCCAACCCCCAACCCCTCTCCTACCCCAAACCCACTGTCCCCCAACCCCCAACACCTCTCCTACCCCAAACCCCACTGTCCCCCAACCCCCAGCACCTCCCCTACCCCCAAACCTCACTGTCCCCCAACCCCCAACACCTCTCCTACCCCCAAACCCACTGTCCCCCAACCCCCAACACCTCTCCTACCCCAAACCCCACTGTCCCCCAACCCCCAACACCTCTCCTACCCCCAAACCCACTGTCCCCCAACCCCCAACACCTCTCCTACCCCAAACCCCACTGTCCCCCAACCCCCAGCACCTCCCCTACCCCCAAACCCACTGTCCCCCAACCCCCAACACCTCTCCTACCCCAAACCCCACTGTCCCCCAACCCCCAGCACCTCTCCTACCCCCAAACCCACTGTCCCCCAACCCCCAACACCTCTCCTACCCCCAAACTCCACTGTCCCCCAATCCCCAGCACCTCTCCTACCCCCAAACCTCACTGTCCCCCAACCCCCAGCACCTCTCCTACCCCCAAACCCCACTGTCCCCCAACCCCCAGCACCTCTCCTACCCCCAAACCCCACTGTCCCCCAACCCCCAACACCTCTCCTACCCCCAAACCCCACTGTCCCCCAACCCCCAGCACCTCTCCTACCCCCAAACCCACTGTCCCCCAACCCCCAACACCTCTCCTACCCCCAAACCCCACTGTCCCCCAATCCCCAGCACCTCTCCTACCCCCAAACCCACTGTCCCCCAACCCCCAACACCTCTCCTACCCCAAACCCCACTGTCCCCCAACCCCCAGCACCTCCCCTACCCCCAAACCTCACTGTCCCCCAACCCCCAACACCTCTCCTACCCCCAAACCCACTGTCCCCCAACCCCCAACACCTCTCCTACCCCAAACCCCACTGTCCCCCAACCCCCAACACCTCTCCTACCCCCAAACCCACTGTCCCCCAACCCCCAACACCTCTCCTACCCCAAACCCCACTGTCCCCCAACCCCCAGCACCTCTCCTACCCCCAAACCCACTGTCCCCCAACCCCCAACACCTCTCCTACCCCCAAACTCCACTGTCCCCCAATCCCCAGCACCTCTCCTACCCCCAAACCTCACTGTCCCCCAACCCCCAGCACCTCTCCTACCCCCAAACCCCACTGTCCCCCAACCCCCAGCACCTCTCCTACCCCCAAACCCCACTGTCCCCCAACCCCCAACACCTCTCCTACCCCCAAACCCCACTGTCCCCCAACCCCCAGCACCTCTCCTACCCCCAAACCCACTGTCCCCCAACCCCCAACACCTCTCCTACCCCCAAACCCCACTGTCCCCCAATCCCCAGCACCTCTCCTACCCCCAAACCCACTGTCCCCCAACCCCCAACACCTCTCCTACCCCCAAACCCCACTGTCCCCCAACCCCCAGCACCTCTCCTACCCCCAAACCTCACTGTCCCCCAACCCCCAACACCTCTCCTACCCCCAAACCCCACTGTCCCCCAACCCCCAGCACCTCTCCTACCCCCAAACCTCACTGTCCCCCAACCCCCAACACCTCTCCTACCCCCAAACCCCACTGTCCCCCAATCCCCAGCACCTCTCCTACCCCCAAACCCACTGTCCCCCAACCCCCAACACCTCTCCTACCCCAAACCCCACTGTCCCCCAACCCCCAGCACCTCCCCTACCCCCAAACCTCACTGTCCCCCAACCCCCAACACCTCTCCTACCCCCAAACCCACTGTCCCCCAACCCCCAACACCTCTCCTACCCCAAACCCCACTGTCCCCCAACCCCCAACACCTCTCCTACCCCCAAACCCACTGTCCCCCAACCCCCAACACCTCTCCTACCCCAAACCCCACTGTCCCCCAACCCCCAGCACCTCTCCTACCCCCAAACCCACTGTCCCCCAACCCCCAACACCTCTCCTACCCCCAAACTCCACTGTCCCCCAATCCCCAGCACCTCTCCTACCCCCAAACCTCACTGTCCCCCAACCCCCAGCACCTCTCCTACCCCCAAACCCCACTGTCCCCCAACCCCCAGCACCTCTCCTACCCCCAAACCCCACTGTCCCCCAACCCCCAACACCTCTCCTACCCCCAAACCCCACTGTCCCCCAACCCCCAGCACCTCTCCTACCCCCAAACCCACTGTCCCCCAACCCCCAACACCTCTCCTACCCCCAAACCCCACTGTCCCCCAATCCCCAGCACCTCTCCTACCCCCAAACCCACTGTCCCCCAACCCCCAACACCTCTCCTACCCCCAAACCCCACTGTCCCCCAACCCCCAGCACCTCTCCTACCCCCAAACCTCACTGTCCCCCAACCCCCAGCACCTCTCCTACCCCCAAACCCCACTGTCCCCCAACCCCCAGCACCTCTCCTACCCCCAAACCCCACTGTCCCCCAACCCCCAGCACCTCTCCTACCCCCAAACCCACTGTCCCCCAATCCCCAACCCCTCCCCTACCCCCAAACTTCACTGTCCCCCAATCCCCAGCACCTCTCCTACCCCCAAACCCCACTGTCCCCCAACCCCCAGCACCTCTCCTACCTCCAAACCCCACTGTCCCCCAACCCCCAGCACCTCTCCTACCTCCAAACCCCACTATCCCCCAATCCCCAGCACCTCTCCTACCCCCAAACCCCACTGTCCCCCAACCCCCAGCACCTCTCTTACCCCAAACCCCACTGTCCCCCAACCCCCAGCACCTCCCCTACCCCAAAACCTCACTGTCCCCCAACCCCCAACACCTCTCCTACCCCCAAACCCCACTGTCCCCCAACCCCTCCCCTACCCCCAAACTTCACTGTCCCCCAACCCCCAGCACCTCTCTTACCCCCAAACCTCACTGTCCCCCAACCCCCAGCACCTCCCCTACCCCCAAACCCCACTGTCCCCAAACCCCAGCACAGCCCAACCCCCTGTGTCTCTGTAATATGCTGGTTCTGGTGGGACCAAATGTGAGTGCCAATGTTTACATTACTTGGTAATAGCAACACATTAGTTACAAAAATTACCATGAGCAGTAACAATAAATTCATCGCAAGTGTCCCCTTACAGTCACGTTTGTCATGCCCACCTTTGGCTCAATACCATTGGGGTTTGGGCCTTTTAGGGTTACCCTGTGGCTTCCCTTTGCAAACTTAAGGTCTCTTTTTTCCTTGTCCTGAAGGATCAAACCCTGATCTCTCTCGCTTACCAGAATTCCCTGGCTGACTGGGAGTGCGCCCAGTCTTTCCTCCCCCGGTCAGTTGGGTAATTTGCATCCGCACAGACAGGAGCCCATTCACCAGTTTTCAGCTCCTTCACTGCTACCAATTCCCAGGCTGGACTCTGTCTTAAAGAGATACCATCCACTTTCTCTAACAAGCCTGGCTCAAAGTTCTGTTGTTCTTCCCTTACCAACCTGTGCTTCCACATGGACTGAGAGACTACACGTCCCATCCAAAGTGTCTAGGGATGAGAGTACACCTGCCATCCCCTGCATTCTCGAGAGATCAACTACACAGCTGTCCTGCTCTGCAGAGCTACCCAGTTTTCTCTCTGAACCTGAGACACAGACTGTTCACCTACAGAATCAGCATGGAGACATTCCTCTCTCAACAACCTTGTGTGACGTTATTGACAATCACTGGGACCGTATAGATCATTGTTGCAACCAAGGTCCTGTAGTGGCACCAAATCTTATCTAAAGGGGGTCAAATGAGGTGTCTCAGACCAGGTTATGGTTTGCTGGTTAGGATTAGGCCATTGATATGTATGTATCAGTTTTGTATTTAAAGTTATAAGTATTGGCTCTATACTGTCTGTATTTCAAACCTGGGCTCTGCTTCTGGGTGACACCCCAGACAGCTTGGCTTCAGCTCTGCCTGGCCTGCTGGATGGCCCATTAAGGGCCATCTGCTATACAATTGACCCATTGAGAGAAGGCGGATACACCTTGTGACTCAGCAAGGAATGCAGGGACCTGCCTATGGACAGAACTCTGAGGTTTTTTCTTGCCATGTGCCCCAGTGCTTGGCTTTGGAACAAAGAAAGAGGCCACATGATGAAAGACTATAAAAGGCTGCTGCAGCTCCTCCATCTTGTCTTCATTCCTGCTTCTTACCTCTGGAGGGACTTTGCTACAAACAGAAGCTCTGAACAAAGGACTGAATGACCCATCCCAGCTGGGGATGTTCCAGAGACTTGATTTGAACCTGCAGCTTATTTCATCACTGAACCAAGAACTTTGCCATTGCTGTGTGTAACTGATTCCATTTAACCAATTCTAGCTCTCACCTAGACCTTTTTCCTTGTATGAATAAACCTTTAGATTTTAGATTCTAAAGGATTGGCAACAGCGTGATTTGTGGGTAAGATCTGATTTGTATATTGACCTGGCTCTGGGGCTCGGTCCTCTGGGATCGGGAGAACCTTTTTCTTTTACTGGGGAATTGGTTTTCATAACCATTTGTCTCCCTAACGAGTGGTTGCTGGTGGTGATACTGGGAAACTGGAGTGTCTAAGGGGATTGCTTGTGTGACTTGTGGTTAGCCAGTGGGGTAAAACCAAAGTCTCCTCTGGCTGGCTGGTTTGGTGCCTTACAGGTGGAAAAACCCCAGCCTTGGGCTGTAACTGCCCTGCTTGAAGCAATTTGTCCTGAATTGACACCCTCAGTTGGGTCCCGCCAGAACCAGCATCGTTACACGCTGTCACGGAGTATAGGGGAGTCCGGCCCTGCACCCCTCTTCCCCGGATTCACTGGCAGTCTCAGCCAGTCAGTAGAACAGAAGGTTTATTAGAGATGCCAGGAACACAGCCCAACCAGAGCTTGTCAGTACATCCAGGACCCCTCAGTCGGGTCCTTCCAGGGGGCAGGGAGCTTAGACCCCAGCCTGGGGCTCCCTGCATTTCGCCCCACAGCTCCAACCGGGGCAGGGAGGCCAGACCCTGTCTGCCTCTCTCCCTCTTCTCCGGCCAGTTTCCAACTCTCTAGCCCCTCCTCTGCCTTTGTCTGCTTCCCAGGCCAGGAGGTCACCTGATCCCTTTGTTCTCACACCTTCAGCTCTCACCTTTGCCGGGGGAGGGGCCGGGCCATCTGTTGCCAGCAGACAGGGCCATTCTCTGTGTCCAGGCCTCTGCCTTCTAGGGCTTTGTAACAATCATGCACCGTTGTCCCACCACCTAGATACTCAAGCACCACATAGGGGAAACTGAGGCACCCACACAGTACTCAGGGAAACCTTAACTACAGTCCTAGTTCATCACATCTCTCCCCCCTCCGAGACCGAACTGAGCGGGGTCACTTTAGCCAGTGACCCGGGGAAGTTCGAACCTGGTCACACCAGGCCGTTCCAGTTCCATGGGCTCCCTTAGGTTGGGTGGGCTTGATGGCACCCGCAGGCCGCATGTGGGAAGGTTTAGGCGGCCCGTGCCCTCTTCCCATCCCAAAACCCCTGGGGTTCAAGCTGAGATCAGGTCTTTTCCCAGCGCTCCAGTCTGGAGGGCTGTAGTTCGGGCTCTCTTGGTTAAGAGCCTCCCTCTTGATCTGGTCCCCTCTCTGCCCACGTGTCTCTGTCACCAGCCGCTCGGCATCGGCCCCTTTTCCTGGATGCAGCCACGTTGGGGCGGAATGGTGACCATACCCCGTAAAGCGCCACCCAAATAGATCCGGCTGCTGCTTCTTAAGGGCCTGCCCCATGGCCAGGCATTCCTTCTCTATGGCCTGACCGTTCTGCCTCCAGGGCAGCCGCTCCTTGCTCAGATACCCGATGGGGTCTCTCCCCCTTCGCATAGGCCTGCATCAGCACCGCGCCCAGCCCTGTGTCTGAGGCTTCGGTGAACACTGTACAGGGCTTGGCCCGGTCTGGGTTTACTCGATCTATTGGGCCCTGGATTAGAGCCTCCTTCAGCGCACAGAGAGTCCTCTGGCCCTGCTCGGTCCAGACTGCCTCGTCTGGCTTCCCCTTCTTACCTAGCTCTGTGATGGGGGCAGCTAGGGAGCTAAAGGGGGGTACAAACCTCTGGTAGTATCCCACCATCCCGCTAAAGGCCTGGACCTGTTTCTTGGTCTGGGGAACAGGCCAAACTCTGATCGCCTCCACCTTGGCCAGCCCTGGGCTGTTGAATGACTGGTTCACCTCTAAAGCCAGCCTGTCCTTGGCCTCTCTCTCCAGGTTCTGGGCTCTTTTCCCAGTTACTCTGACTGGGGGACACCTGATGGAAGGATGGGCTCCCATCTCAAGGGAGAGATCCATCAGGGGGTCTTCCCCATTCTTCTCCCAATTGTCCCTTACCGGTTCTAGGGGTCCCCTTACTCTCCTCCCATACCACAGCTTGAAAGGGAAGCCCCCTGGTGATTCCTGGGGCACTTCCTTGTGCCATCGGTGGGGCAGGTCCTTGTCCCAGTCCTGTGGATGCTGATTGATGCAAGTCTTCAGCATCAGCCTCATGGTCCCCTGAACTCTCTCCACCAGCCCATTGCACTGGGGATGATATGCTGAGGCCCAACTGTGCCGGACCCCACATTTCTCCCACAAGCACCGGAGCAGGGCCGACATGAAGTTGGACCCTTGGTCTGTCAGGACTTCCTTGGGGAACCCCACTCAGCTGAAAATGGTCAGCAGCGCATCCGCCACGGTGTCTGCTTCAATGGAGGATAAGGGTACCGCCTCGGGGTAGCGGGTGGCAAAATCTACCACCACCCGAATGTACTTCTTCCCCGACTGGGTTGCCCTGCTGAGGGGGCCCACCCCATTCATAGCCACCTTCTGGAAAGGTTCCTCCCTGATGGGCAGGGACCTCCAGGGATCTTCTCCCTTACCCTGGACCAGGTATAATAGCCGGTGATGATACTTCGGGTGCCCCACCGGCTGCCTCCTGATTCCCCGCAGTTCTACTTCCCCTTGGGAAGCCCATTCCCAGCACAGGAATCCCTTCTCCCACAGGGATCTGTCTCTGCAGTCTTCCCCAAGGGGGTTTGCAGCGCTGTGGCCAGCAAGTTCCCTTAGCTTCTCCAAAGCGGGATCCCTCTGCAGCTCACTGGCCAGGCCTGGGGTCACGGCCCCACTGAGCCCTGTCCCTGGTGGCTCCCTCCCTGCCGTGGAATCACTTCCCGGCAGCACCTCTGGACCAGGCAAGCCTGGTTGGCAGCCGTCCTGCCCTGCCTGTGTGTTCCCCCACTCAGCTGGGGTCTCTGCTCCCCCCCGGGCTCAGCGCTGCCCTGGCTGTCCCTGTGGGGCCAGGCAGCGAGCTCGCTGCTTTGGTCACAGCATCAGAGCCAGCGTGAGCCACCTCTCCAGTGTGCAGGGGGGTGGGGAGCATCTCTCTGACCCACCCCGCCCTAGGGGTCTGGTTACAGGCAGGCAGGGAACCGGGGCCTGGCAGCTCCTCCCCCCTGCCAGCCAGGTCATTTGCATTTTCACTGACCATTTCCCTCTTAGCCAATTGGTTTCCTGAGTTCCAATTCAAATCCTCGGCCGTTACAGGGCCTGGATCCTGTCCCAAAGATACACAGTCACCCCCCAACAGCACCTCACCGCTGATATCCTGGAGACCACCAGCCAGCCCGACCCCTCCTGGGTCTGCACAGGGATCTGGGCCATAGGCAGGGCGAATGGGTCCGTCCCTGGGACCCTCACCCAGGTCACACAGCCCCCCAGCAGCTGGTGGGGGTGCACCACCCGGGGCCTGACCACAACTCTCTCTGTCCCGGGGTCTTGCCACCCCCCGAATGTCTCTCCATTGACCATCAGCTTCCACTTCCACTGGGGATCCATAGGGCTTGAGTCCAGGGCCAGGAGTGGAAATCCGTCCACCATCCCACCCTTCTGGCTGGTGGAGTTTATGGCCTTGGGACCCAGCCAGGGGGTTAGATCCCGGGGCTTTTCCGCAGGGTCTCCCTGGTTCCAATCACCAGCCTGCTCCAAGGCAGTGAGGTGGGCCTCCACATCCCCACCCTCCTTACCCAGGGGCAGCAATTTAGGATCGAGGTTCCCTGCGGAGCTGGCACCCCGGGATCTGTCCCCACTTACCCCCGGCCAGTCCCCTATGCCTCTCCATTCCACCACCGCAAGTTCACGCTGCTGCTTCTTCTGTAGGTCTTTCTCGGGCTCTTGCTGTCTCTCACCGTCCTCTTGCTCTCTCGGACTCAGGTCCAGTCCCATCCGTCTCCGATCCCCTGCTGGGGAACCCGATCGTGAAGACCCCCGTCTGGTTGGGGACCAGACTCTTGGGGATGCCAGGCTATCACTCCAGCTGCTCCCAGATCCTGCTGTAGCCCCATTGGGGTCAGGAATCTGCTCCCTGGAATGGTCATCTTCCTCCAGCCGCGTGATTAACTGGGCTTTAGTGAGCTTTCCAATGGGTATCCCTCTCTTTTTGCACAGGGTTACAATGCTCTTCTTAAGGAGAAGGCGATACGCCATCACTTCACTGCTCCCAAGTTTGCTGTGGACTCGCAGGCCTGTGTGCTCTTAGCTCCCCACGGTTTCCAGGAAGAACCCCAAGTGTGCCAGCCCTTCTCCAGGTCACCGCCTCTTTGCCAGGGTTGAGCTGCAGCTCCTGCGCCCCTGGGTCCACTCACGGCACCCCCAGGGGAACCCTGTCCCTGCAAAATTCCTTCTCTCTCCCAGGGCCAAGCCGCAGGCTCCTCCACCCCTGGGACTGCTCACTGCAGAGCCCAGGGGGACCCCATCATTGCACAGTCCTTCTCGCTGGTCACACACTCCCAGGGGTTAAGCGTAGCTCCTCCGCTCCCCGAAACCGCTCCTCTGTGGGCCTTCAGCACGCCTGGTCCTCGTTAGCACCCCTTCTTTCTACTGCTCCCCAGTTACTTACTGCAGGAAGCGCCGTTCACGGGGTGCAGAACATCCCACCGCTGCCACCAGTTGTCACGGAGTATAGGGGAGTCCGGCCCTGCACCCCTCTTCCCCGGATTCACTGGGAGTCTCAGCCAGTCAGTAGAACAGAAGGTTTATTAGAGATGCCAGGAACACAACCCAACCAGAGCTTGTCAGTACATCCAGGACCCCTCAGTCGGGTCCTTCCAGGGGGCAGGGAGCTTAGACCCCAGCCTGGGGCTCCCTGCATTTCGCCCCACAGCTCCAACCGGGGCAGGGAGGCCAGACCCTCTCTGCCTCTCTCCGCCTTCCCCGGCCAGCTTCCAAAACTCCAACTCTCCAGTCCCTCCTCCGCCTTTGTCTGCTTCCCGGGCCAGGAGGTCACCTGATCCCTTTGTTCTCACACCTTCAGCTCTCACCTTTGCCGGGCAAGGGGCCGGGCCATCAGTTGCCAGGAGGCAGAGCCCTTCTCTGTGTCCAGGCCTCTGCCTTCTAGGGCTTTGTAACAATCATGCACCGTTGTCCCACCACCTAGATACTCAAGCACCGCATAGGGGAAACTGAGGCACCCACACAGTACTCAGGGAAACCTTAACTACAGTCCTAGTTCGTCACACACGCCCCAG
This sequence comes from Chelydra serpentina, assembly GCA_037349315.1. Taxonomy (NCBI): domain Eukaryota; kingdom Metazoa; phylum Chordata; order Testudines; family Chelydridae; genus Chelydra; species Chelydra serpentina. The sequence goes on from JBAIAC010000369.1 coordinate 478,288, forward strand.
CCGGGGTGCAGCCCATCCATCACCGTGGTGTCTGGGCTCAGGTTGATAGCGGTGGGGAAGATGCTCGGGGGTTTGAGGAGTGATGGGCAGCTGGTGGGTTTCAGGGTGATGGGGGGGGGGGGGGATCTGTGCCCTTATGGGAGACAGGCCCTTTCCTAGAGGCAATTGGGGCCAGTGTTGCTCCCCAGTTAGCGCCTGGCCCCCAAACCTGATCTCTCCCCGACACTAGGGGTGGCCGTGGTGCAGTGGCACACAGCTGCAGAACGCCTGGGTTCACGCTCAGCCAGGCCCCCAGAACACAAGCTGGGCCATGGCTCCTCCATTCCCCACGGCTTGGTCGTCTCCCCGGGCAGCATGGGTGTAAAAGGTCCCCGTCAGGCTGCTGGGCGCAGGGGCAGGGCCAGCCCAGGGGTCATGGACTCAGTGTGTGGGGGTCAGGGCCCTGCACCGCCACTTCCTGCGATTCACCGTGACTCTCAGCCAGCCAGGAAAACAGCAGGTTTATTAGACCACAGGAACACAGTCCAAACCAGAGCTTGTGGGTACAGAGAACAGGACCCCTCCATCAGGTCCATCTTGGACGGCAGGGAGCCCAGACCCCAGTTCTGGGCCTTCCTCTGTTTCCCCAGCCAGCTCCAAACTGAGACTCCAGCCCCTCCCCTGGCCTTTGTGTCTTTCCCGGGCCAGGAGGCCATCTGATCTCCTTGTTCTTCAACGCCTTCATCTGGCACCTTGCAGGGGAGGGGCCCAGGCCATCAGCTGCCAGGAGACAGGGTGTTGGCCAGTCTCTGTCCAGACCCCTGCACACGCCGGCCCTCTTGGGCTCTGCAACAGTCACACCCCCTGATCCCCCCACCTAGAGACTTAAGAAATGCATTGGGGAAACTGAGGCACCCACACAGTATTCAGAGGCAACATTAAGCACATTCCCGCTTCCTCACGCCAGGGGCCGAGTGAGCCATAGGGAGCATGGCGGAGGGCTCAGAGAGGCTCTCTGGGACCATGACAGTGGCCCAGCCCAGACTGCCTCTGGCCCTGGGACTAGGCAGAGGAGGGGCTTTGCCTGCTAACCCCAGGCCCTGGGGCTCTGCGTCCCTGCCCCATGGGCCCAGGGGTAGCAGCACCCACCTGCTATGGCCTGCCCCAGGCGGCAGGTGCCACTCAGCCCCAGGTGTAAGAAGGCTGCTCTGTTCATGGGGCTTCAGGGCTGTGGCCCACTCAGGCTCCCCGAGCTGGGCATGGCAGGGGGTGGCTCCGCGGGCAGTGGGGACAGGACTGGCTGGTGACGCAGGGGCTCCAGGAGCCCAGCAAAGCAGAGAGGAGACGGGGAGCTGGTCTATAGCAGTGTGTCTGTCGGCCAGGCGCCTGTGCCAGGGCTGGGGGGGAGGCGTCTGGCCGTGCCCAGCGGGGACAGGGGAGCGAAGGAGAGAGAGACACAGAGCAGCCAGGCAGGGCTGGGACAGAGGGGCCAGGGCTCGCCCAGTGCGGGGGAGCCAGCTGCCCCGTGGCAACAGAGAAATGTTGGTAGCATTTTTGTGATTCCAGTATGTGCCTCAACCCTGGTGTCTCCGTGTGACCCTGAGAACTGCCCCCCGCGGCCTGCCAGGGGCCCGGCCCCCCGCGGCCTGCCAGGGGCCCAGCCCCCCGCGGCCTGCCAGGGGCCCCGCCCCGCAGCCTGGGGTCACTGCCGGAGATGTGAGCATCCCGCTCCGCGGGAGCAGCAGGCACTGCTTGGCGGGGAGCGACCCCCGGCCCCGGGGGGGGAGGGACTGAAGTGGACAGTGGGGGCTGCGTCAGAGCCGCTCCCCAAGGGGCTCTAGCCGGCCCCGCTTGGGTCCCTAATCCCTCTCGGGGCGCTAGCTCCGGGAGAACAGGGGTTACAAGCCTGCTCCCAGCGAGCAAACAGGAGAGGTGTGCAGGGGACTTTAGAGAGGGGGGATGAGAGCCAGGCTGTACCCTACACTTAGGCCAAAAACAGCCCCCCCAAAACACCCCAAAGAACAAACGAACCACCCCCCTGGGAGGGTAAACCTAGCGCTGGCAGCGGCCCAGTGCACCGCACTGAATGCAGCATCCTATGGGTGCATTCGGAGCAAGCAGCTCCGGGCCCGCAGAGACGGAGTCCGGGCTCTGGAGCCCAGAGTGGCTGAACTGGAGGAGCGAAGGGAGACAGAAGGGCACAGCAGAGCGGTCCCACCCCCGGTCTGAGAGCATCTGTGCTGCTGAGGAAGATGCAAGTCTCCAGGAAAGAGAACATTAAACTGGAGTGGAGGGAAATGATCCCATAGTTGGAACCCTCCTTCCAGATGATGTCATGCTGTCCCCTCGCACTGAGGATACCCCTCCAGGGGAGGGAGCCCCAGTTATTAGGAAGAGATGGGTAATAGTAATGGGGGATTCGATCGCTGGGTTTGTGATGATCGGGAGAACCGCATGGTGACTTGCTGCCTGGTGCACGAAGGTTGCAGATCTCTCGAGACATCTAGATAGACGTATGTGTGGTGCTGGGGAGGAGCCAGTGGCCATGGTCCATGTAGGTACTGGTGACATTGGGAAGGGTAGGAGAGAGGCCCTGGAGGCCACATTTAGGCAGGTAAGAGGTTAAAGTCCAGGACCTCCATGGCAGCATTCTCTGAAATGCCTCCAGTTCCACGCACAGGGCAAGTTTTAGACAGGCAGAACTGCAGGGTCTCAACGCCTGGATGAGCCGATGGCGTAGGGAGGAGGGGTTAAAGAGTCGAGGACAGAAGTTGCTAAATGCAGGTAGGAGCTGAAGAGAAACAGTCAAACAAAACCAAGTCTCATTCGATGACATCACATGGAGACACACAACTAAATATTGACAAGTTTTATAAGTGCTTGTGTACAAAAGCTAGACCTCTGAATACTCAGATGGGGGCACTGGGGTGCCTGGTATTGAATGTGGATATTGATACAACGGCATCAGAGACACTTGGTGGTGGAACAATGATAATCAAAGGGAGACAGTAATACCAGGGTACAAACTATCCCAGAATGACAGTAGGTTGTGCAGGTCAGGGAGGGGCACTGTACGTGAGAGAAAGCAGAGAGTCAAATATAGCAAAACATGTAAATGACTCAAACTGCAGCACAGAATCTCTCTGGCTAGAAATTCCCTGCTGTATAAGAGTCTAGCAGTAGGAAGAGGCTACCAGCCACCTGCCCAGAAATGCTCAGGGAGATTAGAGTGGGTGCAAAGGCAGAAAACCCAATAATAAAGGCAGATTTCAGCTCTCCCCATAGTGACTGGGTGCACTCACCTCAGAGCAGGAAGCAAAGATACAGTTTCTAGACACCATTAATGCCCGTTTCTGGGAGCAGCTAGTCTTGACACCCACAAGGGGAGAGGCAATTCCTGATTTAGTCCCAAGTAGCGCACAGGATCCGGTCCAAGCGGGGAACAGAGCTGAACTGCTCAGTAATAACGACTATAATGTAATTAAATTTAACATCCTTGTAGGGGGAAACCCACCACAGCGGCATTTCATTTCAAAAAGAGGAACTATACAAAATGAGGAGGCTAGTTAAACAGAATCTAAAAGGAATAGTCACCAGAGTGAAATGCCCGCAAGCTGCACTGAAACATCATAAATACACCATAATAGAGGCTCAAGCCAACTGTATACCCCAAATTTAAATAAAGCGGTAAGTGGACCAAAAAATGCCACTATGGTTAAACAGCAGCGTAAAGAGGTGGCTAGAGGCAAATGGACATCCTTTAAAAACTGGAAGGAAAAGCTTATGAGAAAAATAGAAAAGAACAAATTGTGGCAAGTCAAGTGTAAAAGTATAATTAGGCCAAAAAGAACTGGATGAGCAACCGACAAAAGACAGAAAAACTAATAGCAAAAAACAAACCAAAATAAATTAAGTACATCAGAAGCAGGAAGCCTGCCATACAAAGCGCTAAAAGAGCACTCAGTAAAGACAAGGCTAATGAAGCTAAATGAATTGTTTGCATTGATCTTCTCTGCAGAGGATGGGAGGGAGAGTCCCACACTTGAGCCATTTTTGTTTGATGACAAATCTGAGGAACTGTCCCAGAAACCCAGACTGAGGTGGTTTTGGAACAAACTGATCAATTAAACAGTGAGAAGTCACCAGGCCCAGATGGGATTCACTTAAGAGTTCTCAAGGAACTCAGAGATTAAAGCTGTGGTGTGTAACCTACTGCTTAAATCAGCCTCTGTACCAGCTGACCGGTGGATAGCTAATGTGACGCCAATTTTTCAAAAAAGGAACCATTGGGGATCCTGGCAATTAAAAGGCTGGTGAGCCTGGCTTCAGTACCAGGCACATTGGTTAAAACTGTAGTAGAGAACAGAATTGTCAGACACATGGATGAACACGATTTGCTGGGGAAGAGTCAACATGGTTTTAGTAAAGGGAAATCAGGCCTCACCAATCTCCTAGAATTCTTTGAGGGGTCAACATGTGGACAAGGGGATCCAGTGGATACAGTGTATTTAGATTTTCAGAAAGCCTGTGACAAGGTCCCTCACCAAAGGCTCTTAAGCAAAGTAAGCTGCCATGGGATAAGAGGGAAGGTCCTCTCATGGACCAGTAACTGGTTAAAAGACAGGAAACAAAGGGTCGGAATAAACGGTCAGTTCTCAGAATGGAGAGAGGTAACTAGTGGTGCCCCCCCCAGGGGTCTGTATTGGGCCCAGTCCTGTTCAACATATTAAAAAATGATCTGGGAAAAGGGGTGAACAGGGAGGTGGCAAAATTTGCAGAGGATACAAAACTCCTCAAGATAGTTAAGTCCCAGGCAGACTGTGAAGAGCTACGAAGGGATCTCCCTAAACTGGCAAATGGCAGATGTCATTCAACGTTGATAAATGGAAAGGAATGCACACTGGAAAACACAATCCCAGCTATACAGATAAAATGACGGGGTCTAAATTAGCTGGTACCACTCAAGAAAGAACTTGGGAGTCACTGTGGAGAGTTCTCTGAAAACATCCACTCAATGTGCAGCAGCCGTCAAAAAAGCAAACAGACTGTTGGGACTCATTAAGAAAGGGCTAGATATAAGACAGAAAATATCATATTGCCTCTCTATAAATCCATGGGATGCCCACATTTTGAACACTGCAAAGAGTTCTGGTCCCCCCATCTCAAAAAAGATATATTGGAATTGGAAAAAGTGCAGAGGAGGGCAACAAAAATGATGAGGGGTCTGGAACAGCTTCCATATGAGAAGAGATTAAAAAGATGGGGACTTTTCAGCTCAGAAAAAAGATGACTAAGTCTATAAAGTCATGACTGGTGTGAAGAAAGTGAATAAGGAAGTGTTATTTACTCCTTCTCATAACACAAGAATCAGGGGTCACCAAATGAAATGAACAGGCAGCAGGTTTAAAATAAACACAAGGACATATTTCTTCACACAGCGCACAGTCAATCTGCAGAACTTCTTGCCAGGGGATGTTGTGAAGGCCAAAAGTTTCACTGGGTTCAAAAAAGAACTAGTTAAGTCCACGGAGGATCAGTCCATCAATGGCTGTTAGCCAAGCTGGTCAGGGATACAGCCCCATGCTCTGGGTGTGCCGAAATCTCTGCCTGAGGCGGGCACTGGACAACGGAGGATGGATAACTGGATAATTGCCCTGTTCTGTTCATTCCTTCTGCAGGACCTGGCATTGGCCACTGTCGGAAGACAGGACACTGGGCTAGAGGGACCACTGGTCTGACCAACTATGGCTATTCTTAGGTTCGTATGTGCCATGCCCCAGCTTCTCAACAGTCCCTTGGGGGAACCCTTCAGTGGGGCAGCCCCCCCAGGGTCCCACTCTCCTTTCGGGGCAGGCCCTGCAGCCTCCCCCCTCCTAGACTGAGCTTCTGGGTGCCAGCACCCCCCTGCTGTCCCCCGGGGGCTCTGCCCAGCCAGGCCGCAGCGACTCGTGAGTCCCCAACAGCGTTTCCCAACCAGAGCCGGGTTCAGGAGTCCCCTGGCCCCAGCGTGGGCAGCCCCGGGGTCAGCGCCGAGACAGAGCGGGGAACGGGCAGCCCCGGGGTCAGCGCCGAGACAGAGCGGGGAACGGGCAGCCCCGGGGTCAGCGCCGAGACAGAGCGGGGAACGGGCAGCCCCGGGGTCAGCGCAGCGACAGAGCGGGGAACGGGCAGCCCCGGGGTCAGCGCCGAGACAGAGCAGGGAACGGGCAGCCCCGGGGTCAGCGCCGAGACAGAGCGGGGAACGGGCAGCCCCGGGGTCAGCGCCGAGACAGAGCGGGGAACGGGCAGCCCCGGGGTCAGCGCCGAGACAGAGCGGGGAACGGGCAGCCCCGGGGTCAGCGCCGAGACAGAGCGGGGAACGGGCAGCCCCGGGGTCAGCGCCGAGACAGAGCGGGGAACGGGCAGCCCCGGGGTCAGCGCCGAGACAGAGCGGGGAACGGGCAGCCCCGGGGTCAGCGCAGTGACAGAGCGGGGAACGGGCAGCCCCGGGGTCAGCGCAGTGACAGAGCGGGGAACGGGCAGTCCCGGGGTCAGCGCCGAGACAGAGCGGGGAACGGGCAGCCCCGGGGTCAGCGCCGAGACAGAGCGGGGAACGGGCAGCCCCGGGGTCAGCGCCGAGACAGAGCGGGGAACGGGCAGCCCCGGGGTCAGCGCCGAGACAGAGCGGGGAACGGGCAGCCCCGGGGTCAGCGCCGAGACAGAGCGGGGAACGGGCAGCCCCGGGGTCAGCGCCGAGACAGAGCGGGGAACGGGCAGCCCCGGGGTCAGCGCCGAGACAGAGCGGGGAACGGGCAGCCCCGGGGTCAGCGCCGAGACAGAGCGGGGAACGGGCAGCCCCGGGGTCAGCGCCGAGACAGAGCGGGGAACGGGCAGCCCCGGGGTCAGCGCCGAGACAGAGCGGGGAACGGGCAGCCCCGGGGTCAGCGCCGAGACAGAGCGGGGAACGGGCAGCCCCGGGGTCAGCGCCGAGACAGAGCGGGGAACGGGCAGCCCCGGGGTCAGCGCAGTGACAGAGCGGGGAACGGGCAGCCCCGGGGTCAGCGCAGTGACAGAGCGGGGAACGGGCAGCCCCGGGGTCAGCGCCGAGACAGAGCGGGGAACGGGCAGCCCCGGGGTCAGCGCAGTGACAGAGCGGGGAACGGGCAGCCCCGGGGTCAGCGCCGAGACAGAGCGGGGAACGGGCAGCCCCGGGGTCAGCGCCGAGACAGAGCGGGGAACGGGCAGCCCCGGGGTCAGCGCCGAGACAGAGCGGGGAACGGGCAGCCCCGGGGTCAGCGCCGAGACAGAGCGGGGAACGGGCAGCCCCGGGGTCAGCGCCGAGACAGAGCGGGGAACGGGCAGCCCCGGGGTCAGCGCCGAGACAGAGCGGGGAACGGGCAGCCCCGGGGTCAGCGCCGAGACAGAGCGGGGAACGGGCAGCCCCGGGGTCAGCGCCGAGACAGAGCGGGGAACGGGCAGCCCCGGGGTCAGCGCCGAGACAGAGCGGGGAACGGGCAGCCCCGGGGTCAGCGCCGAGACAGAGCGGGGAACGGGCAGCCCCGGGGTCAGCGCAGCGACAGAGCGGGGAACGGGCAGCCCCGGGGTCAGCGCCGAGACAGAGCGGGGAACGGGCAGCCCCGGGGTCAGCGCCGAGACAGAGCGGGGAACGGGCAGCCCCGGGGTCAGCGCAGTGACAGAGCGGGGAACGGGCAGCCCCGGGGTCAGCGCCGAGACAGAGCGGGGAACGGGCAGCCCCGGGGTCAGCGCCGAGACAGAGCGGGGAACGGGCAGCCCCGGGGTCAGCGCCGAGACAGAGCGGGGAACGGGCAGCCCCGGGGTCAGCGCCGAGACAGAGCGGGGAACGGGCAGCCCCGGGGTCAGCGCAGTGACAGAGCGGGGAACGGGCAGCCCCGGGGTCAGCGCCGAGACAGAGCGGGGAACGGGCAGCCCCGGGGTCAGCGCCGAGACAGAGCGGGGAACGGGCAGCCCGGAGCAGCTCACCAGCCCAGCAGCTGGGACTCCCGTGCCAGGCCGGCTCTGACCCCCTCAGTCAGTCCCAGTAGAGAAGTAGCTTCCTCCAGCCCCCAAAGCTCTCATTAAGCACATCTGGGCTTTGTTGTCCAGGCAGGACCAGGCTGAGTTCACAACCCCGTGGCTGGAGCGACCAGTAGATAAGTCACTGGAGCTGCCATTGTCCGTGGCTCTAGGTCAATTTCAGTCAGCTCCTTAATGACTCTGCTCATTCTACCCAGGCAGGGGGTGGCAGACACTCCCGAGTCTCTCCGCCTCCCTCCACCCCCGTGCTGGGGAGCCCTGCAAAGTGTAGTGGGAAACTGAGGCACACAAAGGATTCATAAAAATATTACAAAACATTCCCACTTTGTCACATACGGGTTCCTGCGCGTGGGTGCGCCTCTGCCCTGGAGTCTCTCAGCGGGCCTGGCTGGGCAGAGCTCCGCTCCCGGCGGGAAATAAGGGGGCAGGAGCCCAGAGGCTCAGTCTAGCAGGTGAGGAGGCCACGTGGCCCACCCTGAAGGAAGAGTGGGATCCTGTAGGGGTCCGGCAGACAGGTGGGACCCTGACAGTTCTCAGTGCAGCCCCAGGGCGTCTGGCTGGGCCCTATGCCTCACGCACAGCAGCCTGCCCATACCCAGCAGGGTGCAGGGAGAGGAGGGGTGGGGTAAGGGGCCTTTCCCATCTAGGATGAGGATGACCAGATGTGGGGGGGGGGGGGGAGCGCGAACATAGGCACCTACATATGACAAAGCCCCAAATACTGGGACCATCCCTATAAAATGGGGACATCTGGTCACCCCACCTAGGACAGACTTTGTGCTGGGCCCAAGCCCTGCACAGGGGTTGGGAGGAAAGAGGCTACGCCCGTAGTGATCCCAACTTTGCAATGTTTAAAGCCAGCCACTCCAGCAGGAGTGCTGGAACCTCCCCGAGGCCCCGCCTCTTCCCCCGAGGCCCCGCCCATACCTCATCTCTGCCCCGCCCCCATTTGCTCCTCTTCCCCCTCCTCCTGTCACTGTTCTCCTCCCTCCCGCCGCCCGCCTGGGTCCGCAGGGACTCGGCTGCGGAGCCCGGGGCAGGTAGGAGGCAGCCCTGGCTGAGTAAGGGCGGATGCAGGTGCTGACCCAGTGCCTCCATGCTCGCAGTAACCGGACGTTGGGTGTCTGTCAGTAGATCTGACCAGACACTGTTAGGTTCCTTTTCGACCGGACTGTCCAATTGAACCAGGCACCTGGTCCCTCCTGCCCCCCACGCCCAGGGCAAGGGCTGATCCGCCCTGATGGGTGGGGAGGGAGATCGGCATGGGGAAGCCCAGGACAGAGCGGGGGTGTCTCTGCAGCTCTGACCTACCCCACCTCCTATAGGCTGGGCACAAGCCAACAAGGTGTATTTCAGCTCAACCAGCGTGAAGCCCCATCTAGGAGCGGAGAGCACGGGCCGCCCTGCGGGGCGGGGGCTCCGTCCTGGGGACTGCGGAGCAGCGACACAGTCAAAGATTTGGCGGGGGTGAAGTCAGGCTGACCATGAGCTCCCCGTGCAACGCTGCAGCCAGAAGAGCGAAGGCGATCCTGGGATGTGTGAACAGGGGATCTCCAGGAGCAGCAGGGAGGTGATTTTCCCTTTGTATCCGGCACTGGGGCGGCTGCTGCCGGGATCCAGCGCCCGCGGTTCCCGAAGGACATGGCTAGATTGGAGCGGGGTCAGAGAAGAGCCACGGGGATGGTTAAACCTGCCGTGTGGGGACAGAGAAGGTTCCGGGGTGACTTGATCCCAGCCTGCGGGGAAGGGACATTGGGTAACAAGATACTCTCCACTCTGGTCAGACAGCCAAGGCTGGACGTTGAACCGGACTAATTTAGCCGGGAAACAAGGTGGAATTAACCCTGGGACCCATTTCCCAGGGGTCGTGGTGGAGTCTCCGTCCCTGACAACGCTGAAGTCCGGGTTGGGTGGTTCTCTGACAGCTCTGCTCCGGCTCAGTCAGGGGAGGTGAGACCCCAGGTGGTTCTGCTCCAAGGCCCCTGCCGCGGCCGGCGGCCAGGCCCCTGGGCTGGCTGGACGTTGCTCTGCCCCAGGCTGGCCCCTCAGAGCAGCCACCCGCAGCTCCCTGCTCACTCTGTGCTGAGCCGGCCCCAGGGCACCATTCACCCTCAAGCTCCCACTTCTCTCCATGGGGGCCTTCCCTGGGCCGGGGGAGCCTCCAGTCCTAACAGAAAAGTGGGGGCCGGGCCTCGCTGATGCTGAGGCAGCCTGGACAGGGAGTGGGGCAGCTCTGGGCAGGGCCTGGAGGCGTCGGGGGGGCTGTCCCCCCTGCGGTGGGGGGGGGGCCCTGTATTGCCCTGGCGAGAGCCCCAGACAGTCACAGGCGGCCCCAGCTCCCATGGGGAGGGCCCTGGCGGATGGGATCTAGGTCTCCATTAACACAGACTTGAACCCTTTCTTGGCAGGACAGGTCACTAATGTCAGCTGTAGGCAGAGCCGTTGTCAGTCAGCCAGGCTGGCTGCAGGGTGTGTGGGGGTCTGGGGCTCCGTGCTCCCCGGGGGTGCTGGGGCAGGGAGCGCCCCGGCATCATGGTCCCTGGGGGCAGCAGCCCATGCCCCAGGGGTCTGCATCTGCAGCAGGCACGGAGCGTCCGGCCTCAGGCCCTGGCCGCCCCACCGCCGCCGTGGGGACGTGCAGACAGGTCTCTGCCCCCTGCTCCGGGGGCCTCACACCACAGCCGCCACCCCGGAGACGGACGTGACCTTCTTGTCCTCGGCCCAGGGCTGCAGGTTCTGCAGGGCGCAGAGGGAGGAGTTGTGCAGGCAGAGCGGGTCCTGCGGCAGCGGCTGGCTCAGGCTCTTCTGGAAGGCCTCCTGCTGCAGGTGCAGCATCAGCCGGTTGGCCTGCTGGCGCTCGGCCTCGCGCTCCTCCGCCGTCTGCCTCCTGCCCGGGCACCAGGGCAGAACCACGTTAGAGCCCTGGCGTGGCGCCCGCACCTCAAGCCCTGTCCCCACACCCTGCCCCGGGCCGGTCCCTCCCTCCCCCCCAACCCTGCCCCGGGCCGGGCTGGTCCCTCCCTCCCTCCACCCTGCCCCTCCCCATCCTGCCCTGGGCCGGTCCCTCCCCCCCTCCCTCCACCCTGCCCCTCCCCAACCTGCCCCGGGCCGGTCCCTCCCTCCCCTCCACCCTGCCCCTCCCCATCCTGCCCCGGGCCGGTCCCTCCCTCTCTCCCTCCACCCTGCCCCTCCCCAACCTGCTCCGGGCCGGTCCCTCCCTCCCTCCACCCTGCCCCTCCCCAACCTGCTCCGGGCCGGTCCCTCTCTCCCTCCACCCCGCCCCTCCCCAACCTGCCCCGGTCTGGTCTGGTCCCTCTCTCCCCCGATCTGCCCCTCCCCGACCTGCCCCGGGCCGGGCCGGGCCCTCCCTCCACCCTGCCCCTCCCCGACCTGCCCCGGGCCGGGCCCTCCCTTTACCCTGCCCCTCCCCGACCTGCCCCAGGCCGGTCTCTCTCTCCCCCGACCTGCTCCTCCCCGACCAGCCCGGGCCGGGCCCTCCCTCCACCCTGCCCCTCCCCGACCTGCCCCGGGCCGGGCCCTCCCTCCCTTTACCCTGCCCCTCCCCGACCTGCCCCGGGCCGGTCCCTCTCTCCCCCGACCTGCCCCTCCCCGACCTGCCCCGGGCCGGGCCCTCCCTCCACCCTGCCCCTCCCCGACCTGCCCCGGGCCGGGCCCTCCCTCCCTTTACCCTGCCCCTCCCTGACCTGCCCCAGGCTGGTCCCTCTCTCCCCCGACCTGCCCCTCCCTGACCTGCCCCAGGCTGGTCCCTCTCTCCCCCGACCTGCCCCTCTCCGACCTGCCCCGGGCTGGTCCCTCTCTACCCCCACCCTGCCCCTCAACTACACACCCCCACACGCGGCCCGGGCTGGCCTGGCTGGGTGTGGCGGGGCCCAGGCCTGAGCTGCAGCCGGCATTACCTCCACTTGGTGCGGCGGTTCTGGAACCAGGTCTTCACCTGGGCGTCCGTCATCTTGAGGGCCTTGGCCAGGGCGGCCCGCTCGGCCGAGGCCAGGTACTTCTGCCGGTGGAAGCGCTTCTCCAGCTCACAGATCTGCACGCGGCTGAAGGACGTGCGCGGCTTCTTCCTCTTGGGGGGGGTGCGGTTCTGGTAGGGGTGCCCGATGCGCCGCGTCACCGCGAATGGGGACAGGGCAGCTGCAGGCAGAAAGGAGGCAGGAGCTCAGGGCAGAGGCCACGCCCGGATACTGCCCTCGCCACTCACTCAGGCCTTGGCCCCTGGGCGCGACGGCCCCTGGCGGGCTGGTCTGCTCAGTGACTGGCCCCCTGCCTCGGGCGAACCTTGGAGCCCGCTGCCTGCTAGCCCCCTGCTAGCCGGGGGTCCTGCTGCCGGCACTGGGCGGGGTGCTGGAGGGCCTGCACCGTCCTTGCTGGGCCCCTGCTGGGATCGGGGCTGAAGCAGAGCTCCCGGGAGCCAGGCTCCGGACTGATCCCAGGCACCGAGTGTCCCCACCAGACCCTGGCGTCCCTGCGCCAGCCGCACATGGCAGAGATGGCAGTGCCCCCAGGACTGGGGGAACGGTGCGGACACATGGGGAGCCAGGCACCCCATCCGGCTCGCTCCACCCCCTCCTTATCCACGGCTCAGGGCCACCCCCACCGGCACGGTCTGGCTTTGGGAATCATCCCCTCGCCCCAATTCATTGCACAGGAAAGAGACTCCGCTAGGCAGGAGCGAAAACCAGCCGGGCAGCCAGGCAGGGACCCCCACGGGGCTAGGCAGCCCCTCGCTGCCAGCTCCACCACCCAGACACTGGCGGGGGGCTCGGAGGCAGGTCGCAGGAGTGGCTGGGGCCAGGCAGCTCTGTCTGCCCCGCCACTGCCCAGCCCGCATGGGCTCCTCGCCACGTCCCAGGCAGGGCTGAGGCCCAGCCCTGAGTCGAGGGCACCCTGGGAGCATGGCAGCGCCCAGCTCTCCGGGGGCCCAGCCCCTGCCACCCCAGATCCCTGGCCTGCCCTCACCTAGGGCTGCCAACTGTGTGCTGCATTCCTAGAGATTTCATCACAGGGCATCAGCTTTAGTTCCAGGAGACTCCAGGCCAGTCCTGGAGGGTTGGCAACCTTATGTCATCGCCCACTCCCAGAAATGCGGGCGGGGGGGGGGGGAGACACGGGCTCAAGGCCCAGCGACACCCAGCCCCGCTGCCCTCCACACCCGCCCCGCGCCAGGTCAGGAGCCCCACCCTGCTCTGGAAAAGGCCTTTCCGCCCCGTCAGCCGGAGCCAACCCCCCTCCCCAGGCCGGGGGAGCCCCCGGGGCCTCCAGCTGGTGCCCAGGGACAGGCCAGGGATGGGCCCGCGGGAGCGACAAACACGCCCGGGCAGGAACCGGCCGCCCTGGGTCCCGCTCCCGGCCGGAGGCTCCCGGGGCTGCGCTCAGAGCGGACGGACAGAGCCCGGGCTGCCGCTCACAGACCTGCCCTCGCAATCCCCAGCCGGCACCATCGGCCCAGCGCCTCGCCAGGCCCGTCAGCTGCGGGTGGGGAGTCCCGGGGCGCATGGCTGGGCGCACAGGGGGGAGCCGCGGCGGGGGGGGGGCTGGTGTTGAGGCCTGGGGGGACCCCCAGCTCCCCCCAGTGCGGCCGCAGTGCCGCCGGGGAACATGGGGGCGGGACGGGGCAGGAGCCGGGCAGCCAGAGAGCGCTGGACGGGGCGGGGGCACCGGGGGTGTTTGGGGCGGGCCGGGCCTGTCCCGCTGCCGACCCTTCCCAACCGCCTCCGCCCCGGACTGGGCCCCGTGACCTGCGGGGGGCCCGACGGGTGCTCACAGCCAAGGGACGCGGCCCCCAGTTCCGCCGCCCCCGATCCTCCGTAGCTGGCGGCCGGGCCCGCTGCGGGGCAAGGGGGCCGGTCAGCGCCGCACAGACCCGCCGGGCCGCTCGCCGTCGGGGGCCGGAGCTCGCAGAAGGGGGGGGGGGTCAGACGAGGCCCCACCGGAGCCGCTCGCCCCCGGCTGTGTCTGCTGCTGCGGACGTGCCCGATCTGGGTTTCGGGGCCAGGGGATCCCGGTGTCCGCCCGCGCTGGCCCCAGGCTTCGGTCTGCTCGGCCGGTCACACCCGCTTTGCAGAGGCCTCGGCATGACCCGGCGCGGATCACGGCCTAGCACAGGCCAGCGCTGGGCCCCTGACTTCAAGGGGCGGCCCCACCTCGGCCCTGGGCGGCCCCATGGCCCCACCTCGGCCCTGGGCGGCCCCCGCGGCCCGATGGCCCCGGCAGGCCTGGCACCGCCCATGGCAACACGGGGAGCCCTGGGGGGCCGGGCCCTAGGGAGCGCCCGCTCCAGGTCCCGCGAGGCAGCCGGGCTGGGGGCAGCGGGCAGGGAAGGGGGCTGCGGAGGCTGCCTCAGGATCCCCGCCCCTTCCCGCCGCCTGGGATCGGGGCTCCGGGCTGCGCCCTGCCCAGCGAGCCCGGCCTGGGGCCGCGGGACCCGGCTGCCGTTCCCCGGGGAGCGGGCGGCGGAGACCGAGCGGGTCCGGATCCGGCGGCGCTCGGGCCGGTCAGGAAACAGCGACGTGAGCCGGAGCCGGTTCCGAGTCGCCCGTGTGTCCGGGGACGTTTCTCCCCAGACCGGGGTCGCCCCTCCCCCCCCAGCCCGTGCCCGGCGCTGCGCAGGGAGCAGCTGCTGGGACCCCGGGGCTGCCGCGCCCGGGCACAGCCCCAGCTGGAGTCGGCGGGACCCGGGACCTACCTGCCCCAGCGCAGCCGGGGCCCCCGGGCGCCGTTCTGCTGTGACTGGGCGCGCAGAGCTGGGCCCCGCGGGAATTCAGGGCGCTCGCCAGGCGCGTGGGGAGATCCCGGCGCGTCCCCCCGGGGCCCGGCTCCGGTTCCAGCGGGAATCCTGTCTCCGCGGGCCGAGATCTCCCGTCCAGCGCCCGCCTCCAGGAGCGTGTCAGGGCCCGGGCCCCGCTGAGCCGGGGATGTCCCGGTGCCCACGGCCAAGGGCAGGGGGAACTTCCCCGGGCGGTGGGGCGGGAGCCGCTCTCCTTGTCCCGGTTCTCTGGCGGCCCCGGGCCGCTGACTCTGCCCCGGAGCCGATACCGAACTGGCCAGGACCGGGGAGCCCGGCGAGGCCTGTGCTAGGCCGGAATCTCCCCGGGGAGAGCAGCCGGAGCCGCCGCCCTGCCCCGCCCCGGGTTGATGCTGCGGGGCGCGGAGCCGCCGGCCGGTCCCGTTACCGATCCCTGCCCCGGGCCGGGCAGCTCGGTCCCGCGGGAGCCCTGCGGACAGAGGGCGGCGAAGTCCGATCCGCCTGGCCCGGGATGTCAGCGAGGAGCGCTCGGCACCTGCCGGGATCGGGCCCAGTTTGCTGCCCGTCCGGGCCCCTTGGCTGAGCGCTCCCGAGGGAGGGGCTGGAGGTCGGGCACTCCCCGCCGGGCAGGGGCTCACCTGAAAGCCGGTCTTTAGCGAGCCGCCTGCTGCTCTCCATCCAGGGGAAGGTGAGGCTGGGGAGGCCGGGGACCCCCGGCTGCGGGGGAGCGGCGGGCGCCCCCGGCGCGGGGGGCAGGGGTCTGTGCGCCGGCACCCGGATCACCCCTCCCGCGGGGCCCCCCGGCGCGGCCCCCGGGGCCACGTTCATGCTCCGGCTGAGGCTGTAGGAGCCCAGCGAGCAGGCGGGGTTGTAGGCGCCGCTGCAGCCGCTCCCGTAAAGCGCGTAGTCCGGCTCCCCCGCCGGGCGGCCCGGCCCCAAGCAGCCGCCCTGCTCCGGGCTGCTCAGGATCTGGTCGATGCCGAAGCTGATGGGCTCGTGGTGCGGGTGGGTCTGGCCCGGGCCCTCCTGCTCCAGCCCCGACGGCTCCATGGGGAGGGAGGCGCTCGGCACCCCGGCTCCCCGCGCGCTTTCCCGCCCCCGCTGCAGGCCCCCCGCAGGCGCCGGCCCCATGCGCAGGGCCCCGGGCCCCCTGGGCGCACGTCACTGGGGCGCTGGGCTCCGCGCGCGGCCGCACGTACCGGGAGAGCGCCTGGGCCCCGGGGCAGCGCGCGCTCTTCTGCCCCCGTCCATCTGCAGGGGCCAAAAGCCCGGGCGCCTGCTCGCTGATTGGCGGCCTCCGGCAGTGATTGACAGGCCTCACCCAAAGAGGGCGTGGCCAAGGGAGTGGAGGGGAACCGCCCCTTCTATTTCTGTGCAAAGCGAATTCGGGGCGAGGGCGCACCCCTCCCCCCGGGCGGGTCTGTAGCCCGGGCCAGGCGCGGGGCCAAGGGCCAAATCGCCGCGGGAGCCGCCCTAGCAAGAAGGGGGCCGGGCCTTACTGCCCCGACGGCACGGCGCAGTTTCCCCCAGGGGCCGAGCGCGCAGAGGACCCCGGGCCCGGCCTGGCCCGAGCTGGGCTGGTTCTGCGCCGAGCCCGGGGCCGCTGCGCGGGGCCGGCTCCCCCCAGGGCCTTTGGGCAGAGCCCAGATGTTCCCCGCTTTACACCAGGCCGGACTCGTTTCCATTCCCCGATCAGACCCGCGAGCCGGCAACGCCCCCGCGCGGGGTCACCGGAGCCGAGCTAGCGCTGGGCCAGGCCCCGGGCCACCCGGGGAGCGGGTCCGAGCGGCCGCGGCCCGGAGGGAACCGGCCCGTGACGGAGTGAGACTGGCCGGGGCAGAGGGGGCTGGAGCCGGGACACTGGACGGTCCCGGGGCGCCCCCAACCCAACGATCCGGTCCCAGCGAACGCGGCGGGGCTTAGCCCGCGGAACTGCCCGCCCGGCTCGGAGGGACCCGCGGCGGCGGCTTCCCCATCGCCCGTCACCGCGGCCGCCCCTTCGCGCTGCGCTCGGGAAGCCCCACCTGCGTCCCCCGGCGGGGCCCTGCCCCAGCAGGACAATCCGGGGGCGGCTGGGGGCGGCAGGGACCACGGGCCACCCCTCGCCAGAGCCGCTGACCGGGTCGGGGCCGGACTCGGCCGCGCGGAGCCCGCACCCTCCCCGCCCCCGCTCGCGGTTCAACGGCTACCGCAGCGTCAGGCACGTTTCGACGGGGGGGCAGGGCCAAGGGGGGATCCCGGAGTCGGGCGCAGCCTGGCCCGGGCGCCTGGCCCCGCGGCGGGGGTAGCCAGGGGCTCGCGAGGGCAGGAAGGTGACAGGAGCGGGCCCGTGTCTGCGGGATGCGGGGGGGGGATCCCCGAGGCCGGGAACGGCTCCCCCAAGCGCAGCGCTGGGCCTGGGGGGGGCAGAGCTGCGAACACCTCTCTCCCCCCGCCCCGCCCCCGCAGGTCGCCCCGCTCTCCGCACTGCCCCCCCCCCCCAGGTAATCGCCGCTGGCGCCGAGCAACGCAATAACCGAGTTGATCCGACCGGGAGCGCCGCGCCCCGGGGCTGCCACTGACCCGCTCACAGCAGCGCGGGGCGCCGCGGGATCGAGCCCCGGGCTGCGTCCGTCCCGGCGCCCAGCCAGGCCCGGGCAGCGCGAAGCTAAAACCCACCAGGGCTTGGGCGGGAGCAGCGGGGCCGAGCGGCAAAGTTCCGTTCCCCCGGGGGCCGTTCCGCCCCGTGCCGGGGGCTCCCGCGGGGTGGGGGCCCCCAGCCACCTTTACCCCGCCCAGCTAGTCCCCGGGAACCGGCCTGGGGGCCGCGGTTCGGTTTGTGGCCGCCCGGAGCGGGCCCGGCAGGGACTCCGGTCCGGCCTGGCCCCGCCCGGCGGTCTGGGGTGGCTGGGCGGGCGCTGGGCCCCCGCGGGAGGGCTGGGGCCGGGGCGGCCTGTCTGTAAATCTCCGGCCCCTGGTCCCAGCGCCCCACGCGGTGCCCTCCCACGTGCCAGCCCCCGCAGGCCCAGTCCCGGGGCTGCAGCGCTGGGAGCCTCCTCCCTGCCGTCCCAGCGTCCGCCCCCCCTTAATTACAGGGGAAGGGCGGGGGAGCGGGAGAAGGGCTCGGCCCCAGCAACACAAGCGGGACAGTCTCAGCCCCCTGGGCAGTGCTCATGGGGGAGGGAGAGAGACACCCTAGGAACTGTGAGGACTCCCCGGGCCAGGGCTCCCCTCCCAGGGCCTCCATGCAGGCCCCAGCCTGGGAGTGTGGAGCAGGGTTGGCCCTCTCGTTGGAAACAGACAGGTCCTTTGTCCCCCCAGGGGTGTGGCTAGGGGTGCGGGAGCCCAGGCCCCAGGGGACTTGGAGCTAATGGAGGCCCAGAGTATAGTTGGGAAGTTTTACACTTGGACAGAGTCAGTCTGTGACCTGGGGGCCACCCTGTGAAATTAATAGGCAGCAGAGGAAGCATTCTTCAGCCCAGAGCACAAACAACCTGTGGAACTCACTGCCAGGGGATATTGTGAAGGTCAGAAGGATAACTGAGTTCAAAAAAGAACTAGAGAAGTTCCAGGAGGGCAGGTCCATCGATGGCTATTAGCCGGGATGGGCAGAGGTGCAGCCCCATGCTCTGGGTGTCTCTAAACCTCTGGCTGCCAGAAGCCAGGAGGGGAAGGCAGATGGGTGGATCCCTCAGACTGCCCTGTTCTGTGCACTCCCCGGGTAGCTCTGCCCACTGCTGGAGACAGGAGACGGGGCTGGATGGACCATTGGCTTGACCCAGCGTGTCCGTGCTCAGGAATGTGAGGGCGCGTGAGCACGGCCGGGGCTCAGCGCAGGTCACGCTCCGGGACTGGCCCATGTGCCACGGTTACCAGTCACCGTCTCCCCCAGTGCGTGAGGCTGAGACGGAGCCCGTCCGGCCCTTGCCGGGGAACAGATGCGTTCCTGGCCCCGGGGTTACCCAGACGGCGACCAGCTGAGAGCTTCCTGCCCCCGAGGGACTCCACAACCACACGCCACGGCTCTGCCAATGGGATTCACAGTCAGGCCACTGCTGCTGGAGCCTGAGTGAACCCGTGGGCGGGTGGGGCGTTCCATAGCAACCCCCGCACAAGAACGGCCAGATGGATCACACCAATGGTCCATCTAGCCCAGAGTCCTGTCTCTGACAGTGGCCAGTACCAGGTGTTGCAGAGGGAGTGAACAGAGCAGGGCAGTTACTGAGTGATCCAACCCTTGTCCTCCAGTTCCAGCGTCTGGTAGTCAGAGACTTAGGGACACCCAGACCATGAGATTGCGTCTGATCAGCTTGGCTAATAGCCACTGATGGACCTGTCCTCCATGAACGTGTCTCATTCTTTTTTGAACCCAGTTATAATTTTGGCCTTCACAACATCCCCTGGCAAGGAGTTCCACAGGTTGACTGTGCGTTGTGTGAAGAAATACTTCCTTTTGTTTCTTTTAAACCTGCTGCCTAGTAATTTAGTTGGGTGACCCCTAGTTCTTGTGTTATGAGAAGGAGTAAATAACTCTTCCTTAACTCTGTACATTGGAAAAAATAACCCCGAGTATACATACAATATGATGGGGGCTAATTTAGCTACAACTAATCAGAAAAGAGATCTTGGAATCATCATGGATAGTTCTCTGAAGATGTCCCCACAGTGCGCAGCAGCAGTCAAAAAAGCAAACAGGATGTTAGGAATCATTAAAAAGGGATAGCGAATAAGACGGAGAATATCTTATTGCCCTTATACAAATCCATAGTGCGCCCACATCTTGAATACTGCGTACAATTGTGGTCTCATCTCAAAAAGGATATACTGGCATTAGAAAAGTTTCAGAGAAGAGTAACTAAAATGATTAGGGGTCTGGAACGGGTCCCATATGAGGAGAGATTAAAGAGGTAGGGCCTTTTTAGCTTGGAAAAGAGGAGACTAAGGGGGGATATGATAGAGGTCTATAAAATTGAGTGGTGAGGAGGAAGTGAATAAGGAAAAGTTATGTACTTGTTCCCATAATAGAAGAACTTGGGGCCACCCAATGAAATTAGTGAGCAGCAGGTTTAAAACAAATAAAAGGAAGTTCTTCTTCACACAGCGCACAGTCAACCTGTGGAACTCCTTGCCTGTGGAGGCTGTGAAGGCTAGGACTATAACAGGGTTTAAAAGAAAACTGGATAAATTCATGGAGGTTAAGTCCATTAATGGCTATTAACCAGGCTGGGTAAGGAATGGTGTCCTTAGCCTCTGTTTGTCAGAGGGGGGCGATGGATGGCAGGAGAGAGATCACTTGATCATTACCTGTTAGGTTCGCTCACTCTGTGACACCTGGCATTGGCCACTGTCAGTGGACAGGATACTGGGCTGGATGGACCTTTGGTCTGACCCAGTACGGCCGTTCTTATGTTCTTATTCACTTTCTCCTCACCACTCCTGATTTCATAGACCTCTCTCGTATCCCCCCTTAGCCGTCTCTTTTCCAAGCTGAACTGCCCCAGTCTCTCGATCTCTCCTCATGCGGAAGCTGGTCCAGACGCCTCATCATTTTTGCTGCCTTTTCCTGCACCTTTTCCAATTCCAATCCATCCTTTCCAGGATGGGGCGACCTGAACTGCACCCCGTGTTCAAGGTGGGCATGCCATGGATTTATAGAGCGGCACTACAATATCGACTGCCCTTTGCTCTGCCCCTTTCCTAATGGTTCCTACCGTTTTGGTAGCCGCTGCACAAAGCCCCCAGACATGCACCTGTGGGTTGGCCCTGCTCTGTGGGGCATTGAGGCTGGTTGGGGGGGGGGGGGCTGGATCCCAAATGGCAGACCCTGAAGTGAGCTGTGCCCACCCCCACCCCGCTAAGAGGCAAACAATCTCTGGAACGTCCGGGAGCTCCTGCCCAGCTGGCTGCGTCTCTTGGCCTGGGAAGCCGGGGGAATCCTGCCCATGTCGAAGTCAATGGGAGAGTTAGTCCGGGATCCCCCTGTCCCTCCCCCCCCCCCTGAAGCCAGCTGCACAGGGCTGAGGGGGCAAGCCCAGAATTACATTCCTAATGCATCTAAAATGGCTCCGGAAAGGAACCCTAAAATACCCTTTCGACGCGACGAATGTCCCACCCCTGAATCCCCAGGACTCCTGGGGCCAATTTCTCCCTTTGATTTTGCCGGTGTTGCAAGGCAGGTGGTCCAGGACTAGGGTGGAGTTTCCAGTCCGGCTTTGAATGTAGCTCTGTGCAGGTGTGTTTAAAAAAAGGGCAGATTTCTCATTCAGGACAGGAGATGACGGTCCGTCCCCCCCCCACACACCCCCCCCATGCCCCCAGCTAGCTCCAGAGACCTGGAGGGATTCTGCCCAGCCGTTGAGCTCACTCCAGGCAGAGCCCAGGCTGGGGGGAGGGGAGGGAAAGGTCCGACCCCCTGGAAATGGAGTTGAATGGAAACTGTTCTGCAGACTTAGCGTCAGGAACGGCCGTACCCAGCGGGGTCCCAGCTCCTGCCATCTCCCCCTGGCTGGGAGCCAGAGGGCAGCGGTGCCCCAGGGCACGTGGGATCAGGGGCTTGGGTAGTCACTGGCGTTCCTATGCCACCATGAGAGCACTGGGTGCTCCCGGGACAAGCGCCCTGAGGAGCTGCCAGCTCTGTGCCGCCAACTTTCCCAGTGTTCGGGGTTCCCTTTAAAGCCCCATCGGCTGGAGTCCTGGGATCCACAGAGCTTCAGGCCACAAGGTGCCAGCAGATAATCTACCCTGTATGCCACATGCCCAGCTGCCTCCGGCCTGAGGCCAGTCACTTGTTCAACTAGATTTGAAGTATTTTTTCACACAATGCAGAGTCAACCTGTGGAACTCCTTGCTAGAGGATGTTGTGAAGGCCAAGACTATAACAAGTTTCAAAGAAGAAGTAGATAAGTTAATGGAGGATAGGTCCATCAGTGGCTAGTAGCCAGGATGGGCAGGGATGGTGTCCCTAGCCTCTGCTTGCCAGAAGCTGGGAATGGGCGACAGGGGATGGATCACTTGATGATTCCCTGTTCTGTTCATTCACTCTGGGGCACCTGGCCCTGGCCACTGTCGGCAGACAGGACACTGGGCTGGATGGACCCTTGGCCTGACCCAGCAGGGCCATTCTTATGTTCTTAAGTGAAGCATCGTCCAGAAAGGCAGCCAGGCTGGAGAATCCATTGCATCCCTTGGGAGCTGTGGGTAACTGGCCTCCCTGGGAAACACGTCCCGTGTGAGTCACGGGGCCCTCAGCTTCCATTGAGCAGCAGGGTTGTGCTGGGGAGAAGCTGGGCATGTGACCCAATGGCTGCAGCGTGGACAGAACCTGGGAACCCAGCGTGGGGCCGACACAGGAGCCCGGCACAGGGGACACGGGAGCCCGGCACAGGGGACACGGGAGCATGGCACAGGGGACACGGGAGCATGGCACAGGGGACATGGGAGCCCGGCACAGGGGACACGGGAGCCCGGCACAGGGGACATGGGAGCATGGCACAGGGGACACGGGAGCCCGGCACAGGGGACACGGGAGCCCGGCACAGGGGACACGGGAGCCCGGCACAGGGGACACGGGAGCATGGCACAGGGGACATGGGAGCCCGGCACAGGGGACACGGGAGCCCGGCACAGGGGACATGAGAGCCTGGCATGGGGTGAACAGGGGAGCCCGGCATGGGACATTTTAAGAATCTAACAGGTTTTTCTTCTCGTGCTTTTAGGCCTGGCCTGGTTCCTCAGCACTAATCTTGGGGTTTGCCCCAAACCTGGGCTGCGACTAGGACCATTTAGAGCGGAACGAGCCTCTGCCCAGGGGTGCCTCAGGCCGCTCCGGATTCTGGGAGCCTGGGACAGACGGGCCACCACGGGCTACAGGTAGCCAACGGCAAGGCACCGAGCTGGCTCCAGCGGCCGATGTGAACTGACTATTCGGGGGGAAGGGAAGTGTTCCATCCTGAGGGGGAACAGGGCCAGAAAATCCCCCCAGTTTTGGAGACAGGTGAGGGAAGCAAAGGGCGCCCCAGGCGGGAAAGTGGCCGGGGCGGATCTGGAGAGGCAGCGAGCCGTGGCAGGGTGACTGACCAGCTCAGGCCCAGCCAGCAGCCCAGGCTCTGCCGTTCGTACTTAGCCCAGATTTGCTGGCGCAAGGCTGGGGTCTCTAACGGGGAGCGGGCGGGGTGCCCAGCCCAGCAGTTCTCCACTTGGCTGGGAGTGTTTCGCTTTCTCACCGTTCTGCCAGGCAGCCACTGTACCGTAATGGGCACATTCCCATTCGGCTCCTCCTGCACTTGTCTTGGTGAGCTTTGTCTTGTGCATGTGGAATACGTAACTACAGTGTGTGTGTGTGTGTGTGTGTGTGTGTGTGTGTGTGTGTGTGTGTGTGTGTGTGTGTGTGTGTGTGTGTGTGTGTGTGTGTGTGTTACAGTGATGAGCGTCATACACCCGGTGAGATATTATTGTTCTTGTCTGTATTGCAGTGGTGCCTACAGGTCCCAGTCACACACCAGGGCCCCAGCGTGCCGGGTGCTGGACAGACCCTGCCCCGGAGACAGGTGCGTTTCCATGCTGTGTTGTCCCCTGCGGAGGACAATCTGGGATCCCACCGCAGGTCAGGGACCGTGTGCATCATTTCCTCCGCAGATCCCCCTTGTGCCCCGTCTGCAGGCTGCCGTCGCTGCCGGTCGTGGGGAGCAGCTGGCGGCTGAGGCAGAGGCGGAATTTCCTGGCCGTGCGTTTCTGCAGCGACGCCCTGGGCAACGGCTCCTCCCTGCTCCGGGATCCGTGCCGGGCTCAGATGTTCCTTCCTGGGGAGCAGTTATTAAAACGGGCCCTGCCCGCCCCTCAGCTTTGACAACCCGGCTTCCCAGGAGCTGCCTCGCACAGGCTCCAATTAAGTCGCGAGGCCCACTAGGGCCCTGGGTTCCCCCGCCCCCGGAATTCATTATTCCCAGCCGTCCCGGCTTCCTCCCTCTCCCCAAACCCGCTGGAAGGAGGGACAGGCAGCTCCTCTCGGCCGCTGGGTTAATTCTGGGCTAATTCGATTGCAGCCGGCCCAGATTGGATTACTTGAGCCTGCACTTGGGCCTCCAGTCCTGGCCTTGAAACTCCCCAGGGAGCTGCTGGCGCCTCCTGCCTCAATCAGACACGTCGTAACTGCATGAAACACTCCCTGCACCCGCCCCGGGGCGGGAGCTGGCACGCAGGGCGGGGTGACGCGGGCGGCAGCCAGTGACGTCTGCGCAACCGGCGCCACGTCCGCCGGGCCAAGCCGGAAAGTCATTAAACCCAATGGGAAGAAATGCCAGCGAGCCGGGAGGGCGAAGCCAGGGCTGGGCAGAGGGAGCCGGCCCGAGCCCATGCAGGAACCACACAGGCCCCGCAGGCACAAGCAGGGCGGTGGGGGAACCCAGGCAGGAGGGCACCGCACGGCAGCAGGACCCCTGGGTTCCAATGGGCTCCATCCCCAGTCTGCTGGGGCGTGGCAAACAACCCGGTTCCCTCCCTCCCTTCCTGTACTGAGCCTGTGGGGCAGGGAGCATCTCTCCCTGTCTCCGGGCAGCGCCCAGCGCAGCGGGGCCCCCACCGCAAAAACCCACCCTAAGAAACGCACTCGGGAATGTCGTGAAAAACCTCCAGAGCACAGGGGTGCCCAGAGCCCCAGACGCCCGGAATCTGGCCAGTGCAGGGCTGGGCCAGCCCCGAGCAGGGGGAGAGACAGTGCCCAGAGCAGGTCCCACCCCAAAGACAGCTCCCCCACCCCCTGCAGTCGCGATCCCGGCCTGGGACAGCAGCGGGGAGCCCTGCTGGACTCGTCCAGGCATGGGGGGGACAGAGTAGGGCGGGGGCCTCAGCCTGACCCCCATCTGCCTCTGGGAGCCTGTCACAGAGTATAGGGGAGTCCGGTCCTGCACCCCTCTTCCCCGGATTCACTGGGAGTCTCAGCCAGTCAGTAGAACAGAAGGTTTATTAGAGATGCCAGGAACACAGTCCAACCAGAGCTTGTCAGTACATCCAGGACCCCTCAGTCGGGTCCTTCTGGGGGACAGGGAGCTTAGACCCCAGCCTGGGGCTCCCTGCATTTCTCCCCACAGCTCCAACCGGGGCAGGGAGGCCAGACCCTCTCTGCCTCTCTCCCCTCTTCTCCGGCCAGCTTCAAACTGAAACTCTCCAGCCCCTCCTCCCTCTTTGTCTGTTTCCAGGGCCAGGAGGTCACCTGATCCCTTTGTTCCCCCACCTTCAGCTCATACCTTTGCCGGGGGAGGGGCCGGGCCATCTCTTGCCAGGAGACAGAGCCCTTCTCTGTGTCCAGGCCTCTGCCTTCTAGGGCTTTGTAACAATCATGCACCGTTGTCCCACCACCTAGATACTTAAGCACCGCATAGGGGAAACCGAGGCACTCACACAGTACTCAGGGAAACCTTAACGACAGTCCTAGTTCGTCACAGAGCCACCCCTAAACTCGGCCATCCTGCTGCCCCCCTCCGGAACGGAGCGGGACCCACGCCAGGCGCTGGGCCACCCCCTGCACTCAGGGCCAGACGCTGGACACAGGCAGAGGTGGTGCTGAGCCGTGATGGGGCTGGGACCCGGCCACAGCTTCTCGGCTCAGGCCCCTGCAGGGAGGCTGCCGACCCCGCCCGGGCACTGAGCTCAGCCCTTGGCCACCCAGCCGCTGCAGAGCCCGGCCTGCAGGCCTGGCTGCTCGGCTGCGCCGGCTTCCACCAGGGCAAGGCCAAGGCTTGTCCCCACGTGGGCCTGGGCTGGCTCAGGGTCCCAGCAGACCCCCCCAAGTCCACACGACTCCCTTGTGCAGCCGTGTGGCCGTCACTTCCCTGGCTCGTGGCCAGGTTACTCCGGTCCCTGCCACAAGCTGAGAGCACCCGGGCCCCAGCAAGTCCCCAGGCCCTCCCGCCCCTCTGGCCCCCGCCCCCTCCCTCCGGTGAGCTGTGGGGACGGCATCGGCTGCAATCAGCCTGCTCCCTCTGCCGCAGCGTCTCATGGCCCGTTTCTGCGAGCAGCCGACGCCCGGGGTCACTGCGGGCGGGGCCCAGCCGGAGGCCTCAGCAGGGAGTCGGGGGTGGACGCCCCAGGCCTCTGCCGAGCTGCTCGCTGCCCGGGGCATTGCAGCGTGCCAGGCTCGTGCTGGGGGCGTCGGCTCTGCAGCCCGGACGGCCACGCTGCAGGGCTAGAGCCCCGAGTCGCACGGCCCCGCCCAGGCCAGGGCTCCGCTTCCTCCCAGGAGTGTCTGGCTCTGCCGGGCCAAGGGCTGGGGAGGGGCCCGCGGGCTCTGGGCCCGCCTGGGAAACAGGAACCCATCACCTCGGCAGGGCCCTCAGCCGCTACGACCCTCGCCCAGCCTGGTGCTGTGACCCCCCCCCCCCCCGACACCCTCCCTTGTGCCTGCAGCCAGGGCAGGGTTCCTGGCCGGGCGGGGGGGGGGGGGGGTCATTCTAACAGGGGTGGAGCCCAGGTTCCCACCCATCCCTGCCCTCGGCTCCTGTGTCAGCCCGACTCCCTTCTCTCGCAGCCCTCCCTGCTGGGGGGGGGGCATGATCTCCCCCCACCCCAGGCCAGGTTCTGCTGAGCCCAGAGGTGCTGGCAGCAGGTGGAGCCCCTGGCTGTGCTGACAGGAGCCGTCGCTCTGAACCTCCTTATCAAAGGCAAAGGGCTCGTAATCGGATTGAGCAAATCCAATCAGGTGCATTAGGCAGGGAGTGGAGTCCATAACCTGCCCTGCCCCCCAATACACACACACGCACACGCACACACACACAGACACACACACAGACATGCACAGACACACACACACAGACACGCAGAGACACACACACACACAGACACGCAGAGACACACACAGACATGCACAGACACACACACACAGACATGCACAGACACACACAGACATGCACAGACACATACAGACACACGCACAGACACACACAGATATGTACAGACACACACACATGCACACACAGACACACACACAGCCCAGCTAGCTTCTGCCAGGCTCTGGCTCCCCCAGGGCCCCTCAGGCTGCCCCCACCCCCCCCCAGCTTGCCTTCAGTCCCTTTCCCCAGGACCCCCAGCCAGGAAGTACCCCGGGGCCGTGTGCCAGACAGGCTGTTTCCATCTCTCTGGGCCCTGCCCCGGTATCAGCCGTTCCCCATGGGAGCTGATGGGCCTGCCAGCCTCTGCCGCCCTCGGGGCGCCTGCGGAGAAAGGAGACACCAGGGCATGGGGACTGGGGCCATCCCCCAGCTTCGCAGCCTCCCACAGGAGGGGACGGATCCCGTCTCCAGCGTAACCCACAGGGAGCGGACCAGGATCCCCTGCTCAGCGTGGGCCACGACAGCAGGGTTGTCACTGCCCTGCCGACACCTTTCATGGTACAAGTGCTCAGAGCCTCAGTGCTACGGCTCAGGCCAAAGTCAGCAGCACAGTGCCCCCGGCACCATGCTGGGGATTGACGCCAGCACTGCCTGCCAGGGGAGAGCGCCCCCTGCTGCCCCCTGCGGCACAGCGCCCCCTAGTGCAGCACTGCCGGCCAGGGGAGAGCGCCCCCTGCTGCCCCCTGCTGCCCCCTGCGGCACAGCGCCCCCTAGTGCTGCACTGCCGGCCAGGGGAGAGCGCCCCCTGCTGCCCCCTGCTGCCCAGCGCCCCCTAGTGCAGCACTGCCGGCCAGGGGAGAGCGCCCCCTGCTGCCCCCTGCTGCCCAGCGCCCCCTAGTGCAGCACTGCCGGCCAGGGGAGAGCGCCCCCTGCTGCCCCCTGCTGCCCCCTGCGGCACAGCGCCCCCTAGTGCAGCACCGATGGCCAGGGGAGAGCGCCCCCTAGTGCAGCACCGATGGCCAGGGGAGAGCGCCCCCTGCTGCCCCCTGCGACACAGCGCCCCCTAGTGCAGCACTGCCGGCCAGGGGAGAGCGCCCCCTGCTGCCCCCGCCCTGCTCCCTGCGGCACAGCGCCCCCTAGTGCAGCACTGCCGGCCAGGGGAGAGCGCCCCCTGCTGCCCCCGCCCTGCTCCCTGTGGCACAGCGCCCCCTAGTGCAGCACTGCCTGCCAGGGGAGAGCGCCCCCTGCTGCCCCCTGCGGCACAGCGCCCCCTAGTGCTGCACTGCCGGCCAGGGGAGAGCGCCCCCTGCTGCCCCCTGCTGCCCCCTGCGGCACAGCGCCCCCTAGTGCAGCACTGCCGGCCAGGGGAGAGCGCCCCCTGCTGCCCCCTGCGGCACAGCGCCCCCTAGTGCTGCACTGCCGGCCAGGGGAGAGCGCCCCCTGCTGCCCCCTGCTGCCCCCTGCGGCACAGCGCCCCCTAGTGCAGCACTGCCTGCCAGGGGAGAGCGCCCCCTGCTGCACCCTGCTGCCCCCCTGCTGCCCCCTGCAGCCCAGCGCCCCCTAGTGCTGCACTGCCGGCCAGGGGAGAGCGCCCCCTGCTGCCCCCTGCTGCCCCCTGCAGCCCAGCGCCCCCTAGTGCAGCACTGCCGGCCAGGGGAGAGCGCCCCCTGCTGCCCCCTGCGGCACAGCGCCCCCTAGTGCTGCACTGCCTGCCAGGGGAGAGCGCCCCCTGCTGCCCCCTGCTGCCCCCTGCGGCACAGCGCCCCCTAGTGCTGCACTGCCTGCCAGGGGAGAGCGCCCCCTGCTGCCCCCTGCTGCCCCCTGCAGCCCAGCGCCCCCTAGTGCAGCACTGCCGGCCAGGGGAGAGCGCCCCCTGCTGCACCCTGCAGCCCAGCGCCCCCTAGTGCAGCACTGCCGGCCAGGGGAGAGCGCCCCCTGCTGCCCCCTGCGGCACAGCGCCCCCTAGTGCTGCACTGCCTGCCAGGGGAGAGCGCCCCCTGCTGCCCCCTGCTGCCCCCTGCGGCACAGCGCCCCCTAGTGCAGCACTGCCGGCCAGGGGAGAGCGCCCCCTGCTGCCCCCTGCTGCACCCTGCTGCCCCCCTGCTGCACCCTGCAGCACAGCGCCCCCTAGTGCAGCACTGCCGGCCAGGGGAGAGCGCCCCCTGCTGCACCCTGCTGCCCCCCTGCTGCCCCCTGCAGCCCAGCGCCCCCTAGTGCTGCACTGCCGGCCAGGGGAGAGCGCCCCCTGCTGCCCCCTGCTGCCCCCTGCTGCCCCCTGCAGCCCAGCGCCCCCTAGTGCTGCACTGCCGGCCAGGGGAGAGCGCCCCCTGCTGCCCCCCGCCCTGCCCCCTGTGGCACAGCGCCCCCTAGTGCTGCACTGCCTGCCAGGGGAGAGCGCCCCCTGCTGCCCCCTGCTGCCCCCTGCGGCACAGCGCCCCCTAGTGCTGCACTGCCTGCCAGGGGAGAGCGCCCCCTGCTGCCCCCTGCTGCCCCCTGCGGCACAGCGCCCCCTAGTGCAGCACTGCCGGCCAGGGGAGAGCGCCCCCTGCTGCACCCTGCAGCACAGCGCCCCCTAGTGCAGCACTGCCGGCCAGGGGAGAGCGCCCCCTGCTGCACCCTGCTGCCCCCCTGCTGCCCCCTGCAGCCCAGCGCCCCCTAGTGCTGCACTGCCGGCCAGGGGAGAGCGCCCCCTGCTGCCCCCTGCTGCCCCCTGCTGCCCCCTGCAGCCCAGCGCCCCCTAGTGCTGCACTGCCGGCCAGGGGAGAGCGCCCCCTGCTGCCCCCCGCCCTGCCCCCTGTGGCACAGCGCCCCCTAGTGCAGCACCGACGGCCAGGGGAGAGCGCCCCCTGCTGCCCCCCGCCCTGCCCCCTGCGGCACAGCGCCCCCTAGTGCAGCACTGCCGGCCAGGGGAGAGCGCCCCCTGCTGCCCCTGCGGCACAGCGCCCCCTAGTGCAGCACTGCCGGCCAGGGGAGAGCGCCCCCTGCTGCCCCCTGCGGCACAGCGCCCCCTAGTGCAGCACTGCCGGCCAGGGGAGAGCGCCCCCTGCTGCCCCTGCGGCACAGCGCCCCCTAGTGCAGCACTGCCTGCCAGGGGAGAGCGCCCCCTGCTGCCCCCCGCCCTGCCCCCTGCGGCACAGCGCCCCCTAGTGCAGCACCGACGGCCAGGGGAGAGCGCCCCCTGCTTCCCCCCGCTCCTTGCAGCCCAGCGCCCCCTAGTGCTGCACTGGGGTACACAGCAACCACCTGTGTACAGTGTGAGGGGCCTGGCTGTGCCCCCGGGGGAAAACCCCCCCAACACCCGGCTCCACTGCAGGCACCGCTCTGCCCTCCGCCGGCCGGAGCTTTGCTCCCCAGGGGTCCTTGGGGTGATGTCTCTGGAGAAAGTTACCCCCCGAGTCCTGCCCCACCAGTGCAGCCACCTTGCTACACACGGGGGCCCAGCCCCTCGGCCTCGGGGCGCCCGCAGGGCTCCCAGATTCGCTGCCACCCGGTGCACTGGCGGGTCTGGTGCTACTAGGGTGACCAGATGTCCCGATTTTATAGGGACAGTCCCGATTTTTGGGTCTTTTTCTTATATAGGCTCCTATTACCCCCCACGCTCTGTCCTGATTTTTCACATTTGCTGGCTGGTCACCCTAGGTGCTACCTCAGGGCAACGCTCCGCTCAGCCCGCGGTGCTCGGCGCGGTCAGGCCCAGCAGCGGGTACAGGAGCCAAACAGGCAAGTCACAGGCCACAGGTAAAATAACAACACCTAGAGCCCCTGCTTATCCCTGCGCCCCTCCCCGGCCAGGACGGTGCTTCTCACCCAGGGGTCAGGCCGAGCGGCGCTGGTGTGAGGCAGTGGGGAGCGGGTGGATTGACCAGGGAATGTCTCTAGTTTTATGACAGGTTTCAGAGTAGCAGCCCTGTTAGTCTGTGTCAGCAAAAAGAACAGGCGTCCTTGGGGCACCTTAGACACTAACACATTGATTTCAGGGTAAGCTTTCGTGGGCTACAGCCCACTTCATTGGATGCATAGAATGGAACATACAGCAGTGGGGATGGGAGACAGATCCCTGAGCCAGGCAGGGGGTGGGGCCAGGGAAACTGGACAAAGGGGAGGGGAGGAGCTGGGGGGAGTCAGCCAGCCGGCTAGAGGGGTTTTGGTTTCAGTTTGGAGCTGGGTCGCAGGGAACCCCAAGGCTGGGGTCTGAGCTCCCTGCCAGGGCCGGTGCAAGGAAGTTTCGTGTCCTAGGCGAAACTTCCTTGCACCAGCCCTGTGCTGCCCTCACCGCAATGCCGCCTCCCCAGCCAGCTCCCCCACCCATGGGAGCTCAGCCTTCCCCCCCGCCTGTGGGCTGCGGGCACTCAGCCCCCCTCCACCAGCCATGGGAGCTGAGCAGGGAGCCAGGGGGCAGCTCGCTACGGTTGCCCCCTGGATCCCCGCTCAGGCGCTGACCGCAGGGGCAGGGGGGCAGCTCCCCACACAGGTGCTGGGGGGGGGCAGCGAGGCGGCTCCCCGCTCAGGCGCTGAGCGCAGGGGCAGGGGGGCAGTTCCCCGCTCAGGTGCTGGGGGGGGGGCAGCGAGGTGGCTCCCCACTCAGGCGCTGAGCGGGGGGGGAGGGGGGCGGCTCGCAGAGGCTTCCCCCTGGCTCCCCACTCAGGCGCTGAGCAGTGTGGGCGGCGGGGCGGCTCGCTGCGGCTGCCCTCCGGCTCCACAGGGGGGCGGCTCGTCGCAGCCCCAAATCTTGGCGCCCTAGGCGACCACCTAGGGTCTCCTAGTGGGCGCGCCGGCCCTGCTCCCTGCCCCCCAGAAGGACTTGACTGAGGGGTCCTGGTTGTACCTACAAGCTCTGGTTTAGGCTGGGTTCCTATTGTCCAATAAACCTTCCGTGTTACTGGCTGGCTGAGAGTCCCGGGGAATCCCAGAAGAGGGGTGCAGGGCCTGACTCCCGCACGCCCCGTGCAGCGAGCTGGGATTGGTGCCCCATGAGCCGCTCCGCTGGCAGAGTCCCTGGGTCACTGACACCAGCTGGTTCCCTTCCGCCCCCGCTGGACACTTCCGGCCCCTCTGTCTCTTCTCACGGCCAGGTAGAGCTGCCAGCTTTCTAACTGCACCAAACCCAACATCCCTTCCCCGAGGCCCCGCCTCTCCTCCACCCCTTTTCTGAGACCCCCCCCACTCGCTCCATTGCTCGCGCTCCCCCACCTTCACTCACTTTCATCAGGTTGGAGCAGGGGGTTGGGGTGCAGGGGGGGTGAGGGCTCCGGCTGGGGCTGTGGGCTCAGGCGTGGGGCCATGGACGAGGGGTTTGGGGTCTGGAGGGGGCTCCGGGCTGGGGAAGAGGGTTGGGGTGTGGGAGCGGATGCGGGGTCCCGGCGGTCCTTACCACAATTCCCAGGAAGCGGCATCCAGGTCCCGTGGCCCCTAGCCAATGGGAACTGTGGAGCCGGCCCTCAGGGCAGGAGCAGCGCGCAGAGTCTCCCCGGCCATCCATGTGCCATGGGGCCACAAGGACCTGGTGGCTGCTTCTGGGAGCCGCGCGGAGCCAGGGCAGGCAGGGAGCCTCCCTTAGCTCCGGGCCCCCGCTGCCCCGCTGACTGGACTTTTAACAGCCCGGTTGGCCGCCAGGTCCCTTTTCGACTGGGGGTCCCTACCCTATGGCCACCCTATGGCCAGGGCATTTCCTTGACTTCATAGAATCATAGAATCTCAGGGTTGGAAGGGATCTCAGGAGGTCATCTAGTCCAACCCCCTGCTCAAAGCAGGACCAACCCCAACTAAATCATCCCAGCCAGGGCTTTGTCAAGCCTGACCTTAAAAACCTCTAAGGAAGGAGATTCCACCACCTCCCTAGGTAACCCATTCCAGTGCTTCACCACCCTACTAGTGAAATAGTGTTTCCTAATAACCTCCCCCTCTGCAACTTGAGACCATTACTCCTTGTTCTGTCGTCTTCTACCACTGAGAACAGTCTAGATCCATCCTCTTTGGAACCCCCCTTCAGGTAGTTGAAAGCAGCTATCAAATCCCCCCCCCATTCTTCTCTTCTGCAGGCTAAACAATCCCAGTTCCCTCAGCCTCTCCTCATAAGTCATGTGCTCCAGCCCACTAATCATTTTTGTTGCCCTCCCTTGGACTCTTTCCAATTTATCCACATCCTTCTTGTAGTGTGAGGCCCAAAACTGGACACAGTACTCCAAATGAGGCCTCACCAGTGCCGAATAGAGGGGAATGATCACGTCCCTCGATCTGCCGGAGGTGTTATCATGGGGCTGGTGGGGCTGTGCCATACGGGGGTCAGGCTAGGGGAGCGCCGGGGTCCTGTCTGGCCTGGGACTCTCGGAACCCACTCATCTTTTCCTTGGGCTCGTTGTACTTTGCCAAGGCCAGGCCTGCTCCTGAGTGAACTCTGAGCCACCCCCTTGGGTCGGGTCCGGCACCTGCAGCGTTGGAGCACGACATTCTGCATGTCACAGAACTCAGCCAATATCTTCCGTACATCCCGCAATAACCACGGCAACCGGCGGCTACGGCTGCCCCCCCGGCCTGAGCGATGCCGTAGCATGAGGGGTGAGCGCAGCGGGGACGGGCCCGTCCCTGGTCACGATCTCTAAAGCAGGCCCAGAGTCCCACGCCCTGGGACAGAAGTGCCGGAGCTGGGCGCGAAGGCCCATCTGCAGCCAGCGCCCTCCCTCCGCCTCCCTCTGGAAGGCTCATTAGGAATGGATGGGGCAGCGATTGTCTCTAACATCCGGCCGCCGTGGCACCATCAAGGGGGCAAGGACGGAGCACTGTTAGCAGGGGCTATGGAGACAATACAAGAAAATGTGGCCCTAGCCCGAGCCTGTACCCAGGCCCAAGAAATATCGCAGCAATTGGCCTCCCAATGCTCCGGGAAGGGGTGCGAGGAAATTTGCTGTTGAAATAAGTAAAGTTGTTGTGGGAACATCTCACAGAAAGGGAGCGAGAATTGATGGCGTGGTGGCAATTGGTGAACTTCACACTGAATAGAGACCAGCTGGTTGTACGAACACGTGCAGGAACTGTACACCCGTCTTACCACAGGTATCTAGCCGGAGAATCCAGCGAACAACCAATGTGGTTGTTTTCCGCTTCTCGCCAGTCCTGGGCATAGAAAGAACAACAACGACACGTTTCTGTGTGTGGCCCATGAACATTGGGAGCTGTGTGAGAGGATCAAAGTGTACAAGAAGGACATGAATGTTTCTCTGTTAAAGACAAAGGCACCCAAAGTTGTGTGTTTAATATAGTCACTGAGCAGAAGTCAGCTGTTGTCTTTGCAGGAAGGGGGTGTGTGTGTCAGAAATCATTGTGCCATGGCAGTAGTGGACGATAACAACTTGTATTTTATGACATTTAATCAATAGATGTTTTTGTGATATGACAAGGATTACAAGTCGTGATTCTGCAGACTATGTACCTGGATGGACTGTACACGAATGGATGTTTAAGCCACAGTTGTATCACAAAGTGATGCCTGTAACCTTCAGCATGAATATGACCACGATAAGAATACTGTTGGTCCAACCTATGTTACCGTCGCATGTACAATAAATGCACAGACAGGAGAACAAATACGTCCTGAAGTACAACATGATAATACAGAAATCGCCCATGTACTGAAACTCTTGCCAATGCAGGACATCACTCCTGGTGGGAAACACTATTAGGGTTGTCAGCTTCTGCACCTGGTATGCCAATACAATGGTCACCCCATTGTGGTGATCCCTGGAATCCAACTGGCTTGATTACTGGCTTTGGCGTGTTGAGTGGAGAGACCTGTTCGGAGAAGACAGGAAGCTGAGAGCCCATTATTCAATATTTGTTCCCAGGTAGATGTTGTGGTGCTGACAGAGCAGGTCATGCCAGTGTGTACTCAGGCCACTTCACCTGGGTATTAGTAGAGATCACAGGGATTGTTGAAGGTAGAAGAGTGTATTGGATGTTTAGACTCCATGACAATGAATGGGACGTTACCTGCATTGTTTGCACGGATCGGTCTCCTGGTGTAATATAGCAAACATTTACCGTGTGTGCACCCCTGTAATAAGCAGCCCATCAAGGAAGCCTTGTGGAATGCTAGTGAAGGACTAACAGACAAGTGCTAGTTTCAAAGCAAGTGGCCATGGAGTGTGATGAGCAGAGATCAGTGACTCAAAGTGAATTCCTCGTGCGCCGCCATCAAAGGAAAAGCCCACGTGGGCGGTGACCTTGTCGGCTTGTTTTCTGTCAGAAGAAGCTGTAAGTGTGGAGACAAGGAAGGATCCTGCATCTCTGGCCTGTTTGGACTCTTACAGGGCAGGTACCCGATGCACAGCAGAGTTCCCCAGAGACAATATGGACACCCTGAAAAGACTTTTGGGAAACTGGCAGTTCATTACATCACTGCCACCATTTGGAATTACAAACCGCGACTAACCTGTACGTATATTTCACCTGCTTTAAAAGCCCAGTTAATCACGCGGCTGGAGGAAGATGACCATTCTAGGGAGCAGATTCCTGACCACAATGGGGCTACAGCAGAATCTGGGAGCAGCTGAAGCGGTAGCCTGGCACCCCAAGAGTCTGGTCCCCAACCAGACGGGGGTCTTCACGATCGGGTTCCCCAGCAGGGGATCGGAGACGGATGGGACTGGAGCTGAGTCCGAGAGAGCAAGAGGACAGTGAGAGACAGCGAGAGCCCGAGAAAGGGCTACAGGAGAAGCAGCAGCGTGAACTGGCGGTGGTGGAACGGAGAGGCATAGGGGACTGGCCAGGGGTAAGTGGGGACAGATCCCAGGGTGCCAGCTCCGCAGGGAACCTCGATCCTAAATTGCTGCCCCTGGTTAAGGAGGGTGGGGATGTGGAGGCCCACCTCACTGCCTTGGAGCAGGCTGGTGATTGGAACCAGGGAGACCCTGCGGAAAAGCCCCGGAATCTAACCCCCTTGCTGGGTCCCAAGGCCATAAACTCCGCCAGCCAGATGGGTGGGATGGTGGACGGATTTCCACTCCTGGCCCTGGACTCAAGCCCTATGGACCCCCAGTGGGAGCGGAAGGTGATGGTCAATGGAGAGACATTCTTGGGGTGGCGAAACCCCGAAACAGAGAGAACTGTGGTCAGGCCCCGGGTGGTGCACCCCCACCAGATGCTGAGGGGCTGTGTGACCTGGGTGAGGGTCCCGGGGACGGACCCATTCGCCTTGCCTATGGCCCAGATCCCTGTGCAGACCCAGGAGGGGTCGGGCTGGCTGGTGGTTGGGGTTCTCCAGGATATCAGCGGTGAGGTGCTGTTGGGGGGTGACTGTGTATCTTTGGGACAGGATCCAGGCCCTGGCCCTGTAACGGCCGAGGATTTGAATTTGAACTCAGGAAACCAATTGGCTAAGAGGGAAATGGTCAGTGAAAATGGAAATGACCTGGCTGGCAGGGGGGAGGAGCTGCCAGGCCCCGGTTACCTGCCTGCCTGTAACCAGACCCCTAGGGCGGGGTGGGACAGAGAGATGCTCCCCGCCCCCCTGCACAATGGAGAGGTGGCTCAGGCAGTCTCTGATGCAGAGAGCAGAGCAGCAAGCTCGCTGCCTGGCCCCACAGGGACAGCCAGGGCAGCGCTGAGCACGGGGGGAGCAGAGACCCCAGCTGAGTGGGGGGACACACAGGCAGGGCAGGACGGCTGCCAACCAGGCTTGCCAGGTCCAGAGGTGCTGCCGGGAAGTGATTCCATGGCAGGGAGGGAGCCACCAGGGGCAGGGCTCAGTGGGGCCGTGACCCCAGGCCTGGCCAGTGAGCTGCAGAGGGATCCCGCCTTGGAGAAGCTAAGGGAGCTTGCTGGCCACAGAGCTGCAAACCCCCTTGGGGAAGACTGCAGAGACAGATCCCTGTGGGAGAAGGGATTCCTGTGCCGGGAATGGACCCCGCAAGGGGAAGTAGAACTGTGGGGAAGCAGGAGGCAGCCGGTGGGGCCCCAGAAGTATCATCACCGGCTATTGTACCTGGCCCAGGGTAAGGGAGAAGATCCCTGGAGGTCCCTGCCCATCAGAGAGGAACCTTTCCAGAAGGTGGCTATGAATAGGGTGGGCCCCCTCAGCAGGGCAACCTGGTCAGGGAAGAAATGCATCCTGGTGGTGATGGATTTCGCCACCCGCTACCCAGAGGTGGTGGCTCTTGTCCTCCACCGGGGCAGACACCGAGGCAGACGCGCTGCTGACCATCTTCAGCAGAATGGGGGTCCCCAGCGAGGTCTTTACAGATCAGGGATCCGAGGTCATCTCAGCCCGGCTCCGGGGCGTGTGGGAGAAAGGTGGGGTCTGGCCCACCTGGGCCTCTGCATATCACCCTCAGTCCAACGGGCTGGTGGAGAGAGTTCAGGGGACCGTGAGGCTGATGCTGAGGATTTGCATAAATCAGCATCCACAGGACTGGGACACGTACCTGCCCCACCGATGGCACAGGGAAGTGCCCCAGGAATCACCAGGGGGCTTCCCTTTCAAGCTGTGGTATCGGAGGAGAGTAAGGGGACCCCTAGAACCGGTAAGGGACAATTGGGAGGAGAAGGGGGAAGACCCTCTGATGGATCTCTCCCCTGAGATGGGAGCCCATCCTCCCATCAGGTGTCCCTCATTCAGAGTAACTGGGAAAAGAGCCCAGAACCTGGAGAGAGAGGCCAAGGACAGGCTGGCTTTAGAGGTGAACCAGTCATTCAACAGGCCAGGGCTGGCCAAGGTGGAGGCGATCAGAGATTGGCCTGTTCCCCAGACCAAGAAACAGGTCCAGGCCTTTAGCGGGATGGCGGGGTACTACCAGAGGTTTGTACCCCCCTTTAGCTCCCTAGCTGCCCCCATCACAGAGCTAGGTAAGAAGAGGAAG
Source organism: Chelydra serpentina (assembly GCA_037349315.1). Taxonomy (NCBI): domain Eukaryota; kingdom Metazoa; phylum Chordata; order Testudines; family Chelydridae; genus Chelydra; species Chelydra serpentina. The sequence continues at coordinate 515,718 of JBAIAC010000369.1, forward strand.
CCAGACGAGGCAGTCAGAACCGAGCAGGGCCAGAGGGCTCTCTGTGCGCTGAAGGAGGCTCTAATCCAGGGCCCTATAGATCGAGTAAACCCAGATGGGGCCAAGCCCTGTACAGTGTTCACCAAAGCCTCAGACACAGGGCTGGGCGCGGTGCTGACGCAGGCCTATGCGAAGGGGGGGAGACACCCCATCGGGTATCTGAGCAAGGAGCTGCTGCCCTGGAGGCAGAACGGTCAGGCCATGGAGAGGGAATGCCTGGCCATGGGGCAGGCCCTTAAGAAGCAGCAGCCGGATCTATTTGGGTGGCGCTTTACAGTGTATATTCACCACTTCGCCCTGACGTGGCTGCATCCAGGAAAAGGGGCCGATGCCGAGTGGCTGGTGACAGAGACACGTGGGCAGAGAGGGGACCAGATCAAGAGGGAGGCTCTTAACCAAGAGAGCCCGAATTACAGCCCTCCAGACTGGAGCGCTGGGAAAAGACCTGATCTCAGCTTGAACCCCAGGGGTTTGGGGATGGGAAAAGGGCACGGGCCGCATAAACCTTCCCACATGCGGCCTGCGGGTGCCATCAAGCCCACCCAACCTAAGGAAGCACGTGGAACTGGAACGGCCTGGTGTAACCGGGTTCGAACTTCCCCAGGTCACTGGCTAAAGTGACCCCGCTCAGTTCGGTCTCGAAGGGGGGAGAGATGTGACGAACTAGGACTGTTGTTAAGGTTTCCCTGAGTACTGTGTGGGTGCCTCGGTTTCCCCTATGCGGTGCTTGAGTATCTAGGTGGTGGGACAACGGTGCATGATTGTTACAAAGCCCTAGAAGGCAAAGGCCTGGACACAGAGAAGGGCTCTGCCTCCTGGCAACAGATGACCCGGCCCCTCCCCGGAAAAGGTATGAGCTGAAGGTGTTGGAACAAAGGGATCAGGTGACCTCCTGGCCCGGGAAGCAGACAAAGGGGGAGGAGGGGCTGGTGAGTTTCAGTTTGGAGCTGGCCAGAGAAGAGGGGAGAGAGGCAGACAGGGTCTGGCCTCCCTGCCCCGGTTGGAGCTGTGGGGCGAAATGCAGGGAGCCCCCAGGCTGGGGTCTAAGCTCCCTGCCCCCCGGAAGGACCCGACTGAGGGGTCCTGGATGTACTGACAAGCTCTGGTTGGACTGTGTTCCTGGCATCTCTAATAAACCTTCTGTTCTACTGACTGGCTGAGACTCCCAGTGAATCCGGGGAAGAGGGGTGCAGGCGCTGACTCCCCCACACTCCATGACAGTCACCCCCTAACATTGTCATTGTACAGTCGGCTCCTGAGTCTGTCACCATAAGGCAGGTTTCTAACCTGGTGATCATTCTAGGGCCTCTTCTCTTACTCAGTGTGGGGCCCAGCCCAGATGTGCAGGGGCTCCCCATACGCAGCACAGGGGCCCAGCCCAGATGTGTAGGGCCCCCCATATGCAGCACAGGGCTGAGGTGCTTGGGGGCAAATCTGGATGTTCCCCTCAAAGGCCTGACCCCAGGCTGCACCCGGCTGAGCTCTCGGCCCCAGGGGTCCGCCATGCCAGGGGGTACCTCAGGGCTGGGATGTAGGGGCTGCGGGTCGGGAGTGAGGGGCACCAGCAGAGCTGGGGGGAGCCCAGGGCTGGGATGTAGGGGCTGCGGGTCGGGAGTGAGGGGCACCAGCAGAGCTGGGGGGAGCCCAGGGCTGGGATGTAGGGGCTGGCACTCGCTTCCCCACCCATGTCTCCTGGGGAAATGCCCCCGCCCTGGGCCAGGGGACTGGCCCCCTGCAGGGGACAATGGGGAGGGGGATCCAGGTAACCCCCAGCTTCCAGCCGCCGCCCCAGGCAGGAGAAGGAGCCAGAGGGATCTGGTGGCTACAGCTGCCTCCCCTCCCTGCTCCCCTGGCCCCTGCTGCACCCAGAGCTGCGTGCAGGACCCCAGGCGCGATGCCCCAAGCTAGGGAGCGGGGGACAGGCCCTCGCTGCTCTGAGCTGGAGCCCTGTGCGCATGCCACCCCCGTGGCACCAGCCTCTGCTCGCCACCTGCGGCCACGCAGCTCAGCCGCTGCCCCACCCGCGCCCACTGCAGCTGCTGCCCCGATGCCGGGGTGAGGGGCTGCCGCAGGCTGGTGGGACACGCTGAGCCATGCCTGGTTCCTGGCTCCGGTCCCAGCTCAGCTGGCGTTTAATTACTTTCCTCAGGAGCCGCTGGGAACGGCAGCTGGAGGGGAGAATGACAGCGCTGCGGCTCCGTTCATTAAAGGGGCCCCCAGGGGCGGCGGCGTTATTACCTGTCAGGTAGGCAGGTCTCAGCGCCAGACGGGGGGTGGGGGGGGGGCACTGACAGTGGCAGAGTCCCAGCCTGGGGCCTCCGGAACCACGGGGCCTCCGGGCCATTGGCACCTGGCAGAGGCAAACCCGTCACCCCCCATCCCGCGCCATGCGGCCCGCCCCACATTACCCATGTGCCTTAGTGACATGGCCAAGTGCACATGGAATCCGCCCAGCGCTGGGCGTGGGCAGCCCTGTAAGATGGGAAAGGAGGAGATGCTAAATCGCAGCCCCTACACCCCCACCCTGAGCTCCCCACAGCTCTGCCGGTGCCCCTCACTCCTGACCCGCAACCCCTACATCCCAGTCCTGGGCTCCCCCCAGCTCTGCCGGTGCCCCTCACTCCCGACCCGCAGCCCCTACATCCCAGTCCTGGGCTCCCCCCAGCTCTGCCGGTACCCCTCACTCCCGACCCGCAGCCCCTACATCCCAGTCCTGGGCTCCCCCCAGCTCTGCCGGTGCCCCTCACTCCCGACCCGCAGCCCCTGCTACCCAAGTCCTGGGGTGGAGCAGGCCCCACCCTGCAGGTGACAGCTGGGACTGAAAGTGGCACAGACGCCCCCAGGTCCTGTCCGAGGGCTGGGCCCGGCCCCGGGGGCTGGGCCCGGCCCCGGGGGCCTGCTCTCTCTTCGCTGCAGCACAGGGGGATGTCAGAGCGGAGCTGGATCCCTGCAGGCGATGGGCAATGCTGGAGCCCGGACACCCCCCAAATGGCCTGCGGAGTCTCCCTGCTCCCATCAGATCGAGCCCCCCAGATGGGGCCGGGGCAGAGGGGCTCCCACAGCTCCCAGGCCTGGTGCCATGGGCACCGAGCTGCCCTGCTGAGGGGCAGAGGGGAGCTGCCAAGGATGGGGGAGCCCCTGTACTGGGCTCAGAAGAGACAGTGGGGAGGGATAGCTCAGTGGTTTGAGCACTGGCCTGTCAGGGGACAGTACTTGGTCCTGCTAGTGAAGGCAGGGGACTGGACTCGATGACCTTGAAAGGTCCTTCCAGTTCTAGGCGATTGCCATATCTCTATATTATATTACGACAGCACCAAACTCAACGGGAGACTTGTCCCCCCCAGCGCCATCTGTGCCCCCTTCTCCAGCACACTCGCCCCTGCTCTCTGCCCCCGGCCTGCCGGCTCCCTCTGGCTCCCCCGCCCCCCATCTCCCCAGGCAGCACTTGTTGCTTAGGATTGAAGCAATAATAATAACCGTAATGAGCCTTTATGGCCTGGAACAGCTTCTGCTTTGCATTAGCGGGGCCGTTCCTTCCCCCTCCAGAGCCCTTATCCAATCAGCCGCCATTAGCACGGCTCCAGGCCGGCTGCGCCAGCGAGCCCCGAACCCAGGCTTGCCCGGGGCCAGCTCCACCTCGGGGCTTATCAGGGCCCGCACGACCGTGGCCTCCCGCCGGCTTCGCCCAGCCAGTGACCCACTGGCCAGCAGCCCCCGCAGGGAGCGCTGGGCCCAACCGCAGAGCAACACTAGGGGGCGCTGGGCTGCGGGGGTTCAGCGGGGGTCCGGGCTGCGGGGGGCGGGTTCAGCGGGGGCGCTGGGCTGCGGGGGGCGGGGTGGGGGTTCGGCGGGGGGCTGGGCTGCGGGTTCGGTGGGGGCGCTGGGCTGTGGGGGGCGGGGTGGGGGTTCAGCGGGGGGCAGGTGGGGGGTTCGGCAGGGGTGCGGGGTGGGGGTTCGGCGGGGGGTAGGGTGGGGGTTCGGCGGGGGTGCGGGGGGCGGGTTCAGCGGGGGCGCTGGGCTGCGGGGGGCGGGGTGGGGGTTCGGCGGGGGGTCCGGGGCTGCGGGGGGCGGGGGTGGGGGTTCAGCGGGGGGCGGGTTCAGCGGGGGCGCTGGGCTGCGGGGGGCGGGGTGGGGGTTCAGCGGGGGGACTGGGCTGCGGGGGGGGGTTCGGCGGGGGCGCTGGGCTGCGGGGGGGCGGGGTGGGGGTTCAGCGGGGGGTCCGGGCTGCGGGGGGCGGGGTGGGGGTTCAGTGGGGGGCGGGTTCAGCGGGGGCGCTGGGCTGCGGGGGGCAGGGTGGGGGTTCGGCGGGGGACTGGGCTGCGGGGGGGGGTTCGGCGGGGGCGCTGGGCTGCGGGGGGCGGGGTGGGGGTTCGGCGGGGGGACTGGGCTGCAGGGGGCGGGGAGGGTTCGGCGGGGGCGCTGGGCTGCAGGGGGGCGGGGTGGGGGTTCCGCGGGGGCGCTGGGCTGCGGGGGGCGGGGTGGGGGTTCCGCGGGGACGCTGGGCTGCGGGGGGCGGGGTGGGGGTTCCGCGGGGACGCTGGGCTGCGGGGGGCGGGGTGGGGGTTCGGCGGGGGGGACTGGGCTGCGGGGGGCGGGGTGGAGGTTCCCAGGGGGCGCTGGGCTGCAGGGGGCGGGGTGGGGGTTCCGCGGGGGCGCTGGGCTGCGGGGGGCAGGGTGGGGGTTCCGTGGGGGCGCTGGGCTGTGGGGGGCGGGGGTGGGGGGCGGGGTGGGGGTTCGGCGGGGGGTCCGGGCTGTGGGGGGCGGGGTGGGGGTTCGGCGGGGGGTCCGGGCTGCGGGGGGCGGGGTGGGGGTTCAGTGGGGGGCGGGTTCAGCGGGGGCGCTGGGCTGCGGGGGGGCGGGGTGGGGGTTCGGCGGGGGCGCTGGGCTGCAGGGGGCGGGGTGGGGGTTCGGCAGGGGCGCTGGGCTGTGGGGGCAGGGTGGGGGTTCGGCGGGAGGGCTGGGCTGCGGGGGGTGGGGTGGGGGTTCGGCGGGGGCGCTGGGCTGCGGGGGGCGGGGTCGGGGGTTCCGCGGGGGCGCTGGGCTGTGGGGGGCGGGGCGGGGGTTCCGCGGGGGGTCCGGGCTGCGGGGGGCGGGGTGGGGGTTCGGCAGGGGGTCCGGGCTGCGGGGGGCCCGGGCTGCGGGGGGCGGGTTCGGCGGGGGGGCTGGGCTGCAGGGGGTGGGGGCTCAGCGGGGGAGCTTGGCTGTGGGGGGCGGGGGTGGGGGCGCTGGGCTGTGGGGAGCGGGGGTTCAGCATGGGGGGCTTGGCTGTGGGGGGCAGGGTGGGGGCGCTGGGCTGTGGCGAGCGGGCCGGAGGGTCAGCAGGGGCTCTGAACAGCTTTGGGGTCGTGGTGGGGAACAAGTCAAAATGAGCCCCCCTGCGACTCTGCGAGCAGAAGAGCTAAACAGGAATCTGGGGGAGCAGCAGGGGGGTGATTTTCCCTCTGTGCGGTGCTGGGGGCGGCCGCGGCTGGGATCCGGTGCCCAGGTCTGGTGCCCACAATTCACGCAGGACGATCGATCAGGCGGATAATGTAACAGGCACGAGAATGATCAAAGGTTAGAAAACCTGTGCAGTGCCCCATACCAGCACCACGCAGTGCCCCGTGCAGTGCCCCATACCAGCACCACGCAGTGCCCTGTGCAGTGCCCCATACCAGCACCATGCAGTGCCTCGTGCAGTGCCCCATACCAGCACCATGCAGTGCCCCGTGCAGTGCCCCATACCAGCACCACGCAGTGCCCTGTGCAGTGCCCCATACCAGCACCATGCAGTGCCTCGTGCAGTGCCCCATACCAGCACCATGCAGTGCCCCGTGCAGTGCCCCATACCAGCACCATGCAGTGCCCCATGCAGTGCCCCATACCAGCACCACGCAGTGCCCCGTGCAGTGCCCCATACCAGCACCACGCAGTGCCCCGTGCAGTGCCCCATACCAGCACCACGCAGTGCCCTGTGCAGTGCCCCACACCACCATCATGCAGTGACGCATGCGGTGCCCCATACCAGCACCACGCAGTGCCCCATACCAGCACCGTGCAGTGCCCCGTGCAGTGCCCCAAGGCAGCACCCCGCACCCAAGGAACCACAGAGGCGCCCCCCCGCTGCAGCCTATCAGGGGAGCTGCTCCCTGCCATTGGCCAGCCCCGCGGCGGGGGGCGGGGGGAGCGGACTCTGGGTCCCACGTGGCCACAAACCCGCTGCCCAGCGCCCGGGCTCCGGCGGAGTCTGAAGATCAGGTGCCCCCCCCCGCCCCTCCCCCCATGGCAGGTCCCGGGGACGCGGCTCGTTCTCGCTGCACGGGCCTGGCCACACGGTGGCGCTGCCTCCCCGCGGCTCTGGGCTGGGGGGGGGCTCCAGGGGGCGCCAGGTGGGGGGGGCTTCGGAGGGGGGCCACGCTGAGCCCCGGGGCCCGGCTCCTGCCTCCGAGTCTCCTCCCGGGGGCCCCTCACCCGGCCCAGCCCCCCACGTGCTTCCCCCCCCCCCCCCCCCCGCAGCAGTGACCTCGGCGCCCCCCGCCCCAGTCACCCTCCGGCCACCAGCAAAGAGCTGCAGCCCAGCGCCCCCAGGGCAGCACCGACGGCCGGGGCAGAGCGCCCCTGCTGCCCCCACCCTGCCCCCTGCTGCCCCCACCCGCCCCCACCCCCCGCTGCCCCCACCCCCCACCCTGCTGCCCCCACCCCCACCCCCACCCTGTCCCCTGCTGCCCCCACCCTGCTGCCCCCACCCGCCCCCTGCTGCCCCCACCCCCACCCTGCCCCCTGCTGCCCCCACCCGCCCCCACCTCCCACCCTGCCCCCTGCTGCCCCCACCCCCCACCCTGCCCCCTGCTGCCCCCACCCGCCCCCACCTCCCACCCTGCCCCCTGCTGCCCCTACCCCCCGCCATGCCCAATGCTGAGCCCCTCCCAGGCTGGACTGGGCCCCGCAGCCCCTTGGGGCAGGTAACACTCCTGGGGGCTGGGCTGGCTGGGGGGCAGCTGTCCCTGCAGAGCAGGGGTCTGGGGGCAGAGGCCTGGAGCCAACCCTGCTGCGAAGGCAGGGGGGAGCCGTGGGCCGGGTGGGCCCCTCTCCCTGCGCCCAGCGGGACCCCCAGCCCTGTTAGCGGGGCTGCTCTGGCCGCAGAAGGGCCCAGTCCCCCCCATGGGGTCTGTACAGGCCTGCTGGGACATTGTCCTGGCTGTGGGGGGGTCTCCCAGCAACCTCAACCCCTAAGCTGGGCCCATGCCCACAGCCCTGGCCACGTCCCCTACGACCTGCTGTCTGCCTGCCGGGCCCCGACGGCCCCAGGGAGGTGGCATGCCCCCCCCCCGCCCACTGGCACCCTCCCCCGGGCCTGGGAGCAGCCTGGCCACGGCCCCGGCTGGCTCTCCCTGGGCTGCAGCCCTGCCTGGGCTCCATGCCTGCCCTGGCACCCAGCCACCCGCAGAGCGAGGAGAAGCCGGTGGGGAGAGGTGCAGAGCCCCGACCGGGGGGCGCGTCCCCCTGCCTGGTGGCTGCTGCCCTGGACACGGCTCCGTGTGCTGCAGGAGGGACCAGGGTCTGACCCACGGCCCCTGCTCCATCCCACCTGCTGGTGCCCCCCATGGCGGTTGCTGGATAACGGCCCCCGGACCAGCCGCTGGGCGCAGGCTGGGGGGTCCCACCTGGCCGTGATGCCTCTGCCCCTGGGCCGTCTCGCCTGCCTGTAAGCTCCCCTCGCCAGGGGCCGGCGGGCGGGGCAGTGGCTGGTGGGGCCGAGACTAACGCTGCCTCTTCTCTCCTGCCAGGTACCTGCTGCTCCTGCCCTGCAGGTAAGTGCTGCGTCCGGCTGGGCACAGCTCTGCCAGGCCAGGGGAGAGGGGCCGGGGATCCCTCGGGCCCAGGGTCCCAGCCCGGCCCTCTCACCTCGCTTCTGCACCGGGGTCCCGTCCCGGGCGGCTTTCAAAGCAGAGTGGAGCCGCAGCAGCTTCCCGGCTGAGTCGGTCTCCACGGAGCCGCCTGCCCAGCCTGGCAGCTCGTCCCTCAGCGTCAGGGCAAAGGGGAGGGGGGGGGCTAGTGGTTAGAGTGGGGGTGAGGAGCCAGGACTCCTGGGTTCTATCCCCAGCTCTGCAGAGGAGAAGCAAGCAAACAATGTGTGTTTTAAAATGGCTCCATGTAAATGTACCTCTGGGATCAAGGGGCAGGCTGGGGTAGGGGGGCTCTATCCGAAAACAGGCTGGGGGGGGGCTCTATCCGAAAACCAGGCTGGGGGGTGGGGGGGGGCTCTATCCGAAAACAAGCTGGGGGGGGGCTCTATCCAGAAGCAGGCTGGGGGGGGGGGCTCTATCCGGAAGCAGGCTGGGGGTGGGGTTCTATCCGGAAGCAGGCTCGGGGGGGCTCTATCTGGAAGCAGGTTGGGGGGGGCTCTATCCGGAAGCAGGCTGGGGGGGGGCGCTTTATCTGGAAGCGGGGGGGGGGGGGGGACTCTATCCAGAAGCATGGAATGACAACAGGGTGGGGTCGTGCTGGATAATCCGTGGAACATGAGCTCCCCGCATGGCGCTGTGGCCCAAGCAGCTGCAGTGATCCTGGGATGCAAAGCGGAGACTCTGGAGAGGTGATTCCCCCCGTGGATCTGACTCGGGGCGGGCGCTGCTGGGGTCCTGTGCCCAGGGCCGGTGCCGCCGTTCAGGGAGGATGGGGATAACTTGGAGGGGGGCAGAGAAGAGCCCCGGGAACAATGGAAGGGCTAGAACCCGGCCCTGGAGTGAGAGCTGCAGGGAGCTGGGTCTGGCTGGTTAACACAGAGACGGTTCAGGGGCGCCGTGATCCCAGCCTGCAGGTACCCGTGGCTGGACCCTGAGACAGCAGAAAGTCAGCTGGAGCCGAGGGACTAACAGTGAGCGTCTGCACCAGGGTGGGCAAACTTTTTGGCCCGAGGGCCACATCGGGGTTGTGAAACTGTATGGAGGGCCGGGTAGGGAAGCCTGGCCCCCGCCCCCTAACTTCCCCCTCCCACTTCCTGCCCCCTGACTGCCCCCCTCAGAACCCCGTACCCATCCAACCCCCCCCCACTCCTCATCCTCTGACTATCCCCTCCAGAGACCCCCCTGCCCCTAACCACCCCCCCTGAGATCCCACCCCCTATCTAAGCCCCCCTGCTCCTTGTCTCCTGACCGCCCCCTCCAGAGACCCCCCCACCCCTAACCACCCTCCCGGGACCGCACACCCTATCTAAGCCCCCCTGCTCCTTGTCTCCTGACTGCCCCCTCCGGAGACCCCTCTGCCCCTAACCACCCTCCCTGAGATCCCACCCCCTATCTAAGCCCCCTGCTCCTTGTCTCCTGACCGCCCCCTCCAGAGACCCCACCCCTAACCACCCTCCCGGGACCCCACCCCCTATCTAAGCCCCCCTGCTCCTTGTCTCCTGACCGCCCCCTCCAGAGACCCCCCCACCCCTAACCACCCTCCCGGGACCCCACCCCCTATCTAAGCCCCCCTGCTCCTGTCTCCTGACCGGCCCCTCCAGAGACCCCACCCCTAACCACCCTCCCGGGACCCCACCCCCTATCTAAGCCCCCTGCTCCTTGTCTCCTGACCGCCCCCTCCAGAGACCCCACCCCTAACCACCCTCCCCGGGACCGCACACCCTATCTAAGCCCCCCTGCTCCTTGTCTCCTGACTGCCCCCTCCGGAGACCCCTCTGCCCCTAACCACCCTCCCTGAGATCCCACCCCCTATCTAAGCCCCCCTGCTCCTTGTCTCCTGACTGCCCCCTCCAGAGACCCCCACCCCACCCCTAACCAACCTCCCGGGACCCCACACCCTATCTAAGCCCCCCTGCTCCTTGTCTCCTGACTGCCCCGACTCCTATCCACATCCCCGCCCCCTGACAGACCCCTGAGACTCCCAGGCCTATCACCCCCCCCATTCCCTGATGGCCCCCCCAGAACCTCCGTCACATCCAACTTCCCCCTGCTCCCTGTCCCCTGACTGCCCCCCGGGACTCCCAGCCCCTTATCCAACCGCCAGTCTCCGGCCCCCTTACCACGCCAGACATGCTGCTGCGCTGCCCCCCAGAGGGACAGTGGGGTAGGGGCCGGGGGGAGTCTCTCCGGTGAGCTTAGGGACCAGACAGGACGGGCCCGCGGCCCGTAGTGGTGCCCTCTGAGGCGTGGGGCTGCCCCCCTCCTTCTCTGTCACCCTGGGGCTCCCTGGCTGTGCCCCGCTGGGCTGTGGGGGGCGACACTGGGTTCCCCTGGCGTTCCTTCCCTGGGGAGCGAGGCCGGGGCTGCCCCGAGGCGCTGGGGGTGGGAGGTCTCACGGGGCTCGTCCGGTGGGTCCCTGCCACGCAACGAGCTGCTGGGTGCAGCTGGCCTGGAGCCCTCGCCGTGGCCAAGGGGCTGGAGCTGGGGCAGGGCCAGCAGCTCCCCCCACCCCCGTGGTCCCATGGCCAGGAGCCTCCCCAGTCCCCCTCTGGGCCCCCTGCAGCCAGGACGTGTGAGGCCCTGACCCCACTCTTGGCAGCACAGCCGGGTCCCCCCCCTCTCCCCCCCCCCGCCGCCTGGGGGGCCCCTTCAGGGTGGGTGGGTGGGTGGCTCCCAGTGACTGCTGCCTCCTGTCCCAGGAGGCGGGGCCTAATCCCAGGGGGCGGGGCCTGTCAGGATGTAACGTGGGTAGTTTTACCGTCTGTGGGCTGGCGTGTGAGGGGCAAGGGCGGGGCCAGGGTGAACAGCCCGTGGGGCCGGCAGCGGGGCAGGGGCTGTGTCACGGAGTGTGGGGGAGTCCGGCCTTGCACCCCTCTTCCCGGATTCACTGGGAGTCTCAGCCAGCCAGTAGAACAGAAGGATTATTAGAGATGCCAGGAACACAGTCCAACCAGAGCTTGTCAGTACATCCAGGACCCCTCAGTCGGGTCCCTCCGGGGGGCAGGGAGCTTAGACCCCAGCCTGGGGCTCCCTGCATTTCACCCCACAGCTCCAAACGGGGCAGGGAGGCCAGACCCTGTCTGCCTCTCTCCCCTCTTCTCCGGCCAGCTCCAAACTGAAACTATCCAGCCCCTCCTCCCCCTTTGTCTGCCTCCCCGGGCCAGGAGGTCACCTGATCCCTTTGTTCGAACACCTTCAGCTCTCACCTTTGCAAGGGAGGGCCCGGGCCATCGGTTGCTAGGATACAAAGTGTCAGCCCTTCTCTGTGTCCAGGCCCCTCTGTAACACTCATGCATCCTTGTTCCACACCTAGAAACTCAAGCACTGCATAGGGGAAACCGAGGCACCCACACAGTACTCAGGGAAAACATTAACAACAGTCCTAGTTCGTCACAGGCTGGCACATGGGGACAGTCGATTAAGCGGAGAGGCAGCAAATCTCCAAGTGGAAGTGCCTGCCCCCGTGCGCTCTGGAGCGGCTGGTTCTGGGCGCGGTTTGAGCTGGGAGCCCAGGAGAACCCAATCTGGTGGCCCTGTTCTGCCCGGGCTCTGCGCCCACTGGGGCTTAGCCACGGGCGGCCTCCCTGGCCCCAGTTCCCAGTGCAGGCGGTTCAGGGAGTGCGGAGACGGAACTAGGCAGCTGAGGAGGCAGCAAACTCCGGCCATGGATGTGGCTGCACCGTGGGTGGGTCCCGGGCCGGCCGGGCCCATGGGGGCTCCCCACCCACCCAGCTGCAGGATACCGCTGCGCCGAGGAGGGGCTGTGGGACCCCCCACCCCAGCTCCGCTCTCGTTTCCCGCAGCCCCTGCTGCTTATTAGAGGGCAGCTGGGCTGGGGGGCAGGGACCTCATTGGTGCCGGCAGCTCCCCTAGGGCTGGGGCCCCGCCTGCTCCCCATGGCTCATGCAGACACGGCGGGAACTGGGCCCCGAGGTGAGGGGCTCAGGCAGGGAGCAGCCCCCTCCGTGCCCTGCCAGGGACCAGCCCTGCTCCTGAGACACTGAAGGGCAAGGATGGGTCCTGGAGGTGCCGTTGCTGGGGGCGGGGCGGTGAGGGGGCTCCCGGGAGTGGGGATCCCGGGGGTGGGAGGCAGTGACCACTAACGGAGTCTGTGCCAGGGCAGCCTGCAGGGGTGGGTGTCTGGGCTGGGACATGTGGAATGGTGCCGTCTGCTGGGCCATGCCCCCGGGTGACTCTGTTCCTGCCCTGTGCCCGGCCGGGCACTCTCCTGTGTGCTCCCTGCCCCGGCAAAGGAGGGTCCCGCCACTGGAGCAGGTCAGAGGGGACGTCTGGGAAGGGGGGAGGAAACGAAGGCTGCAGATCTCAGCAGAGACTAGCACAAGCTGGGGAGAGGGGCTGGGGGACAGGACGCTGGGCCCAGCCCCATGATGGGATCCCAAGCCGTGGCCTAATCAGCTGTGTGGAGGGGGGAGGCTCTGCCTGAACCCAGAACTCACACCTGAGCAGAGGGTAACAACCTGCTGATGCTGCCCGCTAGTGGAGCTGCTCTCTTAGCTCGTGTGGTAGCGAGCTCGCAGGGCGGGACCTTTGTCACTGTCGTTCTGCCCCACGGACGGGAGCCTGGTTCTCCTGCCATCCCCCTGGGCGGAGCAGCTGGCTGTGAACCAGGCACCCCCCCGCCGCTGCAAGGGGGCCAACCTCTGGCCTTGGGAGGGTCTCACAGCCTCTTGGCACTGCTGCAGCCAGCAGCCCACGGGGTGAGGCCCAGCCGCGGCTGGAGCTGGCGTGCCGGGGGCAGACGTCGGGTCTCGCGGGGCCTTGGGCGTGAGCAAGGACCCGGGATGTGCAGTGCAGCCTCCCAAGGCCCCATGGCCACACTGTCTCCCCGCTGCAGGTCCGCCTGTCCCCACCGCTGTGCTGTCTCGGGCTGGGCGCGGCGCTGAGCCGGGCCTCCCCAGGAGCGTCTGTGCAGCCCGGGCGGGGGGAGGGCTCCTGACTGGCAGCGCAGCTCCCGGGCAGCCTCGTGGGCACAAGGACAAGAGCCTTCGTGTCAACATCTAACAAGCTCCCCGAGCCAAAGACAATTAACCCCGTTACCAACGAGCCGGGAACAAGGAGGCTGGCAGGCTGCCCGGGAACCAGCCACACCGGCCCCAGCAGCGCCCCAAGAGCCCCCAGCCTTTGGGCCAGCACGGCAGGTGGCAGAGACATCTGACCGGACCCAGGAGGGCTGGGAACACCCTGAGTGCCGGACGCCCCCAGTCACGGACTGCGAGACACCCCCGGGCCAGGTGGGGGATCCACCTCGGCACCACGACAGGGCCTGGAGCAAGGGCGGAGGGGGAGGCTGCCCGGCAGTTTGGGACCTGGCCTAGGACACAGAACACCTGGGGTCAAGCATCCTGCTCCGCCACCGAGCCCCCTGTGCCTTGGGCGCGTCATGCAGTCTCTCCGGGCCCTTCTGGTCTAACGTCTGCCCCACTGCCCGGGGGAGCGCAGGGGGAGGCTCTGGTGCTATGCTGATGGGCACAACCCAGGAGCTGTGATCGGAAAGCCCCAGGGTTCGGGGAACAGCCGATGCAGCTCTCGCCCCCTGGGGTGGCCTGGGGCTGGGCAGTGCGGGACTGCTGCTGCTGGCACATGACGAGAATGTTAAGGCTGCAAAGTCGAGCCCCCAGGGGCTGGGAAAGGCCACAACTGAGCACAAATGAGGCATCAGCTGCTCTCGGTTCTGGGCCCCAGAGACACCACTATGGGAAAGTCCTGCTCAGCCCCTGCAGCCCTGGGCTGGAGCATGCCCAGTGCAGACGGAATCTTCAGAGAATTTAGCTGCTGAACGCTAACAAAGCTCTTCTGAGCATGTGCAATTGGTGACTTTTTTTAGAGGCTTATAACTTGGCTGTATCTGGCAGATTTTCACAAGGACAGCAAACGACACATAGAATCTCAGGGTTGGAAGGGACCTCAGGAGGTCATCTAGTCCAATCCCCTGCTCAAAGCAGGACCAACCCAACTAAATCATCCCAGCCAGGGCTTTGTCAAGCCTGACCTTAAAACCTCTAAGGAAGGAGATTCCACCACCTCCCTAGGTAACCCCATTCCAGTGCTTCACCACCCTCCTAGTGAAAAAGTTTTTCATAATATCCAACCTAAACCTCCCCCTCTGCAACTTGAGACCATTACTCCTTGTTCTGTCATCTTCTACCACTGAGAACAGTCTAGATCCATCCTCTTTGGAACCCCCTTTCAGGTAGTTGAAAGCAGCTATCAAATCCCCCCTCACTCGTCTCTTCTGCAGGCTAAACAATCCCAGTTCCCTCAGCCTCTCCTCATAAGTCATGTGCTCCAGCCCCCTAATCATTTTTGTTGCCCTCCACTGGACTCTCCAATTTATCCACATCCTTCTTGTAGTGTGGGGCCCAAAACTGGACACAGTACTCCAAATGAGGCCTCACCAGTGCCGAATAGAGGGGAATAATCACGTCCCTCGATCTGCTGGCAATGCTCCTACTAATGCAGCCCAATATGCCATTAGCCTTTTGGCAACAAGGGCACACTGTTGACTCATATTCAGCTTCTCGTCCACTGTAACCCCTAGGTCCTTTTCTGCAGAACTGCTGCCCAGCCATTCGGTCCCTAGTCTGTAGCAGTGCATAGGATTCTTCCGTCCTAAGTGCAGGACTCTGCACTTGTCCTTGTTGAACCTCATCAGATTTTCTTTTGGCCCAATCCTCTAATTTGTCTAGGTCACTCTGGACCCTATCCCTACCCTCCAGCCAGGGCCAGTGCAAGGAAGTTTTGCGCCCTAGGGGAAACTTCCTTGCACCAGCCCTGTGGCCCCCCCCCTCCAGCCAGCCCCCCCCACCCCCCCGCCCGCGGGAGCTCAGCCCTGAGCGTGGAGCCGGGAGGCAGGGGGGCGGCTCGCCGCGGCTGCCTCCTGGCTCCAAGCTCAGCGGCTGAGCGTGGAGCAGGAGGCAGCCGCCCGCCGTCCCCCAATCCTGGTGCCCTAGGCAACTGCCTAGGGTCACCTAGTGATAGCACCGGCCTTGCCTCCAGCGTATCTACCTCTCCCCCCAGCTTAGTGTCATCTGCAAACTTGCTGGGGTGCAGTCCACACCATCCTCCGGATAATAAAGATGTTGAACAAAACTGTCCCCAGGACCGACCTTGGGGCACCCCACTTGATACCGGCTGCCAACTAGACATGGAGCCATTGATCACTACCCGTTGAGCACGACCATCCAGCCAGTTTTTCCTATCCACCTTACAGTCCATTCACATAATCCATACTGGCAAGAACACTGTGGGAGACTGTATCAAAAGCTTTGCTAAAGTCAAGAAATAGCACATCCACTGCTTTCCCTCATCCACAGAGCCAGTTATCTCATCATAAAAGGCAATTAGGTTAGTCAGGCATGACTTGCCCTTGGTGAATCCATGCTGACTGTTCCTGATCACTTTCCCCTCCTTTAAGTGGTTCAGAATTGATTCCTTGAGGACCTGTTCCATGATTTTTCCAGGGACTGAGGTGAGACTGACTGGCCTGTAGTTCCCCGGATCTTCCTTCTTCCCTTTTTTAAAGATGGGCACTACATTAGCTTTTTTCCAGTCATCCGGGACCTCCCCCGATTGCCATAATTTTTCAAGGATAATGGCCAATGGCTCTGCAATCACATCGGCCAACTCCTTTAGCACCCTCGGATGCAGTGCATCCGGCCCCATGGACTTGTGTTCGTCCAGCTTTTCTAAATAGTCCCGAACTACTTCTTTCTCCACAGAGGGCTGGTCACCTCCTCCCCCATACCGTGCTGCGGAGTGCAGCTGTCTGGGAGCTGACCTTGTCTGTGAAGACAGAGGCAAAAAAAGCATTGAGTACACTAGCTTTCTCCACATCCTCTGTCACTAGGTTGCCTCCCTCACTCAGCAAGGGGCCCACACTTTCCCTGACCTTCTTGTTGCTAACAACCTGTAGAAACCCTCCTTGTTACCCATCACATCCCTTGCTAGCTGCAACTCCAAGTGTGATTTGGCCTTCCTGATTACACCCCTGCATGCTCAAGCAATGTTTTTATACTCCTCCTTAGTCATCTGTCCAAGTTTCCATTTCTTGTAAGCTCCCTTTTTGTGTTTAAGCTCACTGAAGATTTCTCTGTTAAGCCCAGCTGGTCACCTGCCATATTTGCTATTCTTTCTGCACATCGGGATGGTTTGTTCCTGCGCCCACAATAAGGCTTCTTTATAATACGTCGCTGACCCCAGGGCAAGTCTGCCAAATGTCAGGTCCTGTTCCTGAGCCTGGTGGCACTAACGCATCCACAGAGTGGTTGTGAGCCAGCCTAGCCTCCCCCATCCCGCCTGAATCGCATGTGATTGGCGTGAGACCTGGCGATATTTCCCAGTAACAGGTGGGGGTTTCTGGGGGCCGAGTCTGGTGGAGACGCTCTGGTCCCGCGTCCAGGCTTCTCTCTGCAAACGTGGCACCTTTGTGAAAATGGAGCTGAGATTTTCCGCGCAGTGGCGTAGCCAGGTTTTACCACCAGGGTGAGCGAACACATTAAAA